>ML776645.1:1491906-1535032 GCA_009831015.1 Picea engelmannii
GGGGGGGGGGGGGGGGGGGGGTCCGGAATCGCGAATGCAACTTTCCGATGACCGAGATCGACGCGCCCGGATCAACGACACTTGGGCACTCCCATCCTTCTCAGTTTCTCTATGTTTAGCCTACGTGGGCCCCTCTCCCATCATGTCGTCTTCCAGACCACCTTTCTCTTGCTGTCGTGTGTCATCCATCCGCCTCCCCTCTTTCATCCATGTGATCCCCCTTCTTTCTCATCATCCACTCACCACCTGCCACATGTCTCTTTCCATCCACATCAACCTCCCAGTGTCCATCACATCTACTCTCATGCCTCCTCCTCTTATAATTTTTTTTCCATGTGTCTCCCCTATAACCTCTCTTGCCTCCCTTATCGCTTCTTACTCCACTCCCTGTTGTTCCAGCCCCATCACTCCGTTCCTGTGCCCCATCTTCCGCGCTGGCCTCCACGCCTATTTTTTAAGCCAGTCAGTTATTCCAGGTGGCAGCGTGGGAGGCCCTCCATGTTCCGAAGGTTCTGAGTTGGCCGGGCCATCCTCAATCCCGAGGAAGCAGTTATTGAAGCAGTTGATGGTGGTTAGACATCGCCTCCACCATAATGGGAAAGCACGGCAATGAATTAAAGGCACATCGATTTGCCGTTGGAACTGTCAAAGAATCAGATTGCGTCTGACATAAGTCACATGACCTTTCAGAGGTTGATTGTCAGAAGACATGCAGATGAAAAGCTTTCAATGTAGTGTCTTGATTCTGCTGTTGTTATTGTTTTGAGTATATGAAGGCATTTTCACCATTTTTGTATCTATTGATGGTAGAGCTAAGCTCCCGACTGTAAAGTTTCAGCAAACATTTTGGTTTCTTGGTTATGCCTCTGTGTTTGAGACTTCTTGGTTTATGACAAATAGTTCTCCTTTTTAATCTTTGTTTCATCTCATGCCAGAGAGTTCACAGTTGAAGGATTCGCGTGGATTGTTGCAAATTTGTTATGATAAAGGATTTGTTGTGACATTATTGTATTCTCTGGTTTTCTGTGTTTGAATGTAAAAGGATATTGTGTTTGAATTCTTTCTTCTCCAGTCTGTTATGAACCTGATGTTTATAATAGACCTTCTCACTCTTCTCATGCAATTCTCCCCCCTACTCACCCTTTATTGCAACTCATTGTTTGAAGTTTATCAATACCTCACTCGTTCATGCATGCTTGGCCTAGTTTCTGAGTTGAGACGATATTGTTCTGAGTTTTTCTCCATTTTATCACCCTTTTAAAACAAATCATGACATTAAACTGATGGGCGTCGGGCTCTGCTCCTGCTAGCAATCCAGGAGTGACTTCCATCGCCAACAATGGGCAATCTACAAAATATCTTCCAACCCAATACCATCCCATCCTATAAAAAGGTTTTCAAAAATGCTCTCCCATTCACCCATGTTAAAGAAATCTATAAATTTTATGTTAAGGGTAAAGATTGGGACAAGAGCCTTTGATGAAAAATGGGTGTAAGAGGCTAACCCATCGAGATACTGAACAAGTCTGCTAGCAGCAGGTACCGGCCTATGGTATAACTAGGCAAACCCATCAGGGTACTGAACAGGCTCTTGGGAAATGGGGCATTCTACCTGGGAAGGATATTTATTAGATGTCAAAATTACCCCATCAGAGTACTGAACAGGATTGTTGGTAATGGGTTCTGATTTTGATGTCTTTCATTATGCCTAATCTATATTTGTCTGTATGAACAATATACTTTTATAAATCGTTAAGAAGAAGAATGCATGGTTGAACAAAAGGCTAATGAACCTCATCTAATTGCCATTTTAGAATGTCTGTAAGATGGTATTAAGACCCCCCCGGATCGGGTGACACGATGCGCAATTGTGCCACGCGAGAGCCGGTCGGGATGCAGTATTAATGCATCTATCGGCACGCATCCCCTTTGACTTTAACTTGCCATGGATAGGAGAAGGCACATTCATACGAAGAGGCCCCTCGCACGAGGGAGGAGTACCAACCAACAACGCACTAACCAACAGGATTTAATGGCCATGGAAGTCATGTTAGCTTTAATCCTTATTGCCCAGGTTGATAGAGCAAAGAGTCGAGTATTCTTTGCAGCCTCCGCTCCACTGGAACAACAGAATTTCTACAGCCTCTTATCCAATTCATTGGAATAGTGGCAACACCCTGTGAACTCGCTAGTGTTTCGAAGCAAAGCGACCTGTCGGGAAAGCACTGTGACTCTCCACCAGAAATCCACCATGCCCAGACTATGAGGGAAGCTACGCAGGGGCGCTGCATGGTACACGGCGAAATCTCGGTGATAGAGGAAAAAGAATTTTGAAAAATCCATAGCAATGGCAGCCCAATGAAGGGAAAAGACACCATGAACGCCTCCAATGGCATACGTGGAGGAAGTTATCCTGGAAGAAGGCATAGAGAATTTTCCCGAGCATATGCTATTTACAGTGTCGGACAACTGGAACCCGCCTTCAAAATTTGGTTCAGATAGTAAGCCTCCGCCTGCAAGCATTTTGCTCGGTCTCAATGCTACCAGTCTAGAGGAGCTGTACCCCACTTGCTACATCGAAGAGGAGATTCCTCCTCCACCACCCATGGAAGCAGCACTGCAAGCACATAATCCACAAAGGCACATGCAACATGAAGTAGATGCACCCACCCCCACGGAGTCAAGTGACAGCCACAGCCAGGAGGAGATTTTCTTAGTCAATTTGGGGTGCCTCAATCTCATTTTTGAGGTGAGGAGCCTGCTGGATGACCAAATATTTCACCTCACATGAATTGACCAGAGGCTTGACATGCTCTTCGTGGCTCACTCCAAAACTCTTCCAAAGAGACAATGCCCAACTTGCACGAGGGCCTATGCGTTCCCAGTAGGATGGCAGCATCATGAGGACGAGGACAAGCACACAGGTTCAAAGGTTAATTGATGCTCAGAACTAGAATTTGTTTTTCTGCTATAATCTTGGCTTTAGTCCAGTTAGTTCCCAGTTTCCTTAGAACTAGTTCATGACTTCCAGTTCCATCTTTATGACTAATAGTCCTGGTTTCCTTCGGGTAGGATGATGCAATGTTAATTTTGTTAATTTTGTGCATGGGGAAACACATGGCAAGGGATGCCCAACTATCCCAGTTTCCTGTTTAGGTGGGACAATTGGAATCACATAACGCTACAGTATTTTACTATGGTAATATAACAGGTTCCACCTTTTTATTTAAAAAAAATATGGTATTAAGACCCCGTCATTCATACCCAGGATGTCATTGTCCTATATGTGGGACCCATAAGTGTAGGTGTCTAATAAACTCAAATGCGAACTTTATCAATATCAATTGAATGACATAGATTCTTTGAGAAATTAAACAGGGATGACTAGTTTCCTATCAGTTTCTCATTTATTAAAGACCACATATCTCCTCATGTTATCTTGTTTAAGGAAAAGAGGGAAAATCCCCCATCATAATTTACATGGTTTCTTGAGCATACAACTGTTAATGATTGATGAAATCGTATGTAATAAGTAATTTAGAAATTTCCTTTATGCTTGTGATATTTTAAAATAAATTTCATTTCCGAATTTACAAGCATGAATAAAGTTTAATTTTTGGTTTTTTCTTTAAGCATGGCATCAATGTATATTTATTCTCTCGTAATAATAGTATTGGTCTGGTTCTTTCATATATTTTTGTTCCGGTACTACTGGTATAGGAACCAGTAGGTTCCTGTACTAGCAATACATAAATTTAAATATTTTTTTGAGGGTAATTTTTGTAGGATATTTTCAGCAGCTCTCAGCTCTGGCATACTTCATTTCTCTCCTCCAGTCAACATGCATTGATTACACATAGTCCACTTTCAGCTTACGGAAATTTTATGTGCTAATGAGAGTTTGCATGAGGACATGCAAACCAACAGGTTTGGGGGAGAGAGAGACATAAGGAATCTTAGTAGATCAACATTCATCAACTCTCTCTCCTATATATCCATCAGTTCACAGCCTTTCTCCACTTCATCTTCAAATTCTAGCAGTCTACATCATGGATTTGCAGACATTTCATCCTGTTCTACATAGTTTCCACTTCAACATGCATTAGAATTCAAAGAAAGGGTAACTTGAGGTAAAACTGGTACAAATCATTTTAATTTACTAAAAACTTGGAAAAAATGATGCATAACCACTATTACCCACTCCACACTCCACTATGCATTATCAAAACTACTCAATAAACCGTCCATCTTCACTCCGCTTATCATAATGAACAATATACATTGATGATAAGACCAAGTAATAAAAAGGAAATATGTGGTATACAAATACAAAGCAACATCTATAGTGTCTTCTCTTCGTACATCATAAAGCATTCTTAAGCCATCTCAAAGAGGATGAAGTCATTGTTGCCTATCCAAGCAAAGAACCACAAAGTAAATATTGGTTTCAAAATTGATTTCCAAGTTCATACGACCACCATCACTAACATTTTATAAACCATTATCCATATGCACACCAGTCACCATCACTCTAATACATCATCCATTGTTTGTCCTCCATTTTTATGATAATTTTGTTTCTCTGTTTGAAATCAATCTGTGGCAGTTTCCAAAGTGTCATTCTAGAAGAACCAATACTTACAGAAAAGAAACAATGCCACATAAATCTATAAGCAGAGTATCATAAGTTCTTCACCTTGTTTGCATGAGGACATGAAAATCATTGGGTTTGGGGGTGTGTTGAGCTCCATTTTTGTCATACTTTCTATCATACAAATGCACTTATCATTCCACCTTCTCCCCGCATTTCGTCAATAATATATCGCTAATTAAGCCATAAACCTCCATTATCTCTTGTTATTCATCCTATGTGGTTAATACATAGCTTTCCATATTTTTAGTGATTAAAAGGATGATTATACAATAGTTTTGTCAATGATGGTTTAATCCTATGTTTCTATGTCCAAGCAACATGTTTTGTACTATTCAGATTCCGGTATATGCACTGTCCATGTTCCGGTACCTGTATTGTTCCTTTTCTGGTACTTGCATTACAGGTCATCCAATACTCTGCAGTGATCCAGTACTCAGTTCATCCTGTACCAATATTGTTCTCATCCGGTACTCCAGAAACCATCCAGTACTAGAATGCTCCAGGTCATTCGGTACCAACATCAACGACAATCCAGTACTAGAAATAATTCAAAATTTTGGAAAGCTTCTAGAGGAAAATCGGGTACATGGGTTTTGTCTAGAATAATGTTTTCATGCAGAAATTTGAGATAGAATTCATCCATCTTGAACATGTGGACCTCTAGCTCAGGCGGAATGCTTTTTCTAAAATTATTGAAAAACTCAAACTGCTAAGTTACACCTCGATTTTCATGCAGATGGCATCGGATCTAGAAATTCTACGGAATGGGTTTTTTCTAGAATATGGAAAATTGAGTAATATGAGGACAATTTTTCAAAATTAGAATTGGTTTGGAAGATATGGGTGGGGGACTAACTCGATTCTTCCCAAATTGCAATAAAACCCAGATTTTTGAGGATTTTATCTAAAAATGTAATATATGAAATCTGGGCAGTGGGATTTGGTCCCATCCACTCTTCAATGATTATTCATGTATAAATAATCCTCATAGGTCTATGAGAATAATCCATGAGTTTCATGAAGATTTTGTAAATGAAAGATTCATTCTTGTGAAAAAGCCTTAACGAGTTGTTAGCCATGTAAAAACCGAGATTTTGATCTAAATGAAGAATTGATTGTTGTTGTAACATTGAGCATCCTTCTAGCTTGATCCGATTGTCTTCAAGCAACACTCACCTCTTGGGAAGGGCCCCTCAGCATGGGTAATTGTTTCTATATTCTATTTTCTTGGTAGATTAACATTGCATTGCGTGTTTATTTCATTACAAGTCAATTTTAGTTTTGTTATCATTTGAGTTAAATTTTTGTTAATTTTATGTTGTTGCCATAGATGGATGAATTTAGATTTAGATCACATTTCTCAATTGATTACATTATTACACTTCTTAATCTTTGAGTTTAGTCTGTACTCCTTCCATTACTTCTGTGTGATTATATTTCTGCATATCCTTTCAATGCTTTGTTTCTATGCTTAATTAATTGTGGACAATGTTATCTTTCTTCCATGCTTCAATCCCATCTATTTAATCATTCAAACCTCTATTTGCATCTATCATTTTCCACCATTGATTTTCCATCCTACTCACACATCAAAACCTACTATCCAATTCACATATCCATTCACCTATTCTACGCTATCCCAAATAGTGTAAAACCGAGTTGTTCCATTTTTTGTATATATCACCTTTTTCTTCTAGATTCACCTCATCTTTCCTCACACAATTCTCTCCTTAGTCATTAATTTGATTATACATTATAATCAGTTAACTACAAGAGCATATCGCTGCCATCTCTTCCTCATTTTCTGTGTATTAGTTATTGAGTTTAAATGTTGCCTCCATATCTCAATTACACAGAAAACCACTTTCTTTTCTCATATTCATTATTTTCCTTTCCATCCTTTTATTTTTTCTTTACTTTATGGATGTATTAATTTGATGAGTGGTTCTGAGTTTATGATGTGTGATTTTACATTTGCTTAATATTTCTGCAGTTTAGGTTTGGATTGCTTTAAGAATTATTTCTGTTCTTAGTCAATTTTGGTTTTGCATTGCTTTGTACTAGTCTACACTTATTTTCGCACTAATTTCCTCTCTTGTTTTTGTTATTGATGAATGTCTTTGTTATCATTTTGTAGGATAGAATTTAATCCTGCCATTTTAGGATAGACCTTTACAATAAATTGTTGATCACCTAGTTTTGTTTTAGTATTTCATTTTGCTTGGCTTCTTATTGCAAGTTTGTAGCTTCAAACACCAACGGACAGATTAAAGGTCTAACTCATGAGATATGGTCTTCCCTCATTGGAATTCTTCCTAAGGTGTTAGTTTCGATCGTGAATTTCATTTTCATTTGCTTGTTTATTTTATTGCATTTAAGTGTGGATCTGCTATAGGAAATAATCATTGGAGGACATAAAACTTAAGTAAGCTACTCATAATTAATCACACAAACATCACCCAGAGTGCATGAAAGACTGTGATCTAAAAGTTTATAGCACTAAGTTATTCCTACATCTCAGTGATGAATCCTTAGTGTTAATTTGTTGTAGTGTGGGTTTGAAGATTTTTTTATCGGCTTTAGATTAGGCTAGAGTAGGCTCTGATCATGCGTTTCCTGTGCCTGCACCTCGAAGCTTACGAGCCTCGGTTGATAATTAAATGTGGGAATTAATAGTGCATATATTTAGCTCCAACAACATGCATGTTGTTATTATTTCCACCTAACTCTGTTCAGATGCATAATTTATTATTTAATTTGATGGTATCAAAAGTCATAATTCTATGTGGCGTGGCCCAAATCGGGACTGGGAATGTTACGAGAGCAATTTTGTTGAGTCCCTAGTAATGGGTATGTTACAAATTTGTATCAGAGTTGTGTCAGAGTGTATAATGGACTAGTGTTGCCCAACCTAGGTGGATGAGGATGTTACAAATTGGTATTAGAGCTCAAAATTTGGATGTGTCATTTCCCATCATGGTGGTTGGGGATGTTACAGGATAAGACCTCCTTATTCTAATACACTAGATGAATTCTCATAATATTCAATAAAGGTTTAGATCTTATCCATTTCCTTTTTTTCCCTATTATTTACATTGTTAACTATGTCCTATTTGTTAGAAAAATAGGATCGCGGAGCAATAAAATAAAACAAATGAGGAAATAAAACACAAAAGATACACACTATAATAGAGAAATAGATATACGTGATTCACCCACTGTGGGCTACGTCCACCAGAGAAATTTCCAGGTCCTTCCTTTATTATTATCCAGTAAATGAAGGGATACAACCTACAACACACCCATTGTAACTTCCTCTTCTTTCTCTCACTGTCTCCTCATTCGAAATACAATATTCACAATGATGCATAGCCGCAATACATTTCCCTCATAAAAGAGGGTTTCCTTCTAGGGAAAAAAATCTAACATAACTTCTATCGTCATTTTTGTGACCTTATAATGAACGGTCCATATTTACAATGAAATTACAATGTACATTTACAAGGCATTTTCTCCTTTGGGGGATCGTTTTACCCCAGACCCTACATAGGGGGTAACCCCCCTCTTCACTCCCCCGCGTGGAGGAGTGTACATTCTTCTGGGGTGTAAAGTATTCATCAGGTATAAACATGGCTGAAAACAAAGACCTTTGAACCATGAAGGTAATCAGGCTCCACAACCAACAATATTTAGTTCTATACCATTTTCATATTGTTCTTGCTTGAGTAAGCTACTTCCATATTTTTTGCACTCTGATAGTGTTGACCCAGTTTTGTAGCCTATTAGAAAATCAAAAAACTTATTTGGTGCATGGATGGTCGTGAAGGGTAACACATAACACTAATTGTTTCTTACATTATTATTGTGTTAGTATCAATGTTTACCTAAAAAATATTGTTAATCCCTAGATATTGAGTTATTATGTTTCTATTGTTATATTGTTGTTTTTCTTAAGTGTTGGCTAGACCCTTCAATTGTAATTATACCATTTGTCTCCTATATATAACAATAGTACCTAGGTTTGTTGAGCATCTCATCTTGTACATTTGTTATACTGTGAAAGGAGGTTGCCCCCTTGAAAAGGATTCTCATTCATTCTTATCCCTCAATTTGATGTTGTGGAGTTACTTCTCTTTATATTTTTATGTTATTTGTGTGTTTTGGTCCATAAAGTTTGGTTTCATAGCATACAATCCTTGTAACACACATACCAACCTAATGAGAACTATGACCTAAAAATCAAAGATCTGGTGCTAAAAAACCATATTTTTTCATTCAAAATACTAAAACCAATCCCTGAATTGAAAATTGGTTCTACCAATAGCACCATTTTTATATTAGGGCCAAAATTACAACCTTTTGAAACCATGGTTTGTAATGTTTCTAACAAAAGACTTAAAATCAATCCTGAAATCAAAAAGTGGTTCTATCAGTGGCACCTCTTTATCTTTTTGAAGTTAAAATTATAACTTATTTGAAACCATGACCTTAACAATCAATATATTTGTAACCAAAATCTTAAAATCAACACTTGAATCAAAAAACAATTTCATGAACATCATATTTTTGTTTTTTGAAAGCTTAAAATTACTACTTGTTTGAAACCATGGCCTTAACAACTGGTACCATCGTGAACAAAATCTTAAAATCAATCTTTGAATTGGAAAATGTGTTCTTAATAACAATTTTTTTGTCTTAGAGTTTAAATTGCAATATTTTTAAAGCTATGGTATAAAAAATCATGAATATTGTAATCGAAATCATCCCACTTACCATAATTCCAATATCACATTTTCTAAATGTTTAAAATTCTAACTCTAAAACAAAAATGAAATTTAAAATATATAAATTAAAAAAATAATATAAACAAATTAAAAGACTAAAAATCAACAACTTAATTTTTTTTGTTTTTAAATATAACATTAAAATTGAAATTATAAAAAAAAAAATCACAAAATGAAAACAAATATATATATATATATATATATATATATATATATATGAGAGACATAACACAAACTTAAACTAAAATTTATCAAAAATTTAAATTAAAAAAAAACACAAATTTATTTTAATAAAAAAATATTTTAAAAAATTAAGGAAAAAAACAAATTTAAAATCTTCTATATAAAAGTTAAAAGTTATGTGTGTTAAAGGGAAGGGCCCTAAAAGTTAAAAGTTATATGTGTTAAAGGGGAAGGGCCCTCCCCTCTTTATGAGCCTTTTACATAGAGAATATTTTTCTTTTAAATAAGTTCACAAAAAAATAATAACAATAAATTTAAATTTAAAAAAATGAAATTAAAAAAATATTAATTAATAAAAACAAAATAAAAAGAATTTAAAAAACTAAAAATCTATTAAAAATAAATATAAAAACATCAAAATTGAACTTATAAAAAAATAAACATCACAAAATAAAAATAAACAATTAATATATATATATATATATATATATATATAAACCAAAAATTATAAACAATTAAATAAAAAAACACAATTATATTTTAATAAAAAATATTTTAAAAAATAAAAAATAAAATACATTTAAAATCTTTTATATAAAAGTTAAAAGATGTGTTAAAGGGGAAGGGCCTTCCCCTCCCCTCTTTATGACCCTTTTACATAGTAAATGACTCATAAAGTGGGGAGGGGCGATTCTGAAAAAGAGTTAAGGTCTCCTTTAACACACATTTGTCTTTAAAAGGGGAGGGGAGGACTTTTCCCTTTAATCAATTTTTTAATCAAAAAGAGGTGTTTTTAGTAACATTTTTTTTTTGTATTAGACTTTCAATTATAATATTTTTAAAATTATGGTATAAAAAATTATCATTATTGTAATCAAAATCATTTTTTTTTTTTTCTTTGTTAGTTTGTCTGTGATATGTGGGACTAATTTGTGATTAAGAAACCGCGATTCAGAGGTATCTAAGCCGTCAAAATCACTTGGGGATCGCATCAGGCCTGAGCCACACCAACCCTTAACATGGTTGGATTTTTTGTCCTCGCAGATTTCGAACTAGTGACTTTAACATCAAAAAGTGTCTTAACAATACACTCCATCACCGACTATCCTACACCTAGAAGACATAACAACAAAATCATCCCACTTATCCTAATTCTAATATCACATTTTCTAAATATTTAATTCTAAAAAAAAAAATTAAAAATATATAAATTAAAAAATAATATAAACAAATTAAAAAACTAAAAAATCAACAACTAAAAAAGAAATAAATGTAAAAATATAACATTAAAATTGAAGTTATAAAAAAAAATCACAAAATTAAAAAAAAAAATTAAAAAACAAAAATATATAAAAAAGAGACATAACACAAACTTAAACTAAAGATTATAAACAATTTAAATTAAATAAACACAAATTTATTTTAATAAAAAAATATTTTAAAAATTAAGGAAAAAAACGCATTAAAAAGCTTCTATATAAAAGTTAAAAGTTATGTATGTTAAAGGGGAAGGTCCCTCCCCTCTTTATGAGGCTTTTACATAGTAATTGGCTCATAAAGAGGGGAGGGGAGGTTCTCAAAAAGACGGAAGGTCCCTCCCCTTTAACATACATTTGTCTTTTAAATAAGTTTTTAAAGGCTTTTTTTTAAATAGAAATTTTTTTTTTTAAATAAGTTCAAAAAAATTTCAAAAACAAAAATTTTAAATTTATAAAATTGAAATTATTAAAAAAAAATTAATATAAATTAAAAGATTAAAAATCAACAACTAAAACTCTATTAAAAATAAATGTAAAAATATAACATTAAAATTGAACTTCTAAAAATATAAACATCACAAAAGGAAAACAAAACAATTATATATATATAACAGAAATTTAATCGAAAAATTATAAAAAATTAAATAAATAAACACAATTATAATTTAATAAAAAATTATTTGAAAAAATAAAATACAAAATACATTTAAAATCTTTTATATAAAAGTTAAAAGATATGTGTTAAAGGGGAAGGGCCCTCTCCTCCCCTTTTTATGACCCTTTTACATAATAAATGACTCATAAAGTGGGGAAGGGCGATTCTGAAAAAGAGGGAAGGTCCCTCCCTTTAACAAACATTTGTCTTTTAAATAAGTTATTAAATGTTTTTTTTTAATATTAATATTTGTTTTTTAAATAAGTTTTTATATGTTTTTTTAATAGTATGTTAACAATTTATGTTTTATTGTTTTTAATATATATTTTTTCTTATTTTTTTAAATTTATTTCAAGTTATTTTGTTTGTGTTTTATTTTTATTTATTTGAATAATAATAATATTATTTTAGTATTTTTTTATTTGTTTTTAAACGAAACTTTTATATTATTAAAAAAAAATAATAATATTTTGTAATTATTTTAATAATTTTTATAAAATTTTATTTTCAATTTTTTAAAATTTACATTATTTATAAATAATAATTATAATGTGTTTTAAAAACAATAATTTTTATATATATAAAAAATTGGATTAATTTTTTAAGTTTACGTTTCCGGAGATGTAGGACAGTCGATGTCAGAGATGTAGGACAGTCGATATCGGCACGAAATGAGAGCGGAGATATAATAAAGAAATGCATAGAGATATTGCAAGAGAGACAACAATATAATAGAGATATAGAGGAAATAACAAGAGTCACAAATATACAGTAATACACGATTTCTATTAATGAAATAAATGTACAGAGACTGTAAAATACAGAGTGAAAGACTCGCTAGAATGGTGGTAGCTTATCTCTGAGAAGAGATGTGATGGCTACTCGCATCTGTGAGAAGATGATTACAATGAGGCTCTGAAGGCCCTTTTACAATGAACGGGAATGCCAAAAGTCCTAGACATCCAAAAACCTAACCCTAGGAGATGAAGCGCCAAAAGTCATGTGGGCCCCGTTTGGGTAAGTGAGTACATCAACTTCCCGGGGTCGTAACGTTTGCATACGATCTTCGTTTTAGGCGTGTGATAGCTCGTTGGAAAGGTATTGTCGAGGAGATTCATTTTGGGGGATCCATTATGCCTTTGGCTATTATTGAGAACCTCGATCTCAAAAAACCTTCATTTGGACCCTCAAAATGGCCCCGGAAGTTAAAACCTGCTAAAAATAGTAAATTGCCAAAATTGCCAGAAAGTCATTTTGAGCCATTTGGAAAAGGTAGGTGGCCACCCATATCCACCTAGATCAATCCTCCCTCCTTAGGAAGCAATGGTCTCCATTGCATTGAGTTCCCGGGGGAGAGGGAAAAACATTTGTTGAATCTACATCTTGGTGAGCTGCTTGTCTTGTTGGAGATGTCACACTACTTAGTTTGTTGAAGGTCATCACGAACCTGTGGCTGGAAGGTTTGGACAATTTTAACCAGTCTGGCTATTTTAGATGACTATGTGCTGAAGGAATCTGTGTGCTTTGCTGCAACCTTGTCGACCTGCTTCTGGTGGATAGAAGGTGCTTGGGCCGAGGCTGTAGTGGTTGCAGTATCCTTTTGTTCCCTTTTTGAACAGATTGTGGAGAAGATGAATTTTGTAGTATGAGATACTACCTTGTGGCACTGTTTAGGTGGTGTAGTAGTTGGAACTACCTCTGGTATCTTATAGAGATGACCCCCCAGAGTAATAATGACACTACGGGGTTGAGACTCATAGATAGCATGGCGTTTCCACATATATGGCTAGCCCAAGAGAACATCACAGACATCCAGTGGGGAAAAATCACATAATACCACATCCTTGAAGGGTTGGATTCCGTATGACAATCGACACTGCTGACTGACATGGAGATCTCGTCCTTGGCGAAGCCGCCCGATACTGTATGGTTGCGGGTGTGGTGTTGTCGACAATCCCAACTGTTTGACGACCTCTGCTGAGATGAGGTTCTTTTGGCTTCTGCTATCAACACTAAAATGTAGCGGGGTCCCCTTCGCCCACATATTTGAATGAAAAAGGTGATCCCCCTCTTCTGGATCTGTTGGTTCTTCTGGTTTAATTGTTGCAATCGCAACAATAGTAGTGGCATCTGCGTCGATGATCTGTCTTTTACCAGTATATTCAGAATCAGATTCTGAATCAGGGTTCGACTCCTTGTCTTTGATCTCAGCCACCAATGACTGTTTTGAGTGATTCGTCGGTGTTGTTGATCCAAGTGGATATCGGTGGCCACCCACCTTCTCCAACTAGCCCAAAACATGTTTTTGACAATTTTGGTAATTTACTATTTTTAGTAGTTTTTAACTTTCGGGGCCATTTTGAGGCCCTAAACGATGTTTTTTGAGAAAACAAGGAGCAACATGGATCGTAGATCGATGTTTCTCACCCGAAAGTTGTAGTTATTCGATAGATATTTCGAACGAGCTGTCATACGCCTAAAACGGAGATCGTATGCAAAAGTTACGACCTCGGGAAGTTGATGCACCAACTTACCCAAACGGGGCCCACATGACTTTTGGCGCTTCATCTCCTAGGGTTAGGTTTTTTGGCATTCCTGCTTATTGTAAAAAGGCCTTCAGAGCCTCATTGTAATATTCTTGCGAATGCGAGTAGCCGTCACATCTCTTCTCAGAGATAAGTTGCCACCATTCTAGCGAGCCTTTCACTCTATATTTTTATAGTCTTTGTACATTTCTTTGATTAATAGAAATCGTGTATTACTGTATATCTATGTTTATGGTTGCACCTCTGATACATTTTTGTTATATTACTGGATATAGGCGATATCTCTGTGCATTTCTTTATTATATCTTCGCTCTCATTTCATGCCGAAAATAATCCCGATCAGTGGTATCAGAGCAGGCTGCTCCTGATCGTGTTTTAGTGCATGTCCCCGACGAGGTCCGAGTATAGCAATTTGGGTCTCGAGCTTGTCTCTCTTGAGGAAAATTGCTCTCGCACACCCAAGAAACCCTCAATGGAAGAAGAAAAGAAAAATGATGGAGCAGACGATCCTATCAGTCTGTTTCTTGAGCAAGCTCTCACGTGACAAAGGGACGAAATGATGGAGAATTTTTCCCACATCCTTCAATGCCTGTTGATAGAATCAGGTGCATCTTCATCAAGCAACCACTTTGGAGGCACCTCTCCTTTCAAGGTACAGGTTAATTTTGATATTCCCGTATTTGAAGGTCAAATAGATGCAGACGCCCTAGATAAATGGTTAAATTGCTAGAAGGTTATTTCTCTGTTCATAATTTTTCAAACAAGGAAAAAATCACCTTCGCACTCCTTAAGGCTCTCCCCCATGTCAAACATTGGTGGGAAACTTACTGGGAGCAGAGTTCCACAGAGGAGTCTGGAATATATGGGGCCGAGCCCACTTGGGATTTTTTTGTGGATACGGTAAAGGAACAGTACTACCCTGTTGGCAACTATGAGGACCAATACATGAGATGGACCACACTGCAGCAAGAGAAGGGCCAAGAAGTTCTAGAGTTCACTAATACCTTCCATACCTTGCGCACCAAGCTGGGTATCAAAGACTCTGAACGACATTTGGTTCGGAAATACCGTGGGGCTCTACATAGATACATTCAAATTGAAATGGATTTTCTAGACATCTCATCACTCGATGCTGCCTATCGATATGTTGTTAAAATCGAGCATAAATTTAAGCACCAGAAAAAATGGGAGTTTGGGTCTACAAATCCACAACAACCAAAGTATGACAAAGACAACCCTAACAAACAGTCTCCCGAAAACCAGTCCAAGACAGAAGAAAAGTAGGGTCACATGAAGACAAAGAAGGACACTGGAAAATGGTGCGATTTCCACAAAATCCCCTGGCACAACACCGATGAATGTCTCTCAAAATAGTGATTGGTGGCCGAGATCAAATACAAGGAGCCGAACCCTGATTCAGAATCTGATTCTGAAAATACTGGTAAAAGACAGATCATCGACGTAGACCCCACTGCTATTGTCGCGACCGCAACAATTCAACCAGAAGAACCAACAGATCCAGAAGAGGGGGAGCGCCTTTTTCATTCACAGATGTGGGTGAAGGGGACCCCGCTACATTTTATTGTTGATAGCATAAGCCAGACGAACCTCATCTTAGCAGATGTCGTCAAACAGTTGGGTTTGTTGACAACACCACACCCGCAACCATACAGCATCGGGTGGCTTCGCCAAGGACGAGATCTTCGTGTCATCCAACAGTGTCTATTGTCATACGGCATCCAACCCTTCAAGGATGAGGTATTATGTGATGTTGCCCCATTGGATGTCTGTGATGTTCTCTTGGGCCAGCCATATATGTGGAAACGCCATGCTATCTATGAGTCTCAACCCCGTAGTGTCATTATTACTCTGGGGGGTCATCTCTACAGGATACTAGAGGTAGTTCCAACTATTGCCCCACCTAAACAGTGCCGCAAGGTAGTATCTCATACTACAAAATTCATCTTCTCCACAATCTGTTCAAAAGGGAAACAAAAGGATACTGCAACCACTACAGCTTCGGCCGAAGCACCTTCTATCCACCAGAAGCAAGTCGACAAGGTTGCATCAAAGAAAAAAGATTCATTTTTCACACAGTCATCTCATGTAGACATATTGGTTAAAAAGGTCCAACCCTTCCAGCCACAGGTTCGTGACGACCTTCAACAAACCAAACAACGCGACGGTTCCAACAAGGCAAGCAACTCACTAAGATTCAGATTCAACAATTGCTTTCCCCTCTCCCCCGGGAACTCAACGCAATGGATACCATTGCTTCCTAAGAAGGGAGGATTGATCTAGGTGGATATCGGTGGCCACCCACCTTCTCCAACTAGCCCAAAACATGTTTTTGACAATTTTGGTAATTTACTATTTTTAGCAGTTTTTAACTTCCGGGGCCATTTTGAGGCCCTAAACGATGTTTTTTGAGAAAACGGAGAGCAACATGGATCGTAGATTGATGTTTCTCACCCAAAAGTTGTATTTCTCAGATAGATATTTCCAATGAGCTATCATATGCCTAAAACAGAGATCGTATGCAAAAGTTACGACCCCGGGAAGTTGATGCACCAACTTACCCAAACGGGGCCCACATGAATTTTGGCGCTTCATCTCCTAGGGTTAGGTTTTTTGGCATTCTTTCTTATTGTAAAAAGGCCTTCAGAGCCTCATTGTAATATTCTTGCAAATGTGAGTAGCCATGACATCTCTTCTCAGAGATAAGCTGCCACCATTCTAGCGAGCCTTTCACTCTATATTTTTACAGTCTCTGTACATTTCTCTGATTAATAGAAATCATGTATTACTGTATATCTATGTTTATGGTTGCACCTATGATGCATTTATGTTATATTACTGGATATACGCGATATCCCTGTGCATTTCTTTATTATATCTCTGCTCTCATTTCATGCCGAAAATAATCCGTATCAGTTGTGCCAGGGGCTTTTGTGGAAATCGCACCATTTTCCAGTGTCCTTCTTTGTCTTCCCGTGATCCTTCTTTTCCTGTGGCTTGGACTGGTTTTCGGGAAACTGTTTGTTAGGGATATTTTTTTCATACTTTTCTTGTTTTTTATTTGAATACACGAACTCCCGTTTGTTCTGATCCTTAAATTTTTGCTCAATTTTAACAACATATCGATAGGCAACACCGAGTGATGAGATGTCTAGAAAATCCATTTCAGTTTGGATGTATTTGTGTAGAGCCCCACGGTATTTCAGAACCAAATGTCATTCAGAGTCTTTGATACCTAACTTGGTGTGCAAGGTATGGAAGAAATTGGTGAACTATGGAACTGATTGGCCCCTCTCTTGCTGCAGTGTGGTCCATCTCATGTACTGGTCCTCATAGTTGCCAACAGGGTAGTACTGTTCCTTTACCGCATCCACAAAAAAATCCCAAGTGGGCTTGGCCCCATATATTCCAGAATCCTCTGTGGAACTCTGCTCCTAGTAAGTTTCCCACCAATTTTTGACATGGGGGAGAGCCTTAAGGAGTGCGAAGGTGATCCTTTCCTTGTCGGAAAAATTATGAATAGAGAAATAACCTTCTAGCATATTTAACCATTTATCTAGGGCATCTGCATCTATTTGACCTTCAAATACGGGAATATCAAAATTAACCTATACCTTGAAAGGGGAGGTGCCTCCAAAGTGGTTTCTTGATGAAGATGTGCCTGATGTTATCGGTAGGCGTTGTAGGATGTGGTAAAAATTCTCCATCATTTCGTCCCTCTGTCGCGTGAGAGCTTGCTCAAGCAATAGACTGGCAGGATCGTCTGCTCCATCGGTTTTCTTTTCCTCTGCCATTGAGGGTTTCTTGGGTGTGCGAGAGAAATTGTACTCAATAGAGACAAGCTCGAGACCCAACTTGCTATACTTGAACCTCGTCGGGGACATGCACTGAAAAACGATCAAGAGCAGACTGCTTTGATACCACTGATCCAGATTATTTTTGGCACAAAATGAGAGCGGAGATATAATAAGGAAATGCATAGAGATATTGCAAGAGAAATAACAATATAACAGAGATATAGCAGAAATAACAAGAGTCACAGATATACAGTAATACACGATTTCTATTAATTAAATAAATGTACAGAGACTGTAAAATACAGAGTGAAAGACTCGCTAGAATTGTGGTAGCTTATCTCTGAGAAGAGATGTGATGGCTACTCGCATCTGTGAGAAGTTGATTACAATGAGGCTTTGAAGGCCCTTTTGCAATAAATGGGAATGCCAAAATTCCTAGACATCCAAAAACCTAACCCTAGGATATGAAGCGACAAAAGTCATGTGGGCCCCGTTTGGGTAAGTGAGTACATCAACTTCCCGGGGTCGTAACTTTTGCATACGATCTTCGTTTTAGGCGTGTGATAGCTCGTTGGAAAGGTATTGTCGAGGATATTCATTTTGAGGGCTCAATGATGCATTTGGCTATCATTGGGAACCTCTATCTCAAAATACCTTCATTTGGACCCTCAAAATGGCCCCAGAAGTTAAAACCTACTAAAAATAGTAAATTGCCAAAATTGCCAGAAATTCATTTTGAGACATTTGGAAAAGGTGGGTGGCCACCGATATCCACCTGGATAAATCCTCCCTCCTTAGGAAGCAATGGTATCCATTGCGTTAAAGTTAGTTAAAGTCATCAGTTTGAAACCTGTGGGGACAAAAAATCTAGCCATGTTAAGGGTTGGTGTGGCTCAAGTCGGGTGTGATCTTCGGGTGATTTTGATAGCTTAGATGCCCTTGAGTCGTGGTTTCTCTACCACAGGCTAGTCCCACAGGTTATGGAAAAACTAGCAAACAAAAAAAAAATTAAGTTTATATTCTTTTATAAATTATAATTATAATGTGCTTTAAAAAGAATAATTAATTTGTTTAAGTTTTTTTTTCAATTATTTTAAAGAGAAAATGATCGTGGAGTAGGTGTGAGTATGTCAATTTTGATTATAATATTGACATTTTTTAGACAATGATTTAAAAAATGTTGGAATTTTAAGTTCGGAATAAAAAAAATGGTGCTACTGCTCGCACCTCTTTTTGATTCAAGGGTTGATTTTAATATTTCAGTTGTAATGCTACATGTTGTTGATACCATGGTTTAAAATATGTTGTAATTTTAACCTCAAAAAACTAAAAGAGTACTACCTGTAACACCACTTCACAATTCAAGAGTCGGTTTAATATTTTTGTTGGAATAGTAGTAATTGATAAGTCCATTGTTTGAAGCCAATTATAATTTTAACTTTCAAATGGAAAAACGGTGCTAATTGTAGGACCACTTTTCGATTCAAGGGATGATTTTAAGGATTTTTTTAGCTACGTTAAAGATCTTGGCTGCAAAATGTTGTAATTTTAACCACCACCAAAAAAAGGTTATCATTGGTGGAAGCATGTTTTGAAATGAAGGTAAAAAAAAACACTAAATGTGACCTCTAAGAAAATGAGAAATATATAGGATTCTCTTCAAGTTGGTAATGTTGTTTTGTGTTTGGCTCCTTCAAATGAGTCAATGTTGATTTTTTTCTATAACTTTCTTTTGGATAGTTTTAGACCATGAATGTTTTGGAGACCGGGGAAACATAAAAAAATTCCAATGTCAAAAATTGTATGTGTTCATTCTATATACATTCGTAAATATATCTTGTGGAAATTAGGGTTTTAAACTAGTCCTAAAAATAGCCTCAAATAGGTATTATTGGTAAAATTGTCATATGTGAAGCTATTAAAGTCCACATTGATTGCCACTAGTTCCATTGGAAAAATAAATATTATAGTATTTCATTTCATAATTTCATAAGTAGATCGGAAAAATTAGATACGTGGTAGGCCTTAGAAGTTCTCTCTCTTGAAAGGGAGAAAAACAACAAGTTTTTGGAAAGTTACCATAACTTTCCCTTGGAACATTCGAATTTGGTCAAACCTATGCTATTGTAGAGAAGATATATTAGGACCCTATATATCAAAATTTTATATTCATAGGGACAAACTTTAAGAGATACTTCAAGAGAAAGTTTAGCCAACAAGACAATCTAAAATTCATGGTTTTTAAAGGTTGATTTAGCACATTCAGAAGAATTACTTAAAAGAGAAATGGATCAAAAAATGGAACAATTAAAAAATATATGGATCAAAAGATGAAACGATTACAAAATTCAATGTCAATCATTCTCTTACATACCCTAGATGATATGTTACCTAAAGGTGATATTATGATGGAAGGAAATCATGAAAATAGGGATAACAAAATTGTTGAACCCCAGTCACATATTGGGAATATTTTAACAAATGTTGAGAACATTAATATTAACTCTCAAAATCATGATTATTCATCATTCTAAGATCTGTATCATTGGAGGTTCAACTTGGCACCGAGGATCTACTTAAATCCCAAGATTGATATTTGGAAATTTCATCACAAATATGTTATAACATGGATATTCATGATGGAGGAATTCTTTGATATACACCAAGTGCCAACTTTACGAAAGGTAAGTCTTGCATTGTTGTATTTAGGACCTAATCAGTTTGTTTGGTATCAATGTATTTTTCAGTGAATAAAATATTACATTATCTCTTGGTCCATCTTTCCATATGAATTGATATCACAATATGGGGATATTAAGAGAAACATGTTCTTTATTCAATTCATAAATCTTAAGCAAAGAGGTCCAATTATAGAGCATATTCATCAATTCCAAAAGCTAAGTCTCAAGTTAATGAACATCCGAGAGGATAATTTATTAGGAAATTTGGAGGAGTGCATTGAACATGAGGTGTATATCTTCAAACCTAAATCCCTAGAGCATGCTTTCAATGTCGAAAGAAAGGTGGAAAGTAAAAATATGGAAACAAGACAGGTCACCACTAACAATTATTGAGAGCATCATGTTCCCTCTCCCAACCTCACTCAATATACATGGTCTATATATCAATATATATATGAAATAAGATAAAAGGGGCCAAGTTTAAATTATGACGACAAGAGAAATAAGGGGCATAAATGTGGTGAGAGGAAACTATTCTACAAAGATTCTAAAGAGGAATAAGATCAAGAATTGGAACCATCACAAGATCTATAATTGGAAGAGATTGTCCCAACAATATATTGTCATGCAATGGATCAAATCATAAATCCCCAAACTCTCAATATAGAATGATATATCAAAAGGAAAAAAGGTAACACTATTGATTGATTATGGTAGTATCCATAACTTCATTAATTGCAATTTATCCAAACTTCTCAATTACCTTATATATCTAACCCTAGAGTTTCAAGTAATGATTTTATATGCAGGCACCATAAACTATTCAGGGATGGGACATAGTCTTAGTTTCACTATGGGGGGGTACTTATTGGATAGCCCAATGATTTTGATCGAAATGTGTGGTACTAATGTTGTATTGAGGGTTGAATGGTTATAATCATTGGGAATTGTGCCTCTTAAGTTTTGGTAATTTTTCATGATATTTTCCTTCGAAAGAAAGGAAATTGATCTTGGAGGTATCTAAGCAAAAACCTCTAAAGCGATAAGCTCTAATATCATGAAAAAATTGCTAGACAAGTGTAAGACACCCAACCCCTAAGTAGCCTTTTAAGGGACTGGGTATTAAATTTTTGTTTTTCATGAACCTCTTTGAATCCCTTTATAAAGGACACCATCATATTTTTTTGATCGAGTGCTTTCTAATGACTCTAACGTTTCTCAAAACTAAGCTCTAGATTAAAAGTTATGGCCCTTTGAAGCTTCTAGCCCTTTATTGACCAAATGTCTTTGTACTACCATGTGGATCCACATCATCATTGTAACATCCACGACCACCAATGTCAGGCCATGTTACTCCATAAAAATCTTTTTGTTCTCTTCTCAACATATTGTAACATACCCAACATCCAACTAAGCTATGCCACATAAAGTTTTTGAACTGCATGCAATTAAAACATATACACGCAAAACTCTTGCGAAAATTTATATATAAAATGTAAACAGACAAATATGTTATGTAAATGCACAGATTCATACTGAAATAACAATAAACATATACATGCTGCATATACATGCAATACCCATAGATATAAAGACATTTATAACCACACGTAGGACAAACCCATAAAAATAAACACGTAAATAATAATGCAAGATGTAAATTTTTCACACAATTGACACTTATCCTGGTAAGAATATCACCAACTGTGTGAAAACCTTCCACGAACCTCCCATCCTTAGACCACAATCCTCATCACTCTCAGCAGTGGGTCACCCCCGAGATAGGACTAAACTCCACCCGAGTAAAGGGATTCCTAACTAGGCTAATGGTGTTAGAAAAACAGGACCATGGAGCAATAAAATAAAACAAATGTGGAAACAAAACATAGAAGATACACAATACAATAGAGACACAAATTTACGTGGTTCACCCAGTGTGGGCTACATCCACCAAATAAATTTCCAGGTCCTTCCTTTATTATTATCCAACAAATCCAGGGATACAACCTACAATAAACCCATCGTAACTTCCTCTTCTTTCTCTCACAGTATCCTATCTCAGAATACAATATTCACAATAATACATGGCCACAATACATCTCCCTAATAATAGAGGGTTTCCTTCTAGGGAAAAAAACACTAACAAAATTTCTATAGTTAGATCTACGACCTTATAATGAACGGTCCAGATTTACAATGAAATTACAATATACATTTACAAGGAAATTTTTCCTTCAAGGGCTTCACCCCCGAACCCCCGCTAGGGGCTCGCTTTCCCTCTGACCCCATAGAGGGGGTTACCCCGACATGGAAGAGTGTACATACTTCTGGGGTGTAAATACTTCATGTGGTATAAACACGGTTGAAAACAAAAAGACCTCTAAATCAGGAAGATAATCAAGCTCCAAAACCAACAAATGGCTCATAGACAACATGAAAAACTTTTTCACATGTGCCAAATCAAACTAACAGCCTATAGTCCCTCATTCCCCACATTCCTATCCCACCCCAGGAAGTGTACCCCTTGTCGTCTACTTAATAGTCCTTCAATTGCCCCACTTCCTTTCCTAGATTCAACAACAGGCCTGACAGGATGTCTCAGAGCATTGTAGTTGCAGTTTAGCACCTTCAAGAAATAAATCCCCAACAATTCTCTCACCCAGAGAGAAATTTATCATGGGCCTGACAACCCACCTCTTCAATATCCCAAGGGCCTGACAACCCACCTCTTCAATATCCCAAGGGCCTGACAACCCGCTTCTTCAGTCCAACTCCCAAGCTAAACAGCTACACAAACAGGTATGGTCACGGATACAAGTTCAGGTACAGTGACATGAAGTTATAGAGGATAACTCAATGAGTGTGTGAAATATCATGGATGATTGACTAGATGACTGAATGATGGAAGGAGTGAATCATGGAAAATGAACTAAGTCCAAACTATATGTATGCATGTCCCCAACTTGACATTTGTCATGTTGGGAGCTACTTTGGCCCACTTGTCCTCATATTTAGAACATAGGATAAAATAATTATCCTTACTTTATGATTTAAGGAATATTAAACAAATATTGATATAATATTCTTTTTTGTCTTAATCTCCCTAGCTTATCCCTTTTCCTTAAATTTTATCCCCCACCCTTTCCCTAACTAGTGGAGTTTAGTCCCCCATACTCTTTTATCGTGGTCGGTTTGCGCGCAATGATGTATTGTATATTAATGATGAGACATATACAAAAATAGGTGCACTAGCCTTTAGCATCTAGGCTCTCCAGCCTAATAATCAAAAATTGGCTCACAAGCCTATAAAACACAACACGTACACAAAGGCTCACTGGCCTCAAAATCCCACGCACTTAAGTTGTTGTGCGCGGTATCCTGGAATGTGCACACTTATTCATTTTAGTGTGCAATACATGTGTACACTATTCCATGAAAGGTGCATACAAAAATGATATCAAACAACTCACCAACTTAAGTACATTTTCATTTACATTACAATTGGGTTCGGTCTATGGATATTACAATCATGCCCGATCTACGTGGCACTGATGTGTTAGACCACGTCACCCTTAGCACAGATGTGGCTGCAGTTGTGGAAACCTCCACCTATTCCACCAATCGTTGGATTCGTTACATCGACTGATTTCATCTTGGACATTGACCATCAATATGTAGACCCTTTTCCATGCTCAATATTAAGCTTTGAAACTCTCCCGAGACCCGCTTTAACCCAATATTGACACCTTTCCATCGCACATAGGTTCGGTGACATCATTTGATGTCATATCGGTATGTAGACCCTCAGGATATCAGGATAGTGGCCCCTTTCACTATTCACATAGCCAAAAACACCTTGTGACAAGGAAAATCACTCTATGGCATGGGGTAAACCACAACAGATGGAAATGACTGCAGAAATAAACTCTAATATCAAGTATGTTATATAAACAAACATGCTAACAAGACAATATAAGGAGACTACCTTTTCTAGATGTTCGGTGAAGTCCATCATTGAGCACTTGACTCAAAGCTATACACCTGCAACTTGTCCTCAATAACCAAGATACGCAAGAATATGGTGATAGTATAGGAATTTAGCACATATAATAGCATAATCCATCAATATTAATAACAAATACTCCCATGGAATAATAATTCAAATATTTTCAAGACATTAATTGGATGAGAAAAGAGTATTTCTATTAAAATGTAATCAACATAAGTGTATGGATGAAAAAATTATGTGTCGGCACGTTCAAAACCGAGAAACTATGTCCCTTCCAGCTGTGCCTCCACCACTTCAATCTTCCACCAAATACAGGCTCATATAAGAGAGACAATGAGGTTCTCCATCAAATAGTTAAGATCTTGGGGGATGAACAATGTTTTCATACTTAAAAGGATAAAGGGATGCAGACTCAAGATGAAGTGAATAATTTATCCATAGTAACTTTGCTCTCAAAGTTGAATTCTTATCCTCCTTTCCACAGCTTGGATATGGCCCATTTATAGCCTTCAAATGGAATTGAAGGGCCAATTCAGAATGTTTCGAGTATATGCGAGTTCAAGGATCATGGATCTCATGATGTGACATGGAAATCCGACACCATTTTTAATTTTGGGCACAAAACCTGATGTACGCGGGATGTAATGGTGCAACCTACATATACGCATGTTGTATAGATGTTAGGGCATGTATGTGTCAAAAAATATGTTTTTTAGCTCTGGGAATTGCAAAAAAGGGACTTCAAGTATGCATAGGGAAATGGAAAAGGCCTTCTAATCAAGTTGCATGGGGCGAGGCAAATATTGCTATAACATGCCTGATCTGAGATGAGCTGACACCTAGGACATGCATCCCTATTCTAGCATGCCACCTATACTAACTGTTAGGATATTTAGATAGTTATGAGTTATTTAATATCTACTTGGTCTAATGTGTCATTAGGTTAAAGTGTGTTTCTTAGTTTGTTTATTTAGTATGCATTAGTATGCATTTGTAGTTAGGAAAACGATGCTCATGATATGTTCCCAACATAGAGTGATATGACGGTTCATATTCTCTTTGATCTCAATGGCTACATTGATCCATGGATTACCACCTGATTGGTCCATGATATCTATTTAAATATCATGGAGTGTCATTTGTTGATGATCGATTGTGAGAAACTCTCTTGTAAAATATCTCTATAATATTTGTCTTTTTCATTAATAAACTACACCAAGTGGTTGGGTTGGTTGGGGTCGTGGATGTTTTTAATATTATTGTAGCTTCGAGAGGTATGAACCTCTATTGTGACCTATGACGAGATTAGAATATTCTGGAAGGAAGCAAAGAAATGAAGGAAACCCTAGACAAGTTGTCGGCTATAGATATATATTTAAAATGAATTTATTAGTACCTAGAAGGAGAATTCATCCCCAGTAAGACTTCCCAGACTACTATAAATATAGGGCACCAGTTCTCATTATACACATCTCAGCAGTTGCAGAGAGAACTGTATCTATACAGGTGCAGTTGCAGCTTGTGCGCAAGTTTCTGGGAAGGTGTGCACTAGCCTTTGGGTGGGATTATCTGATTAGCTTCGTTTCTATTCTTGCCTGGTGCATTAGCCTCTCTTGTTTATTGGATTTCTATCAGGATTCTCTTCTTTGTCAAGGTCAAGGTGCTCAGAGGCTGGCTTCGTCCTATGGTTGGGTGACGAGGGTATCGTCAATGGTAAAACAAGCACAATATTCTATATTCTAATAGGTTATGGGCCCACACCCCCTTCATTCAACCTAAAATGCTGGAAGGAAACATAGCCTCTAGATATTGAGCTCACTGAGGAACTGCTGCTAGGGTTACTAGTAGGAGTAGCTTCCAAAACACTACAACTAGGGTTACTAGTAGAAGCAGTTGTAGAAACCCTAAATCTCCGATCTGGCACCTTGTGATGGAGAATCTCACTCAAGAAGAAGATATCCAGATGCACCCTAACTCAGCGCACCACTTGGCTCTCTCAGAAGACATAAATGACGAAGTTGAAGTTTTGGATCAAGGCATGACCAATTACCAATCAACTGAAGATATGTGTGAAACAATTAGTCTTTTACACTACTCAGCACTTACTGGAATGATTGAAGATGACATGTGGATAATTGATAGTGGAGCTTCCAGACACATGATGGGAGATCAAGCCAGATTCTCAAATCTAAATGAGAGAAAGACATCATACAAAGTGGGGCTTGGAGATAAAAGTACTTACCCCACCGAAGGATTTGGACAAGCCTCCATCAAATTGGAATCAGGTAATCATGTTCACTTAAGCAATGTTTTATACGTACCTGGTTTAGAAAAGAATCTTGTATCAATATCATGTTTAGAAGACAAAAGAAACATAATAGCCTTCACGGATGGAAAGGTGTTATCGTGGCATAAGAATTCCAGCATAGAGGATGCTAGGGTTATTGGAAGTCGTGAAGGAAATCTGTATAGACTACTAGAACAAAATGAAGAAGATCTAGTACATGAAGAAGTCAACCCTAATGAGCTTTGCCATAGAAGGTACTCTCATATTAATTATCAAGCATTACCTTTTCTCAAGAAAATGGTTGAAGGAATACCAAAATTGAAATCTACACATGAAGGAATCTGCAAGGGATGTGTCCTTGGAAAGAATATCAAGAAACCATTCCCAAGTAGCAACAAAAGATCCAAGGAAATCCTAGATCTAATACACTCAAATGTTTTTGGTCCAATGTCAGTCAGATATCTAGGAGGATCTCTTTACTACATAATCTTCATATATGACTACTCAATAAAGATGTGGCTATACCTATTGAAATCAAAATATGAAGTATTCAGCAAGTTCCAAGAATTCAAGGCAGAAATAGAAAACCTCATGAATAAGAAGATCAACACATTAAGAAAAGATAATGGAGGATAATACACCTTGAAGGAGTTTGTTGCATTCTGCAAATCGACAGGGATTAGGAGGGAGCTGACTGTTCCTCATAATCCTCAACAAAACGGTGTAGCAGAAATAAAGAACAGATCTATCGAAGAAATAGTAAAATCCTTACTGAACGATCAAGGTCTATCCATGTTTCTATGGGGAGAAGCAACAATGACAAAAATATATGTACAAAACAGAATCCCTCATCATATATTGAAGGACATGACACCAGAAGAAACCTTCTCAGGTAAGAAGCCTAGCGTGGAAAACCTAAGAATATTTGGATGTCCAGTTTACTCTGATATTCCCAAAGACAAAAGGAATAAACTAGAACCCTCAGGAAAGAAGGGGATATTCATGGGATATAGTGATTCATCCAAAGCCTACAGAATATATATTCTAGAACAACACAAGATAGAAGTTAGTAGAGATGTAACATTCAATGAAAGGATGGCCTTCAGGAAATCCATCGAAGAAATTATAGAAGAAGAAGGACTTGAAGAACCTAATGAAGAAAACACAGAAAACGAAAATAACAAAAAGGATCAACCTGATCATCCTATGGAGCCATGTGAGAACATTGATTCAGATATCATACCAAAGACCAAGAAATGACCAGCCTGGCTTGAAGCTACATTACAAGACGCAGAAAGAATCAAGGTTCCAGAAGGAACATCCAGGAAGAGTAAAAGACCAAAAAGATTCTCAAGGTATGCAACATACATGATGAAGCTTTTAGATGAAGAACCGACTACATTTGAAGAAGCAATCCAAAAGGGACAATCGAAAGAAGCTATGGTGGAAGAACATCAATCCATTATGAAAAATGAAGTATGGGAAATTGTACCTAGACCTACATAAAAATCAGTGGTAACCTCAAAATGGATAAACAAGATCAAATATACAACAGACGGAAGCATGGATAAATACAAGGCAAGATTTGTGGCCAGAGGGTTCTCCCAGAAGGAGGGAGAAGATTATGATGAAACCTTTTCTCTGGTGGCTATATATACCTCCATCAGAGCTATCATATCTCTTGTCGCTTCCATGGGATGGAATCTACATCAGATGGATGTAAAGACAACTTTTCTAATTGGAGCAATTGAAGAAGAAGTATATATTGAACAACCTCAAGGGTTTGAGGTACATTCCATAGATACTCACATTTGCAGATTGAATAAAGCTCTATATGGAATCAAGCAAGCTCCAAGGGCTTGGTATGCCAGAATGGACAACTATCTAACAAGACTTGGTTTCTCCAAGAGTCATGCATATCCAAACCTTTATTACAAAGTCATGAATAATGCACCTATGATTCTACTATTATATGTTAATGATCTATTCATAACAAGTAAAGAATCTCTCATTATCCAGTGCAAGAAGCAACTAACCTCTGAATTTGATATGAAAGATCTAGGTCTCATGCATTATTACTTGGGACTAGAAGTATGGCAGAAGCATGGTGAAGTATTCCTCGGACAAGGAAAGTACGCAATAAAGATCCTTCAGAAGTTTGGAATGATGGACTGTAAGTCCATGGACACTCCTATGAATGCGGATATAAGAAAAGAGAAAGTCCCAGATTTCGATCCAGTAGATCCATCTCTATATCGACAACTAATTGGATCATTGATGTATTTGGTAAATACTCGACCAAATATTTTCTTTGCTGTAAATACATTAAGTCAGTTCCAGGTGGAACCTAGAAAAGAGAATTGGATAGCTGCAAAGAATGTCCTAAGATATATTCATGGGACAATAAACTATGGCTTGAGATATATCGCATCTAGTGATATCCAACTTCATGGATTCACGGACTCTGATTGGGAAAGAAGTGCAGAAGACATAAAGAGTACTTCAGGTATGTGTTTCAGCTCGAGCTTCGCTGTGATATCTTGGGGCAGCAGGAAACATAAGTCTGTCGCACTCAACATAGTAGAAGCAAAGTATATGGCATCTTGTGAAGCATGCACAAAAGAAATATGGCTAAGAAAGTTAATCTCCGATTTATTTGATCAAATTCCAGAATCGGCCATAATATATTGTGATAATCAAAGTTGTATAAGATTATCAGAACATCGAGTGTTTCATGAAAGGTCGAAGCACATTGAGATAAAATACTACTTTATTTGAGATAAAGTCCAGGAAGGAGAGGTAAATCTTGAGTATATCCCCACTAATGAGTAGACAGCAGACATCCTGACAAAACCTCTATCTAGAATTAAGTTTGCATATTTCCGAGAGAAGATGGGGATCGTGGAAATAACTCCCTTAGCATAAAGGGAAGATTCTCCAAGATAGGAGAAAGTACTGAAAAATATTCTTGAAAACAATTATTTTTGTGACTTAATGAACTCTCCAAATTAGGAGGGAGCACTAACATATTATTTATCTTTTTAATAGCCCAGATTGGACAAATTCTTTCCTGTTCAGAAAGTGGATTGAGATTTCTGACAGATAGTGACTTCCCATTGTGGTTAACATGGGAAGTAGTATGATTGTTGATGTATCATAGACAACGACTTCCCATTGTGGTTAACATGGGGAGTGGTCTAGGATAGTCTCTCTTCTTGAGGGTTACTCAAGAATACTGGCACGCCTCACCAGACAACGATTTCTCATTGTGGTTAACATGAGGAATGGTATGTTTTGGAGTTTGATACAGGACAATATTTTCCTCTTGTGGTTAATAAAGGAAATGATCTAGACAGTCATTCCCTAGGGTTTATACATTCTCTCCAAGGTGCACTTTGATTAGTGTAGAAGGAATGGCCCAGGGTGGGGAACGGTCCAGACTCAAACATTCCTTAGGGTTTATACATTCTGTCCAGGGTGCACTTTGATTAATGTAGGAAGAATGGTCCAGGGTGAGGAATGGTCCAGTCTCAGAAATCAGAAACAATCCTTCTTCCTTGTTTGAGAATAATAGGGAAGATAGGCCATTGTTGATGTTGTATACTGAGGGCAAATATTCTTTCATATCTCATAGACATGAGTGAAAGATTGGCCCAAATGAAGTTTATTTCAACAATATTTTTCTGTGCAAGTTAGCATTAGATGATTGTTATGGAGACTGCCTGTCTCCAAACAGTAGAGATATACTATTGTGGTGGATTTGTTCCACTGTTTGTGACTATGTGTCACAGTTTGAGTAGTTGTGTACTACCTTGAATAAACACAGGTGTGTTCTATCAATTGATATTGTACTAGTTGTCATTGGAGATTATCCAGTTGGATAATAATGACGATGCTCATATTTCTACCGTTTGAATGGTCTGTTGTGCTCAAGACCATACCTCCCTAGCTAGGAGGAGGTGTTAATATTATGGTATATTTGGGAGGTATGAACCTCTATTGTGACCTATGATGATATTAGAATATTCTAGAAGGAAGCAAAGAAATGAAGGAAACCCTAGACAAGTTGTCAGCTGCAAAAATATATTTAAAATGAATTTATTAGTACTCAGAAGGAGAAGTTGGCCCCAGTAAAATTTCCCAGACTACTATAAATAAAGAGCACCAGTTCTCATTATATACATCTCAGTAGTTGTAGAGAGAACTAGATCTGCGTAGGTGCAGTTGCAGCTTGTGTGTAAATTTCTGGGAAGGTGTGTGCTAGCCTTTGGGTGGGATTATCTGAGCAGCTTGGTTTCTATTCTTGCCAGGTGCATTAGCCTCTCTTGGCTATTGGATTTCTATCAGGATTCTCTCCTCTTTCAAGGTCAAGGTGCTTGAAGGGTGGCTTCAGCCTATGGTTGGGTGACAAGGGTATCGTCAATGGTAAAACAAGCACAATCTTCTATATTCTAACAGATGTTTCTCCACAACGGTTTTACCATGTCAAAACATCAGTGTGTTGATATTTGATATGGTTGTTTGAGTGGTTACTAAAGGTGTTCTTCCTCTATTTCAATACCTATTTTTTTAACATGGTGTCAAAGTTTGTTTGAAGACTCTCTCCCATTACAGATCGAGAACGTGAATCTGAGTTGACTCATCTTTGGTTTCTTTCATTTCCATATATTTTTGGGGTAAGATAATTTATTTATTGTGTCTGGAGCTCTCCTTTTAGTAAATAATTTTTTTTTAACTCGAAAAGGTTTATGTTTTCCCAATATATGACCATTTTAGTCAGATCCGAAGGTATAGAGCTAGAATATGCCATTTTTTAAATTTTTCCAGAGTATTATTTCGATTTTATTTCAGTTTTGTATTGTTTGTTTTTGGGTTGATACTCTTTTAGATATGAGTATTATCTTTTCCCTGCTCCCCGTGTGAGATAAGGAAATAAGAAATATATAGGAAAATGTGCATTTTTCAGGTAAGCTAACCGAGATCTAACCCTTGTCATCGAGAAGCCAAAAAAAATTCTTGTATGAAAATATTTTTTTATGAGCATGCTCTCCAAGAATGTCAACAACAACAACAACAACAACAAAAACAACAATCCTCCTTCTAAACAATACAACATGTTTTTCTAGCTCACTTGGTTAAAATTTTCCTTATTAAGTAAGAGGTCTTGAGTTCAAGTCTTTTTTTTGTTACTTTTTTTGAAAACGTCCATGCATGCATTGTAAAGTGTATGTCACTTCAAGTATAAAAGTGAATCGCTATAAGTATCTTCAATAATTTATTTTAAAGTTATTTATTTTGCATGCAACTTTATTTTATAAACTTCATTGTAAAAGTGATCTTCGCTTCTTTTTATAAAAGTGGGTCACTTCATAAAGCACCTTATTTGTAAAAGTGAGGTTATTTGAAGGTGTATCACTATGCGGGCCAACTTCTACTTGACACATTGCTCTTTGGTTACCAATATTTTTTTTTTAAAGTGAATAACTTTCAAATACGAAGTCCATTTTCATGTTAGTTTTTGTAAAAACTCCTAATTTTTTGATATCTTTCTATCCATATCATCGGTTTTAGTTTCCATATTATATGCATATTTAATATGGATTCTTCTAGTGATATTTTTCTTACCAGTATCAACTGCTTCAAATGGAAATATCATATGGAGTACTTATTAATAAGTAAAGGCACGTATCATATTACCTTGGGAAAAGAAAAAGAACCCACTGATGATGGAAATAAATTCAAATGGGCTAATAGGAATGCCAAAGAACCTGGAGTGATTAGAATGCCCATCTCTCCTGATTTAATGTTCCACCTTCAAGAAATTGATCACCTTGATGAATCTTGGGAAAAGCTTGAATAGTTTTTGGTAAACACAATATTATTCAAGCAAATTAGTTATAAAATTAGATATTGACTTTAATTCCAAATGATTTTTCTTTCATTCGAGACTATCTATGTATGTTTAAAACACTTAGAATTTTATGTGAAGAGTGTAGCATAAAGCTAGAGGAAGAGCATTGCATATATATTATTATTTCCAATATAGGTAGTGCATATTATGTTTTTGTATCTACCTTCTATGCCATGAGAGAGGCTCTAGGGAAATCTTATCAAAAAGACACTCTTGAGTCATTTTTTGATGCTTGGATTAGAGATCAAGATAATCTTGTACAACTTGGAGTGATAAACACTACATGTGTTGGCATTGTTGGTTATATGTTTTAATTGATGGAAACATGAATCAATCATGAACAAATTTATATTAAATGAATCAATAATGAACAAAGTTGTAGAGTTGGCATTAGTGTCAGGATGGCCAATAAGGTATGTACATGTGTAATGAAGGGTCATTGATGGAAATAGAATGCAACATAGCAGCAAGGCTAAAGTTCAGGAGAAAACACATATGGTAAATGCCATCGATGTAATATTCGATCACTTTCAAGGATTGATGATCTTTTTTACAGGTACATTTTCCAAATCTCATAAAATATAGTGCTTTTGAAGTTGTTCAAGAGATCAAGTTTCAGAAAGATAATTTTTACAGGTGGAAACCTTTATAAAAATCAAGCAACTGGTTTCATTCATCATAATTCATATGTAAATATGACCATTGGATCATAGAGGAAACCTGCATAAAGAAGGAGAGAATCATGGCTGTATGATTGAAGATTCAGGTGTGACTTAAACCATCATATTGTCTAGGAGGAACAATGGTAAAATTTGAAGCTGACTACTTCAGATAAAATTACTCGAAGGAAAATTATTTTAGCCGAAGACGAAGTCTTAAAATGGACATGAGTCATCCGATCTCATAAATATTTCTGAAGTAATATTGACCATCTGATAAAAAAAAAGTGGAAGGATAGGATAAGCAATGCCAATGAATGAAGTCCATGATTAAAATCATCATATAGATTTAAGAAAGATCTCAGCCATTGGATTAGAGATGAGTAGAACTAGTCAACCTCAACGCTAACCACTTCAGTAAAAATGAGTTCGAATTGAACCAAAATTACCGAAGCCCGAATTCACAAAGAAACACCAGACATATGATCTAAGGAACACTTCAAGAAATATCCCAACCATTGGATCGAGTAAAGAGGAAGTATAGGATAAGCAAGGACAAAGGACCAAGATCCTGAATGATTGAATTCCTGACAACCGTTGGATCCTGTTAATATTCTCAGGTTAAATAAGGATCATTATATGAGTTCAAGTTACTCAAGGTTTATTCTTCATGGAATATCACTCCGGGAGAATTAGGAAGTGGGAAAAGTGAATAACCTAAAGTCCCAAAGGTCGAAATTTATTTGGACCATCCAAGTGGAAGGATAGCCTAAGCACTGAGGGTCGTTGGATCATTCACGATAGCAGGACTACGCCAAGAGGAAATGTGGCACAATCAAATGGTGACAAGTGTCAAGGTCCATTTGTCACTTTAATTAGATGAAAGTCATAAATCTAGGTGACACGTGGAATCCACTCAGTCAGTGCCACATCAAAAGTGACGTGAGAAGCCTCATCACTCCAAGATTACTAACTTAAGGGATATCCAAGACTATGTTATCAGCTAATCATCAAAGGCCAGAATCACTAAGTAACGTTAATTATTGATCTAATTTGGGAAAATTCTCGATCGTTGATCAAGTACAGTGGAAGGATAGAGTAAGCATAAATCTGGAAGTAACACTAACCATTGATCTACATCAAGAGTGTTCTCAACCGTTGATCAAGCATAGTGGAAGGATAGCGTAAGAGGAGGTGTTAACTGAAATCAAGAGGTAATCACCTCTTTATGACTTATTCGATAGGTAATCAATCGAGAGGGGTTAAACTATCTCAGAGTTTGAATATCCCAGAGTCCCAAATCTTCGAAGTTCCAAAGTAAATAACAAACGTCCATCTCAACGTCCAATTAAAACACGACCATTGATTTTGATAAGTGATTAAGCACATGTTTGGATTAACACCTAGCCATTGCCTATGGTCATAAAGAAGTCCCAAAGTGAATGAGAATCATCCACTCAATTTCATATTAATTCATGAACATCAATTTGTTTTAAGCCTCTGTGATGCAGGAGCATCACCCACATCAAGCAAGCCAACGCGAGAGCGGAAGACAGCTGGACAGCGCCAACACAAATTTTGAAACACCTTGATATTTGTTGTGCCAAACATTAATGTGTAGAGTTAATGAAGTGCACCTTGTATATTGTAATGGAACTTGAACAGATAGCTCTCGTCCTTAGGTAGATGAGGCATTTAATAGATTTAATGTAAAGTGGATAGAATATTTAATTCTAGATTTGATAGCTTTAGAGCGCAAGAGGGAAACATGATATAGACACCCTCATTGTATTATTGTAAATAATGGAAGCATTTAGAAGAGAAGAGAAGAGCAGAGCAGAGGATTGTATGAAGAATACTCCATGTACAAATATTGAATTAATAGAAGAAAGATTTGATTCAAATCCATGGTTTTGTGTCTATTTTCTGTGTATTGATGTTTTTCTCATGAATGTTTGCTTCTTGTCATACATTTTCTCTTATATGCTGTGTATTTGATTTCATGATCAGATTGAAGTCTAAGAAGATGAGTGAATGAGTTTCAATTGTTTCTCTAAGTTAGCCAGATAATTCCTGTAAAGAGTGCAGTTGAATTTGTCCGCAAGGAGTGCGTGACTGCAGGGTTCAATTAGAGAAATATTTTGTTTCCATTCATCTCAGAAGTGCAAATTTTGTACTAGAGCCATGCAAGGCATGCACAGGATAGATGAAGTCTCAGAGTTGTGATTCTGAGAAAAGTATTGGAAAGACTACTGTTGCAGGTCTGTGCGCAGAGTCGAAGAACTTCAACACTTAGCAGATTGTTGAAGACTTGCTGCAAGGAGTGCGTGCAAAGAGTTCTCCTGAAGAGACACGGGAGTTGCGAGAGAAGCTCTAGAAGGATAGGCCTTAGAATTCATCAAAGGATAATATAGACAAGTCGTTCTTGGAAGGCTTGCAGGGAGAGTTGCAGGTTTGGGCATGTAGGGTGGCGAGTTCCGAGGAAGAATGCCTCATCATTTCATGAAGTTAAATTGGAAGGACGGACGGTTGAATTCCTCCGAGGAGATTTTGGGAAGTGTCCTGGATCGTTGGATCTTGCAGAGGTGCAAGAAGGCTACAGGAAGGAGTGTAAGAAGTTCAAAGCTCATAAGGGTAGGAGCCGTCGATCGGAATCACGAGGAGCGTGGGTTCCACTTGTAGATCGGCATATTGGGAGTTCATGAGGTAAGACTCCAACCTTACGCAATGGAAGTCGCAAGAGTGCGAGGTGCGACATTACGAATGCAACGGAAGTGTGCTGGGCCACAGGTGATAGTGGAAGACATGTGGAATAAACTATTGGCGATTCGACATCTCATACATCAGGAGTCGACAAGGAATTTATTTGGCCTCACGAGTAGTGAAGCTGTGAGGTAGCAATATTTCGGGTATCAGCGCCTCAGGCTCCAGGAGTCGAGGTGATAGTAGTTTGGTTGCATGAATAGAGAAGCCGAAAGGAAGCGAGATCGTGGGTCTCAGCATTTCGGTGCATCGAGTCTCGGGGATTCGAGAGCCCAATTGACCAATAGAAAATTCATGAAGCGTGAAGTTTCAATCCTTCGATAAGCAAGTAAAGAGGATTTCGAGACAAGAAATATGGGTGTATATCTTCCGATTGGAAGACAGAAGAGCCTTGATGCTCTTCGAGCCGAGGAGAAAGAAGGTCCTGGAAGAGGTGATCGTGCTCCAGTGAGGGTGCAGTTGCGTCAGAGTGGTATCAGAGTGGGAAGACTCTTTGTTTTCTGTAACGGAGAGAAACAGGATTTCAGCATGCCGCCAAGAAGAGAAAGGCAGTCACCAGATCCCGAAGACAGGGAGGTGCGAAGAAGAGGTAGGCCAACAGGAAATCTAGAAATAGAGTGGCAGATGAGAGACCTTTGAGCATGGCTCGAGGAGATGGAGACAACACAGAGACGTGGAGCTAGTGCAGGGGATCTTAGTGATTCCAAAGTTGAAGAGGAAGTTGGACATGAAGAAGAGGTCACAACAGAGGATGCATCAATCGAGCAGTTGATTAAAGCTATCACCAGGATGGGTACGAAGGAGAAAATGGACATTCCAGTATATGAGGGAAATTCGGATGCAGAAGAGCTACTAGATTGGATTAAGGCTCTTGACACATACTTCGATTATGAAGATGTGGAAGAAGATAAGAAAGTGAAGCATGTTGTTACGTGCTTGAAAGGACATGCAACATTGTGGTGGGACGAGCTACAGGCTGATAGACGCTGCAAAGGCAAGCAGAAGATCAAAAGCTGGGATCGAATGATCGTGAAGATGAAAGAGAAGTTCATCCTGAAGGATTATAAAATCACTTTTTTCAGGCGAATGCAGAACCTAAGACAGAAGTTGATGACGGTGAAGGAGTACACTGAAGAATTTTACAAGCTCAACATCAGAGCAGGTCATCGAGAGAGAGATGATGAGAAGGTTTCGAGATATATGAATGGTCTGAGGTATGACATTCAAGATGAATTGAGCATGGTAACCATCCAAACGGTGGAGGATGCTTACCAGATGGCTTTGAAAGATGAAGAAAAGTTGAGCCATAAGAAAGGTCAGCAAGGGCAACGCAAGAGTCAGCCCAGAGGAAAGATAGTTGCCCAGGAAAAGTTCCAGAAGCTCAAGGAGGAATGGAAGAAACCTCAGGGTAAGTTTGAGAAAGGTGGAGCCTCATAGCGAGGACCATATATTGAACAAAGAGGACAACATAATGATCGGCGAGGAGATTATGCTGATGCAAACACTCTTCCTCGTACTAGAGGTCGAGGCAGAGGAAGAGGTGGCATTATCACATGTTTTACATGTGGGAAGAATGGCCATAAGTCATTTGAGTGTCCAGAGAAGAAGAAGGATAGTGGAGAAGACCACATCACTGAAGAACAGAGGCATGATGTTGAGACAGAAGATGCAGAAGGCGGAAGGTCGCTTGGAATGCACAAAGTTCTATTCACACCCGAGAAGAAGGTGGAGGACACAACTTAGAGGAGCCGACTGTTCAGGACAGCTTGCAAGACCAAGGACTCGAAATGTAAGGTCATTGTGGACAGTAGAAGCACCGATAATATCGTTTCATCCAAGATGGTGGAGAAACTAGAGTTGGAGACAACTGATCACCCGAGTCCATATAAAGTATCATGGCTACAAAAAGGACATCAGGTGAGTGTCACTAAACAATGGTTGGTTGAATTCAAAATAGGTGGGTATAATGATAAAATCTTGTGTGATGTTATTCCCATGGATGTATGTCATTTATTGTTGGGTAGACCATGGAAATATGACAGAAATGTGGTTCATGATGGGAGGATGAACACATATACCCTGGAGAAGGATGGGAATACACACAGGTTGCTTCCGATAAAAGATAAGGAGGTGAAACCAGAAGTAAACTGCACAATACTTCTCATGAGTGGGAAGGAACTTCTCACAGAGATGGAGAAGAAGGAAGATCCACAATGCTTTGTGGTCAGAAAGATGAGGATTGTTCTAACTAGCACAAGAGTGGACAACTTGCCAGATGAGATTCAGGAACTGCTGGGAGAGTTTGCTGACATCATCATGGACAAATTACCTCATTCATTACCACCAATGAGGAGTGTGAGTCACCATATTGATCTCATACCAGGAGCAAGTTTGTCGAACAAAGTTGCATACAGATTGATGCCGCAAGAAAATGAAGAGGTAAAGAAGCAGGTCCAGGATTTATTGAACAAAGGATTAGTCAGGGAAAGCTTGAGTCCATGTGTTGTTCCAACAGTGCTTAGTCCGAAGAAAGACGGAGGCTGGAGGATGTGTACTGACTGAAGAGCGATCAACAAAATCACCATCAGGTACAGATTTCCACTACCGAGAATGGATGATCTGATGGATTGCCTGAGTGGGGAAATTATTTTTTGAAGATTGATCTCAAGAGAGGATATCATTAGATTCGCATGAGGGAAGGTGATGAATGGAAGACAACATTCAAGACAAACGAGGGTTTGTATGAATGGATGGTCATGCCGTTTGGTTTGACAAATGCGCCGAGTACATTCATGAGGATGATGAATGAAGTCCTGAGGGAATTCATCTGAAAATTTGTCGTCGTATATCTAGACGATATATTGATTTTCAGCAAGACGAAGGATGAACATTTGAGGCATTTGGCCATTGTGATGAGGAAACTACAGCAGGAGAAGTTGTTGATAAATATGAAGAAGTCCTCATTTATGAAGACAAAACTCATTTACTTGGGTTTTGCTATTTCAGCGAATAAATTGAAAATGGATCCAAGTAAGGTGGAAGTGATTAAGAATTGGCCATCACCGAGAAATGTGTTCGAGGTGAGAAGTTTCCATGGTTTGGCTAGTTTCTACCGAAAATTCATTAGGAATTTCAGTGGAATTAGCACAGCAATGATGGACACGATGAAGAAGCAACATAAGGTTTTTCATTGGACAACCGAGGCTGAGAAGAGTTTCAATCTGTTGAAGCGAAAGATCACAAAGCAACCAGTGTTGGTGTTGCCATATTTTCAGAAGACATTTCAAGTGAAATGTGATGCCAGTGGGTATGCCATAGGAGCGGTCTTGAGTCAAGAGGACAGGCCAGTTGCATATTTCAGCGAGAAGCTGGATGAAGAAAAACTGAAATACTCCACGTATGATAAATAATTTTATGTTATCATACAGGCATTAAAGAAGTGGAGGCATTACTTGATCCCAAAATAATTTGTATTGTACAGTGATAATCATGCATTGCAGTTTGTGAGTCAACAAGAGAAGTTGAACCAGAAACATGCAAAATGGGTAGAGTATATGCAGAATTCTACATTTGTAATTAAACACATTTTAGGGACTGCTTACAAAGTGGCTGATGGTTTGAGCAGGAAATGTTTGTTGCTGCAGGAGTTTCGAGTCAAAACATTGGGTTTTGAAAATCTGAGGGACATGTAGGCCAGAGATGCAAATTTTGCAGAAGCGTATGAAGCAGCTAAGAACCCAGTCCTCAGGGATATAAGCCCATGGATAGATTATATGATCCAGGAGGGATTGTTGTTTAGAGGCAATCAATTGTGTATTCCAAATTGCTCCATGAGGGAGAACCTGTTGAAAGAGAAGCACAATGGTGGATTGGCAGTGCATTTTGGCCGTGACAAAACATTTGCGAAGCTGAGTGAATCATATTTTTTGCTAGGTATGCTAGTAGAGGTCAAGCGGTTTTTTGACAGATGTCGGATTTATCAGCATTCGAAAGGGAGAAAGAAAAATTCCGGATTTTATCAGCCATTGCCCATTCCGCAGAGACCATGGGAGGCGATCAACATGGATTTTGTATTGGTTTTTCCAAGGATGCAGAGAGGGGTTGATTCCATCTTTGTGGTGGTAGACAGGTTTTCAAAGATGGCACATTTCATTCCATTCCATAAGACCAGTGATGCGACACACATCAAAAATTTATTTTTCAAAGAAATCATTCGACTCCATGGATTGCCAAAAAGTATAGTGTCGGACAGGGATACCAAATTCATAAGGCATTTCTGGAGGAGGCTATGGAAGAAGTTGGGAACTAACTTGATGTATATTTCATCTTACCATCCACAGATGGATGGGCAGACATAAGTGGTCAACAGGAGCTTGGGAGACTTATTGAGAAGCCTGGTGACAGAGCACCATAGCAGTTGGGACAACATATTGCCACAAGCAGAGTTTGCATACAACGATTCGGTGAATCGGAGTACAGGAAAAATTCCATTTCAGATTATGTATGGGACACAACTGAGAGGAGTTTCTGAACTGAGGGATTCAGAACAGACTGCAACTACCAGCGCTAGTGCAGAAGAATTCGCTAAGGCGATGAAGGAACTTCACGGTAAGGTGAAGCAGTGACTGCAAGATTCAAACCGGGAATATAAGCGCAGAGCAGATCAACATCGAAGACCACTTCAGTTTGAGGTTGGCGATCTGGTTCTGGCACATCTGAGGAGAGAAAGGTTCCCAAGGGGAACATATAACAAGCTGAAAATGAAGAAAATCGGACCTTGCAAAGTCCTGAAGAAATTCAGAGAGAATTCTTATGAGATTGAGTTTCCAGATGGCATCGGGATATCTCCGATATTTAATGTTTCGTATTTATATCCATACAGGGCTGGAGAAGAAGAGGCTAGAATTGAGGAACCAATGATCCAGTGGATGAAGCAATTGCCAGTTGTAGAAAAGCCGCAGATGGAGTGCATACTGGACAAGAGAGTGGGTAGAAAGACCAGGCGAAAGCAATATTTTGAGTACTTGGTCAAATGGAAGAATCACCCAGTGGAGGACGCCAGTTGGGAGACTGAAGTAGTTATCCAAAAACATGGACAGACCGTACAGGAGCTCATGGATAGGAGCCCATGAAATTTTTCAAGCCAGGGAGTATGATGCAGGAGCATCACCCACATCAAGCGAGCCAGCGCGAGAGCGGAAGACAGCTAGACAGCACCAGCACAAATTTTAATTCAGAAGAGAAATGGGAAATGGGCAGCACCAGTAGATAGAATATTTAATTCTAGATTTGATATCTTTAGAGCGCAAGAGGGAAATGGGATATAGACACCCTCATTGTATTATTGTAAATTATGGAAGCATTCAGAAGAGAAGAGCAGAGGAGAGGATTGTATGAAGAATACTCCATGTACAGATATTGAATTAATAGAAGAAAGCTTTGATTCAAATCCATGGTTTTGTGTCTATTCTCTGTGTATTGATGTTTTTCTCATGAATGTTTGCTTCTTGTCATACATTTTCTCTTATATGTTGTGTATGTGATTTCATGATTGGATTGAAGTCTGAGAAGATGAGTGAATTCGTTTCAATTGTTTCTCTAAGTGAGCCAGATAATTCCTGCAAGGAGTGTATTTGAATTTGTCCGCAAGGAGTGCATGACTGCAGGGTTCAATTAGAGAAAGATTTTGTTTCCATTCATCTCAGAAGTGCAGATTTGGTACTGGAGGCAAGAAAGGAATGTGCAGGCTAGACAAAGTCTCAGATTTGTGATTCTGAGCAAAGTATTGGAAAGACTATTGCTGCAGGTCTATGTGCAGAGTCGAAGAACTTCAACACTTAGCAGATTGTTGAAGACTTTCCCCAAGGAGTGCGTGAAAAGAGTTCTCTTGAAGAGACACGTGAGTTGCAAGAGAAGCTCCGAAATGATACGCCTTCAAATTCATCGAAGGAGAATATAGATAAGTCGTGCTTGGAAGGCTTGCAGGGAGAGTTGCAGGTTTGGGCATGCAAGGTGGCGAGTTCTGAGGAAGAACACCTCATCATTTCGTGAAGTTAAATCGGAAGGAAGGATGGTCGAATTCCTCCGAGGAGATTTTGCGAAGTGTCGTGGATCGTTGGATCTTGTGGAGGTGCAAGAAGGCTACAGGAAGGAGCATAAGAAGTTCTAAGCTCATAAGGGTAGGAACCGTCGATTGGAATCACGAGGAGCGTGGGTTCCACTCATAGATCGACATATCAGGAGTTTGTGAGGTAAGACTCCAACCTTACGCAATGGAAGTCACGAGAGTGCGAGGTGCGACATTTTGAACACAGCAGAAGCGTGGTGGGACACAGGTGGCATAAAATATCGGCGATTCAGAATCTCGGACATCGGGAGTCGACAAGGAATTTATTAGGCCTCGCGAGTAGCGAAGCTACGAGGTAGCGATATTTCGGGTATCAGTGCCTCGGGCTCTGGGAGTCGAGGTGATAGTAGTTTGGTTACGTGAATAGCAAAGCCGCGAGGAAGTGAGATCGCGGGTCTGGGCATTTCGGTGCATCGGGTCTCGGGGATTCGAGATCCCAATTGACCAATAGAAAATTCGCGAAGCGCGAAGTTCCGATCCTCCGATAAGAAGATAAATAGGATTTCGAGACGAGAACTGTGGGTGCAGATATTCCATTTGGAAGACAGAAGACCCTTGATGCTCTTCGGGCCGAGGAGAAAGAAGGTCCTGGAAGAGGCGATCGTGCTCCAGTGAGGGTGCCTTTGCGTCACTCTGGATAAGCCAAGATCGTCCATGATCCAGGTGGATATCGGGGGCCACCCATCTTTTCCAAATGGCTCAAAACAGTTTTCTGGCCATTTTGGCAATTTACTATTTTTAGCAGGTTTTAACTTCCGGGGCCATTTTGAGGGCCTAAATGAAGGTTTTTCGA
>ML776645.1:1548519-1560870 GCA_009831015.1 Picea engelmannii
CCCCCCCCCCCCCCTCTTAGTAATTCGATAATGGTTCCTCTGAATCTTCTTAACAATTCCTCCCACATAAATATTATTGTTCATACCTTATCCTTACTGGTAGTGACTCAAAACGTTTAAACCATGTGAAAACTAGACTTAAGAATAAATTTGAAATGACAAACTTAGTATTTTTGCACTATTCCCTTTGCCTCTAAGTTTTTCAAACCAATGAAGAAATTTTTCTTTCCCAGTTTAATTAGGCTTGTGACCTTCTTCGTTGCTTTCACATGGAATATTGTAAACATGCCCCTTGTACCTTCCAGTATGGAGTCAACATTTCTTTTACCTGTACTTCTCCTGAAGTTTATGCCACCTTGTATTGTCAGTTAGTTGGTAGACTCTTATACTTGACTCATACTCATCTTGATCTTTCCTTTGTTTTTGGTATTGTTTCCTGAGATATGAAAAAACCCCATGAAATCCATTGGAAAGAATATAAAAGGATACTTCAGTATGTTTGGGGTATAGTTCAGTTTGGGATACATTACAATTAAGAGGGAACTTGTTTATTGGTTGTTTTCACTAATTTAGATTGGGCCAATGACCTTAATGATCAAAAGTCTATTGAAAGTTATGTTTTCAGCCTTGGTTAAGGATCTGTCACTTGGGCCTGTAAGAAATAATATGTTATTGCACTTTCTTCAATAGAAGTAGAGTACCAAGCAGTGGTAAATGTAATTCAAGAATCCTTGTGTCTTTGACAGATCCTTTCAGAGTTTGGATTCTAGAAGCAACATCCAACCAGCCTTTGGTGTGACAATCAATGTGCCATCAAGATCACCAAAGACCTAGTTCAATATAATTGCAACAAGAACATCAAGTTACACATGCACTTCATCATAAATATCATTCATGATAAAGTTATATAAGTTATATTTTTCCCTACAAAAGATCAAGTTGTAGACATTTTCACAAAGTCTCTTACATAAGTGAATTTTTCTAAACTTTGATCTATGTTAGGATTTCAGGAAGTTTCCATTAAGTGGGTATAGGCTCTAATTCCTCCTTGCTTATCCTACTTTTTCACTATTGTAAATCCTTCAATCCTATCCCAAGTTCTTCTTAAGGGGTGATATTAGGATATTTAGACACTTAGGAGTTAGTTAATATCTACTTGGCCTAATGTGTCGTTAGGTAAAAGTATGTTTCTTAGTGTGTTTCTTTATTATGCATTTGTATTTAGTACATCCGACAGTCATGATATGTTCCCGACATAGAGTGATCCAATGGTTCATATTCTCTTCAATCTTAGTGGCTACATTGATCTATCGCTTAACACCCGATTAGTCCATGATCTCTATTTAAAGAGCATGGAGGGTCATTTTCTGATGATAAATTGTGAGAAATTCTATTGTAAAATATCTATGTATTTATTTTATTTGACATTACTAAAATGCTCCAAGTTGTCATGTTGGTTGGGGCAATGGATTTTCCCTGTAGGGGTTTTACCACGTCTAAACATCAGTGTGTTGATATTTGATCTGGTTGTGTGAGTAGTTACTGAATGTGTTTGTTCTTTGTTAGAATACATGTGTTGTTTCACACTAAACACAACATGACACATGGACACCATCATATCGTCACATGTGGAACACATTTTTCCCATTGAGCTCTTTCCAGAAATGATAAAACCACTTAACACATAGCATGTTCTACACTTGACACGTTGACATCCATGTGGGATGAACTGGTACACACATCACCACATGATTCCTATATTTTACAACCAAGCTCTAACACTTGTCTAGTTCTTATTTGTTGAATGATGTCATTCGATGTCATCTCAGATATTCTAGGCATCAACTATCAACCTTTTTTGTAATGCCTAATTCCCACAATCTCTTGTAAATTGAGACTTGATTCTAGTTGGAATCTTGGGGCATGTGGCCCTATCTATTCATGCCACCTGGAATGACACGTGGAACCCATACCACTTGAAACATGGAACTCATTTTCCACAAGGACCTTTGTCCAAATATTCCAAATCAAGGTAACATGTGGCACCACCTAGGGTGACACGTGGCCCTCCCTTGTCACGACGCATGCTACCACTAGGTAATTTTGGAAATCAATACTGTATCTCCTTGTCGACCTCCTATAGGCTAAAAACCCTATGGTCCATCATCTAGGGATTACCAGATACTTTAATTAGGGTAATCCCATGATTAAGGGATGTATTACAATGTTGATTCTCAGGGTCATAGATCTATGAGATCTATAAATGAGATAATTTGTACTCAGATCCAACATTTGTTAGGGTTTTATTTCATGATTTTGGTGTGATCACAGTTGCAAGAATCAAATGGTGGATATTATTCCAGCAAATCCACAAATCAACGATTCATGTCTTTGTGGATTTCATACCATGACACCTTCCCTATCTCATGTAACATAAAAATCCTTGATGTTTTTTGTTTGGGGACTATTAGGTGATTAATGATCAGTAATCACGAGGTTATGAACTCAGACATTCACCACAATTTTCCATTCAATATACATTTGAATGTAATGATCAACCAATACATCAAGAATCATTACTAATCAATTAGGCATGAACATATACAACACATTTGGAGTTACCCAACTATTTATTTTAACTCAATTACATAGGGGATAATGAGTACTTATCTGTTACAATATTTTGACCAACCAACTGATTGTGAGTTTTATCATGTCCACCCAATCATAGGATTTGATTTCTTAGTAACTTCTACAATAGACCACCTCTATGCCAAGCCATGATACCACCAAGGAGCTCTATACTCACCCATGTGTTGTATTGTATTAGTTCTCTCCTCCCAGGTGCCCCCCCACCTGAAATCTGAGCTCCTCTCCTCTATTCCCTTTGTGTGCTTCTCTTCCATGCACACCTTTGGAAGTTTCTCGACTGTCCTTCTACTTCCTTTGGAAAAAGGTAGCTCATGGGTCAGTCATGGGGAACCTGGGGTGATCTTTCTTTTTTTCCTCCATATGATAGTGTTATGTCACCTTAGGAAGCCCTCCATGCTTCCATTCATCGACGTGGTTGGCTTTTCAGCTACCAACCTCCCTCATTAACTGATTTTCCTTGAAATTGGGGCTAATGGAAATAGCTTATTGTTTTTAAAACAAATATTTCAGCAAGCGAAAAATTGGGTCATGTTAATATGATGAACCCCTTCTCTACCTTTCCTCACCCTTTCTTATAGTTGTATCATGGTGAGTACTTTAAGGATTCACCCCCATAGTTAATTGTTGGAATTTATAATAATATGTTTATGATGTTTTAATTTCATTATATCGCAACCATAACTCATGATTAATTACACATATTCATAGGTCCTCCCCCTTTAAAGGAACATCGTCCTCAATGTTCTTCCTTAGTACACCTTCCATGCCTTTATCCTTCAGTTGCTTCAACATAATATTCATCTTCTTGGTCCAGTCCTTTCCCAAACTCTTGGCCTTTTTCACACGCCTGAAATAATTTAAAAAAAAATCATATTAATCACAATTTCATGAATTTTTTTTTATTGTTGTTCAAAACTCAAGAGGAAATATTTATATCAAGATAATACTTATCTATGCAATGTCATGGATCCTCATCTATTTGGTTGTCTTACTAACTTGGCCTACTATTTTCCTTGACATACCCATTGTGACATGCTCCTAACCAATAATTTACAAGAATTATTGAAGCATCCTCTTCCTTGCGTTCACTTTCCCTCTAGTCCCATACTCATGCATCCCCTTCTATGCCATACAGTCCCTTAGGTGATCCATGTTTCCTTGTCGAGGATTTCTCACACGAGAATAATTCATGAGACTTCCTAGAGTCTTACAATCAATTCATCCCTCTAAATTTCTCTTTTTGAGGCATCCCTCAGGCCCATGTTACCTCAACACTATATTATTTGGGGATCATGGCTTATCACAGGGTTCTCATGCTACTATAGTATAAATTTTTCTATGATCTCCATCTTTGAAAAACATCATCTGTCCTCCCCATATAGATATTGTCATGTCAAATTTATCATATGAATACAATAGCGCATGATATTATTTCATTATTTCAATCAAAATTCTTTTCAAATCTATTACCCATAGATTTTTAATTGCACATTTTCATTTTCAGATCTGTTCCATATTGGAACTAGATTCCACAAGATCGAGACTTCATCCGATGGGTAGCTTGGATATTTTACAATCAACAATCATTAGTCTTCCTTATGGTCTCACGTCACTTCCATATCCAATACCCTTCTTCCTACAATTCATTCTTCACATAGCCAAATAAATTGCTAGTTCTCATGCACTATATATTTTCCTTAGAAAATTGTAGTGGCTTCCAAAATATTTCAAGACTATGCATACTAAAATTCATATCACTTTTATCTATTCAATGATATAAAGAAAAAAACATATAAATTCCTTGCATATGCATCATTTCATCATACCAAACGTTTCCAATTGAATTCAAGCTTCTCAAGAAATTTAATCAATGTGTTAATTTTCCATGAACACCTTCACATAATGCAACCTTGCATTATTTTTTTTTTGTTTTTTCTTCCCAAATTTTCATAATTTTCATTAGGAACCTTGCCATGATGTGTCAAGTCCTCTCTAACAGAACCTAGAATTAATTAATTTAAACATAACATTGATATTTATAACTTCTTTTACGATTCTCTATATTAAAAAAAAATAACATCAGCAAATAAAAGTTTATAGTTTATGGCTCAACAAAATTCCAAATGGGCAGCGTGATATAAATGATATATTGAATAATTTACATTGCATAAATAACATATTGAATCAACATATGATAATGAACACACCATAATAACAAAAAAAGTACCTGTCAAGGGATGTGTTTCCTGACTCTGTTGTCCAAGATGAAGATGAAACTGTGCCCAAGCTGCTCTGCCAAACTCTGCCGAAAATTGAATCTTTCCTCCCAGCCAGCTAGGAATAGAGCCTATTTGGAACCCTAGCTCCAGGATTCTGTAAAGATTCCTGGCCCCCAAGCCCAAAACTCCCAGCAACAGATGCTCCCCTGTAACAGTCCACCAAATTCCTCAAGCCAAAACCAAAAATGTAGTTTTCCCCTTCCTCCCTCCAAAAATGATCCAATACAATCTCCTCTAATCCAAAAATTATTCCTCCCCCAAAATCAAAAGTCCCCTCTTGAATGTCTTTGCCCCCTCATATTCCCCCATCCATTCATTGCCTCTTGATTCAATGCCAACCACCTTATCCCTCCATTCAATATGTTAAGTTTTCTTTTAATAAATTAAAATTTATTAAACATTAATTCATTACACAAACATTTAATGAGTTAATTAATTAATTAATCAATTAATTAATATACATTAAACAATGAATAATTAATTAATTAATTAATTAATATTATTAATAAAGAATCATTAATTAACTAATATACATTAGGACAATTAATTAAACTTAATAAACCTTTAACAACTATTTAACTTTGACAATTAGTTATTTAACTAGGGTTGTTACATACACCCACCCTTCAGGAAACTTCATCCCAAAGTTAAAGTATTTTATGATACAAGGGAAAAAACACATGGTTCACACATTCATAACAAATAACCGAAACTATTAGTAAGTGAGCCAAGAAAACTCATACATACTAGTGTACATGTGCAAGAAATGCATGTCTAGCTAGTACATACAAGTCGCATACATGTACTCATAAAAATAACTATCAACTCTATAGTAATTTCCATATGCATCCAATCCATTCAAGAAGACTATTCTTTTTATAAAAGACAGTAAATCAATCAAATGTTTGTGAAATCCTTTATTTACAATTATCTAGCTCAACAATGTTATTTATACAATTGTAGTTTATTTACATAATTATGAATATTGATATATACCCATTTTATTTTCAAAAGGAAAAACAATATATTCCGCCATAAGACAAATCTCCATACACTCTTAACTATTTCTACTCATCCTTCCTCCCTAAATTACTTCCATCTTCATTTCTATCCTTCCTCTGCTGGACTATCTTGGAGCGTCAACTATATTGACCTAACTCCAAATAGAACCTGTAAGCGAAAATGTCACTATTATGACCAAGCTTACCCAGCAGGAAACTAACAGTCATCATCACATGTCTAGGGGAGCGTGAGCTAACACCATCCTCCCATGACTTCAGGTTTCAGAGGATACATGGTGGGAAATGCCTCCACCCTTCCTAACATGACTAGGGTCCACACCCTACAATGGAATATACAGTGGCACCATGTTGTTGGGATTTTTTTCATCGTTTATTTAGTTTTGGGCAGTTTCACCACCTGAAATCCTGCACTGGTCCACATATCATAGCAATGCATCCAAACCAATATAATTTCACATACAAAGATTCATACCATAGTGTTTCTCGATCAGTGGTCACGACATCAACTTTCATTATCATTATCCCTTGGCTATTTCGTAGTCCAATGACCTGCAGATTAGTCTGTAACACAAACTCATACGCATCTATGCATTATTATCATGGAATTGCATACAACTAAAATCTCAATTCGGTATCCTCGTAACAATAACTTTAACATCAGAGTTTTCAAATTAGAAATAGATCTCATAATATCCCATAATTCAATTAACGTTACCCATTCATAGAATTATCATTTACATAATAGATTGCATCATATCCAACATCATTCAAATAGCATTTAAACCTTCATAGGATTCTCATTCACACAATATATCGCATCATATCCATCATCATCAACAACAATTAAACATTCATAGAATTTACATTCACATAGTAGATCGCATCATATCCATCATTATAAATAACATTTACACATTCATAAAATTTACATTCTCACATTATATCGCATCATATCCATCATCATCAATAACATTTAAAAATTCATAAAGGTTCATACGTATTAAAATTTCAAGTGTATCATTTAATAGTTTCACTGTGAATAGAAAATAAAGGTGTTTAGGCCTCAGGTAATCCTAGTTGTCTATGTCAAAAGGTGGCATTACATACGCCCAACCTTCGAGAAACCTATTCTCGAGGTGGTCAAAAAAGTGAGAGATAATCTCATTGTAGTGTCTCGTCATCCTCCCAAGTAGTAGATCCTGGACTATACTTGTCCTACTGGACCTTAACTTGGTCTATCAGATGGTTCCTGAGCTGTCGGACTCTATGGTCCAATATGCGTAATGGTTCTACCATGAGGGTTCTTGTGTTCAATACTTGCAATTCCTTCTAATTTAGTTTATGTGATTCATCAACAACATAATGACGCAGAACATATACATGAAAAACATTATGAGTTTTATGAAAGTGGGGTGGAAGTACGAGACGATAGGCAATGGGTCCAATTTTCTCTTGGATTTTGAACGGTCCTATAAATCAAGGTGACAACTTTGTCCCCTTCCTGAACGAAATTGTACTCTTATTAGGCCTGATACAAATGAAAACCCGATCTCCCACTTTATAACTTCAATCAGTCCTGTGTGCATCCGCATAACTTTTTTGTCTATCCTGTGCTTCCTTTAGTCTCTGCCTAATCTGAATCACCCGTTCCTCCATCTCTTGAATCAATTATGGCCCAACTATTACTCGATAGTCTAATCTTTCCCAACTCAATGGTGTTCTGCATGGCCTTCCATACGGAGCTTTGTAGGGTGGCATTTCTATGGAGCTATGAAAACTGTTATTGTAGGCGAAATATACCAAAGGTAGGTACTTCTCCCAATGGGTTTGATTATCCATAAAATACATCTTAATCATGTCTTCCATAACCTAATTTACTCTCTCAGTTTTCCCATTTGTTTCAGGGTGATAAGTTGTACTTAAGTTCAACTAAGTCCCCAACACTGATTGCAAATGTGTCCAAAACCTAGAAGTGAATCTAGAGTCCCTATCTGAAATGATCTTCTTAGGTATCCCGTGCAAACAGATGACCTCACTTACAAACACACATGCCACATCAATGACATCGTAAGTGTCTCTAACCAGAATAAAATGAGCACTCTTGGTTAACTTATCAATTATCACAAGAATGACATTGTGTCTATGAGATGTGAGCAGCAACCCCACAACAAAATCCATAGAGATGACTTCCCACTTGGACATAGGAACATCATGTGGTTGTAGGAGGCCTTTCGGGTGATGGTGATTGGCTTTCACTTCTTGAAACTCTAGGAACTTGGCGATGAAATTGACTACATCACGCTTCATGCCTACCAAGAAGAAGAGCTTCCTCATGTTTGCGTACATCTTCTTCACACCCGAATGCACACAATAAAGTGCTCTATGGGATTCCTTTAGTATGATGTTTCGAATACCCCCATCTTCGGGGATGTACATCCTGCCTCGATATATCAATAGTCCGTCTGCTTCCAGAATATATCCTTCATACGTTGGATCTAATTTCCTCCCACTCTAGAGGTTTGAAGTAACCTTTAAATAACAATTGTTTCCATGGAGTTGCATCAACACACGTTCCATTAGATTGACTTTTAAGGGTACCAAGGAGAAGACACATGGTATCCTACTGAAGGCATATGCGACCACATTTTCCTTTCCCTTGATGTATGAAATACCAAAATCGTACTCATGAAATCACTCCATCGCCTTTGCCTAGCATTCAGATCCCTTTGAGTGAAGATATGTTTTAAACTTTGATGGTTCGTTTTGAGCTCAAAGTTTTGCCTGACAAGATAGTGCCTCCAAAGTTTTATAGCTAGCATTACAACTGCCAACTCTAAATCATGAGTAGCATAAATCTCTTTGTGTTTCTTCAACTTCCTTGATGCATAAGCTATCACTCCTCCATCCTGCATTAGCACGGCCCCCAACCCTTTCTTTGAGGCATCCGTGCAGACTGTGATGTCCTTTTCCATATTCAACACTCGTAGAATTGGCGCACTAGTTAGTAACCTTTTAAGATTGAAGAATGCACTATCACATTCTTCTTTCCATTCATACCTGACCCCCTTTCACTACAAAGTGGTGATGGGTTTCACTATTTTAGAGAACCCTTCCACAAATCTTTGATAATAACATGCTAGCCCCATGAAGCTTCTTACCTCATGAGCATTTTTTGGCACTGGCCATTCCATAATGGCCTTTTCCTTTTCTGGGTCCACAGATATTCCTTCACCGGAAATGATATGTCCTAAATAGTGAATTTATTTCTAGAATAAGGAACACTTCGACAACTTCCCATACAATTTGTTCTCTCTAAGGAAAGACAACACCACTCGCAAGTGTTCCTCATGTTCTCTTTCATTCTTGGAATATATGAGGATATCATCTAGAAAGACTTGTACAAAGCGGTCTAGGTATTTACGGAATACACCATTCATGAGGCTAATGAATACCACTGGTGCATTGGTCAACCCAAAAGGTACTAAAACGAACTCGTAATGCCCAAACCGAGTTTGAAAGGCAGTTTTAGGAATATTGCCTTCCTTAATCCTTAACTGGTGATACCCTGATCTCAAATCAATCTTTGAGAATACTTCTGCTCCTTTCATTTGATCAAAGAGATCATCTATCCATGGCATTGGGTACCTATTTTTCACTGTAGAACGGTTCAAGTCTCTATAATATATACACAGTCAAAAGGAACCATCGTTCTTCTTTACAAAAATCACTGGTGCACCCCAGGGTGAGACACTGGGCCTTATTATCCCTAAGTCGAGTAGCTCTTTTAACTGCATCTACAACTCATAAAGTTCTGGCATTACCATCCTGTACGAAGTCTTGGAAATTGGTTCTGCACCAAGTTTTATCTCAATAGTAAAATCAAGCTCCCTCTCAGGAGGTAACCCTGGTAACTCATTCAGAAAAACATCCTTAAATTCTTGCAATAATGGGTATTGATCTAAGGAGGGTCCCTTCCTTTCATTCACTACTTCCACTACATACAGTCGACACCCTTGCCTCATCCACCGCTTAACCTTCATAGTTGAGATAAAGCGTAGAGACACCCATCTCTGTACACCAGGAATCTCTATTGGTCTTCCTTCATCATCGACACAAAGCACCCTTTTTGAAAAACAATCTAGCAAAGCTTGATGAGCTTCTAGCCAATCCATTACAATGATTAGGTCATATTTCCCAAGAGTAGTGACATATACCTTCAACCTGGTAGTACACACTCCTAGTTCTACTAGACTATTATCAATGCTAGGTCCTACTTCTTTTTTTTCCCCCGAAGCCATCTCGACTTGTTTAAAGTCATCGTTCTTGTAGGCTACCAACCCACTCTTTTCTAATGCAGATGGTGAAATGAAAATATTTGTAGCACCAGAATCAAATAAAATATTAACATTGATATTCTTTAGCGTACCTGATGACTCCACCACCATGGATTGATGTTCTTCCTAGCGATTATTAACTGCTGCATAAATCTGGTGGCTGCCACTTGTTCTTCCCATCGGGGCCTTTCCTTCTCTATGCACAAATCCTGATTGTAACTCTGGGTAGTCATGCTAGTAATGGGGTCCTCCACATCCCCAATAGGTAACACGAGTTTGAACCTGCACGTTGTTCTGTGGTTGTCTCTGAAATGAGTTCCTTCCCCTCGAACCCCTTCCCCTACTAGTTGCTCCCTAGGATGTTCGTGGACCTGCCTGCATCGTTGGTGATGAACGGGATGCTGCACTCGCTGCCATTGAAATCCCTGTGGATACTTTCCTTGGTTCGACTCTATTACCATATGGAGGTGGCCTTTAGCCCCCTCCCCTGGGAAAAGTCCTAGGGGCCTTCCCCATGAATCTAGGACGATGCAGAAAGGTCGGTCTCATACCTCCATTTAAGTTCATGTGTTCCTTCGCATAACACGCATTTTCCACTTCTTCTACTACTAAAGATGGTTTCCACATCCACACCATATCCCTTATCTTAGGGTTTAACCCATAGACAAAGTGTTATGCCCATCGTTGGTCATTAACCATGTATGAAACATATTTGACCAATTTCATAAACCCGATCTCATATTCTTCTACGGTCCTATTTCCCTGTACTAGAGAATGAAATGTTCCCACCTATTGTTCCTCGTAGTAATTTGGTAGATATTTCCTTTGGAACCTTTCCTCAAAAATTTCCCAAGAGATGATGTCTAGGGTAAGGTGCAATTGACTCTTCAAGTTGCCCCACCAGTTCAGGGCACTGTCTCTCAAATGAAAAATTGCTATCTTCACCTTTGAAGTGGACGCATAGTCTCTTAAGGAAAAACACCTTGTCATGTCTTCCAACCATGCCTCGACACGTTCAATGGCATGACCCCCGATGAACTCTGGAGGTTTGATCTTCTGCAGTTCTCTAGTGATGTATTCAAGTGGAGGTCCTCCCCCTGAATCCCTCGACGCTTCTGGATTACTCGTTCCATATGGTGGGCACTCCACTTCGATCCCTGCTTGTTGAATCCCCTTTAAAGTCTCATTTATGGCCTCCAAAGAGCGCAGTATGAGAGCTACTTCAGGCGATGGTGGTGGTAGTGTTGAAAGTCCCTATGACGATGTCCCTCTGCCTCAATTTCCTCGAGTCCTAACCATCCTGTATAATTTAATCTACATCAACCAAAGTTGTCAGGGTGAGTTCAAGGACATTTCACATTTGTGCAACTTAAACTAGAAAACAGGGTTAGGCATAAGTTTTTTTTTTGCTTGTCTGTAAACAGATGCTACTCTCTTTAGGGGAGGCGTCTAGGTTAGGGTTAAAGCATCTAATCTTGGTGTCTTTGCCTAAGAAAACTACTGACCCTCTCGCCTAGTAGTTACGCTAGCACTGTACCATACTCGCAAATTTCTCTAACTTACCTGCCTAGTGTGCATGAAGCCCCCCAACTTCCCTCTTGTCTCGGCCTAAGTCCTTAACTTTTCCCTAAAAACAATTTAATTAGTTGCTTTAACTAGTTTTAAATTTAAGCATGAATCATAAATTTAAATATAATTAAACATAATTTTAATTATAAATAAATTTTAGGACACAATTAATTAATAATGTTCTTAAAACATGATTAATATTATTATGTTTTAACATTATTATGTTTCAACACCTAATAATTTAAATATAAGTTAAGGGCAACATAAATTTAAATTATTAAATTTTATTCACTATAAATTAAATTTTATTTAAATTTAAACTATAAATAATTTAAACTATGAATTAAACTATAAATAATTTAAATTATATTCTAATTATTAAATTTTATTCAAACTATAAATCAAATTATAAAACATTAAAATTTTAACCCAAAAAAAAATGTATAAAATGATAGGTGATAATACAATATATATATATATATATATATATATATA
>ML776645.1:1560931-1580456 GCA_009831015.1 Picea engelmannii
AACAAAATAATAATAATAATAATAATAACAATTTAAATGTGGCCAGTGGGTCCTCGCATGAGGCCCACATGCCCTTCCCTCACCATTCTCATTCCCAAGGGTTCCCAACCCTACACGCCTCTCTATCCCAAACCCTAAACTATCCTCAACCCTAATGCTCCATCACTTGCCGCCTATCTCACTATGCAAGTGCGCCCTGGGCTTCTCCCTCTCTACTACTACAACCGAGTTATGGCAATGGCTGCAGGCTCCTCCCTTGTGGCTTGGAAAAGGCTGCACTATGCCCTCACGGGCTCCTCCTCCCTGTGGCGTTGTGTGACCTCGCTTGGTGTTTGACCTAGTGTTGAGACTAACTTGTGTTGTGTTTTGCATTGGTATTGGACCATTCCTCAAGGGTATGTCTTGTTCATTGCTCATGGGTTAAAAACCTATGAACCCCCCCCAAAAAAATCATTTTTTTATATGTATCTCGGGTTGGGACTATGGGCTATGCACTTGGTTATGATGACTTATTTTTTTTTACTATGTGTTGTGGTTGCAGGTTGCATGGAGTTGTTTGTTGGTGCGTTGGACTGTGTGTTGTGGTTGCAGGTCGTGTGGAGCTATTTGTTGGTGCGTTGGACTATTCGTTTTGCATTGGCTATGTGTAATATGACAACGATTTTGTTGGAGCGCGTTGGTGTTGAGCCATTTCTCAAAGCATTGGCTTGCTCAACACAGGTGCTTGGCTTTGATTTGCGTACATGCCAGAGTGGGCTATGTGTTGGCTCTTGGTCGAATTCCTCCTCATTGCACACATGTGATGGGTAGTACACGTAGACCCATGGGTTCTCCTCTGTGACATGACTCTTGTTGTAAATCGGGCGGTGCGTGGTCACCGGGCTTTGATATGTAATGTGTTATGGCAAATATGTCGCGCTTGACATTTGTGCACTGGGTTTATGTGTAGTATGATGTTGCGCGCTAGCTTGGGAACAAGAGGGTGCCATCCTGTGGCTCCTCCCCCATATGAAGTGGTGCATACTCTTGGGCATAGGTGCAGGTTCCTGGGCGTGGCTCCTCCCTCATATGAAGTGGTGCCAAGGCTACCCATGTGCTTGGCGCCTAGCGCTTGGGCTTTGGCTTGTGTATTGTGTTGACTTGGTAGGATGGATGCAACTTGCATGGAGTGGGTGAATATAGTTCACATGGAGTGGGTGAATACAACTCACATGGAGCGGGAGCCTTTTCACCTTCTTAGGTTAGGGTTTGCAGGTTTAATTTTTTTTTTCTCTCTTTTTTTTTTCCTTTTTTCTTTTAACATACATTATAATAGAGATTTATTTAGAAAAATAAGTAATAAAAAAAAAATAAGTAGATCTTTATATACATATAATAAAAAAACATAATTTTTATTTATATATATATACATTTTTTAAGGAAAAAGCTCATTTATCTTTTATGAGGCATTTTTACAGGTTTGCAGGTTCACAGGTGTTGGTTCTCATAATTAAAGACATTCTGGGTTCTTTTGTACCACCTACCCCTTCATCTTACAATAGTTTCTAAGGTTTTCTAGGTTATTTTGGTTGTTAAAGGGATGTAGGTTATATTTTTTTTGTTGTTAAAGGGCTATAAGGGTTTCAAGGTTGCATGCCCAGGTTTTCATGGTTGTTTAAAGATCATAAAGCATAGCATTCAATGAAGGGCCAAGAGGATGGGTGGGTAGGTAGGCCCTTGGCCCTAGATTTTAAACTAGGGCTCTGATACCATGTGTCAAGTCCTCTCTAACATAACCTAGAATTAATTAATTTAAACATAACATTGATATTTATAACTTCTTTTACAGTTCTCTATATTCAGAAAGAATAACATCAACAAATAAAAGTTTACAGTTTATGACTCAACAAAATTCCAAATGGGCATCATGATATAAATGATATATTGAATAATGTACATTGCATAGATAACATATTGAATCAACATACGATAATGAACATGCCATAATAACGAACAAAATACTTGTCACGTGATTTGTTTCCCGACTCTGTTGTCCAAGCTGAAGTTAAAAATGTGCCCAAGCTGCTCTGCCAAACTCTACCCAAAACTAAATCTTTCCTCCCAGCCATCTAGGAACAGAGCCTATCCGGCTCCCTAGCTCTAGGATTCTGTAAGGATTCCTGGCCCACAATCCCAAAACTCCCAGCAACAGATGCTCCCCTATAACAATCCACCAGATTCCTCAAGCCAAAACCAAAAATGCAATTTTCCCCTTCATCCCTCCAAAAATGCTCCAATACAATCTCCTCTAATCCAAAAATTATCCCTCCCCCAAAATCAAAAGTCTCCTCTCGAATGTTTTTGCCCCCTCATATTCCCCCGTCCATTCACCTCTTCTCGATTCAATGCTAACCACCTTATCCCTCCATTCAATACACTAACTTTTCTTTTAATAAATTAAAATTTATTAAACTTTAATTCATTACCCAAACATTTAATGAGTTAATTAATTAATTAATCAATTAATTAATATACATTAAACAATGAATAATTAATTAATTAATATTTTTAATAAATAATCATTAATTAACTAATATACATTAGGACAATTAATTAAACTTAATAAACCTTTAACAACTATTTAACTTTGACAATTAGTTATTTAACTAGGGTTGTTACATGATGTGTTGAGTTTCAGCACTACAAGGAAAATACCTTGTAGTGAAGGTTATAGCCGAGGTTCTTAGTGTTACAGAATTGTAAAAAATTGTCAAAAAAACCTTCACTAAAAAAAATGTTTTTGGTAGCGGATGTTTTTGCGGAGATTATAATGGAACTTCATTATAACTAAAAAAATCTGTGTGGTCGAAGGTTTTAGTGTATGTTTTTATAGGCGGCGTGCTTTGTGGTGTATACACACTAGTGCGTTCTCAAACTTAAAGCACCAATGCTTACATTTCACTGAAAGCACAGGGGTAGTCAAAACATTATTGGGGCACCGATGATCTTCTAAATAATAATGCAATCATGCTTTAATAATAAAAATGCACCGGTCGAATATATGATTTCATGGACTATTGTATTATAATACTAACCCAACCAGTGCATGAAATTTAGAATGCATCGATGCAAAAGTTTGACCTAGAAGCACTGGTGTGTTAGAAGACAAACCTGACTAGTGCATGTAATTTAGAATGCACTGATGCAGAAGTATGATACAGAAGCATCGATGCACTTTTTTAATTAAACACATGGGAAGGACAATTATTATTATTATAATTGTTGTTCTTAAAGTAGTATTATGATCTTTGTTGGTTCATTGTATTATAGCACCGGTGCACATTTTATTATAGCACCGATGATTTCTAGCATTAAACACATTGGTGTTCAATTTTCTTTTTAGAAACATCAACCTCTGACACTGTAATTATTGTTATTTTTTAATTCCATTGTTCATAAAAAAATTGACATATATCTTATAATAGTATTCATATAAATTAAATTTTGGGTAGTGCATTTGGATATGATGTTTGGATTAATTTTTTATATCATCATATTTCACATCTCTTCATTATAATATTTAATAATCCATATATTTAATCAACGATGTAACATTTCATAGTGACATTGGGAAACATAATAGAATAACATAAAATGTATTTTATTATATATGAATAAGAGACTCTTTGTCATACAAAATCAGACACTTATTGGTAATCCCTTGTCCTTCAATTATGACACTATGTCCATTACATTAAACAAAATGTTTGATTTTCACAGAAAATAATTTCAAAAAATACAACATCTTGCATTGATATCCAAATATATTGATCATCATTCTTCTTTGGAACTGTTGCCAATGCTCGAGATACTTCCATGACTTGGGTTATTTGGCCGAATGTTTTGTTGATTTCCTCAATTGTTTTCATCTTCTTCAAGTTTCATCTACAAAAAGACAAATAAAGTGTAATGAATGTATCTACACTGGTGAGAATAATGAAAATTAAAATAAATAATATACATGAATGTAAATTTAAAAGTGACATACCATAGAAATAATTCAATCATGAATGATACACATTCTTTCAAAACCAAATCTCATGCCTTTTGTAAAAAACTCTTCTATTGGCACATTTCCCTACTTTGTTTCTTGCAAGTTTTATACCCCATAATAAATCATAGCTTTAATATAAAGGATTTTTTTTGTTCCATTAACTATAAAATGAGAGAAGTAAAAAAACATAGATACTTACAAATTCCATAATTAATTTTTGATATACCAACATATACTCCCAACCCATACTTAACCCAATGTCAATCAATTTTTTTGATGGCTCTTATTTTTATGTTAGCAAATGTTTGAATACATTCAAGGATGCTTGTTGTAAAACAAATCAAAATATACAAAAATGAAATATTAAGTTGTTATAAGGAAAGAACAATTACTCACAAACTTTTCTATCAACCCTTTTCCTTCTTGTCATCCTATTTTATGTGTTGAATGGGTTCCATTTTGTTTTCTTTTCTACAAGAAAATACTTGAAAATTAATATTTAATGCTAAATTATTTATTTATATGTACCTAATAGAAAAATTCAATGATTTCGTACATATGTAGGAAGTTTTTGTTGAGATGGATCCTCCTGCGATTAAATTATGTCAATTTCTTTGACCATCTCCTTGTACACATTTTTGGACATTCCTATTGGCATATTTCAGACATCAACTCATTGATCCTTTGGGATTTTTATAATCTTCCTGAGAAAAGTAACATGACAAAAATATATTTTTATATTGATATATGAAAACTAAATATAACAAAAATGATATTAATAAATGAATTCTTTGTAGTAATATATACATATTCTAGAAAAGCATTTTTAAGAATAATACTTTTCAAATGATTCTTTTTTTTTGTTGTATGATTTTACTATTGCAAGTATGAGAGGTCTCATTGACCATTTCTATGGAAATTATTCAGGTAGTTTAGATATAACATGGTTCTTGGAATCATTGGATTTATTTTTGTATTGTAAGTGGAAAGTACATCTATACGTTCATTCCACTATATCCCTCATATTTTTGTAATATTTATTCCCCCATTAACCTCCAACACCACTGTAGATGAGCTAAGGACCAATTCATCATCATTTACATTTTCTATAATTTTTATTTTATTAGGATGACATTTCATTCTTTCGTTGTTGGTCCTTGTAGAAAATTAAACATATGTGAATTAATATATTGTTTGAAACATTTTATATAATATTCTTGAGTATATTATTAATGAAAAAAAAAGAACTCATATTGAATAATATTTTTGCATTCACCTGATTCATCCTTTTGCAATTTTTCCATCAAGCTTTTATGCTCTCTTGCACTTAGATCACAAAGAATCTTATCCAGATTCCTCATTTTGTGGCTCTACATGAAACAAACTAACCAATAAATATTAGTTAAACTTACATATAGTTCAAATAAACTTACATATAGTTTAAGAATATTAATTTTGTATAGAATTTACAAATAGCTTGCCTTTTTTTCCTTTTTGGATATGCTATCATTGTGTCGATCAAATGTTTTCTTTTTTTTCTTTTTTGTAAGTAAGTAATTTTATATATAAATTCCTTCAAAGAACCAAACCAAAAGTACAAAACTGAGTTTCATCCGGATTGTAATTACTAAACTTCTCCAGAAGGAGAAACCAGTTCAGCCAACTGGGCAATTCTAACACCAGAGTTCTTTTCAGTCTTAAAAAAAAATAGAAATCTTAGCTAAAAAAGATGCCACTAAAGGAAGATCTATTAAAAAGAACAACCCCCTATAGGGGTTAGACAATTGGCATATAGTCTGGCACATACTTTGGCAGAAATCCTGGCCACGGCTCCTCTTCGACAGGTGTCCTGCTGGTTGCCCATTGCATGTCATCGCCCCCTTTGCACGCATCCTTGTTAGCAGCAGTCTCAACATCTGTCGTCGGAATGTGCACCTGCAAGCTAAAGACGACTGCCTCCTTGACCTCCTGCCAAGTCGGTTCCTTAACAACCTCAGCGTCTCCCGATGGAGCTTGCTCCTGCTTTTCTTTAGCCATGGATGCTTGCTTGAGCTCCTGCCGAGTTGGATTCTTATTGTCCTCTGCTGTGCCCTGTTGCCTGCAACTCTCATTGTCACTTGCGGTGGAGGGTGCTTCTTCTGAAGTTGCGGGAGGGCCTTCTTGGTAGGTGGAGAGAATATGGAGGAGGGTTGAAAGCCTCCCATCCACATGCTGTAGTTGAAAATGGAGGTCCTCCACTCCCTGACGGAGTTCGAAGACCAAGTCGTAAAGGATGGTAATGTTTTCTCGCCACAACAAGTCTGCATCTAGGTTAGAGGACATCGACTCCTTGTTATGGGAGGGTCAACTATGAAAGGGCGTCCCCATGGGTGATTTCGTGGAGGCAATATCCGGTGCAGGAGGAGGAAAGGAGTACCTGGAGGTTGAAGGAGCTATGAAGTGGCACCAAGAAGGGTTCTGGCTGGTGTCAATGATGGCCAGGCAATTGAAGCTCGAAATAGGTACGATGGAGGGAGTGTGAATGGCTAACTCAGGCAGCTGGAGCAGCAAGGATAGAGTTAAAGGCGAACCAGGAGGAGAAGACAAAGCGCGAGGTCATCGAGGATGCCAGGGAGAACCCCTACGCGGTCTAACTCGTTGGTGCGGCATGGTTTGGCCTAGTAAGTGGGAATGGTCTGCTAGACCAAGGGGGAGGACAAGGAGTGATCGGGGTGGTATAAGCACCATGATAAGACCAAAAAAACTAGAATGGAGCTGCGGAACGATAACACAAACAAACTGAGTCATTGCACTCTGCGAAATGGAGGTCGAGGGAGATCGAGTAAATGCCCCTCCCGTCATCGTAAATTCAATTTAATGCAGGAGGGTATTGGCAGCAGTTGGCACGAGCCGGGCACATGGCTCAGTGCTTTGCTGGCTCCTCCGCGTCTCCTCTATGCACCAGGTGGCTGGCCCTAACACCCCATTCGAGTGTCGATCAAATATTTTTTTTTTTTTTTTTATGCTGGCGGAATCGGCAACTGGGCCGGTCTCGTACTCGCGTGATACAGGGTCGATTCCGATCGCTACCACTATAAACTCCAGGTTCCATACGTATGCCCCTTCTGTAGGCACAGGTAAGTCGGGGAGATTTGAACTTGAAACCTCATCGTACATAACACGCTATATCACGACACTTGCCAATTGAGCTGCCCCCCGGGGGCTTTTAAAAGTTGAAGGACATGGGGGTGGGCTTTGATCCACTTATGTGTGCATGGGTCACGATACCATTTATTATAGTATCTCCGGGTGCAACCACACGTTCGACCACTACTTCAAGGTGTCCCCATGGCTCCAGGTAAAGCCCTCACGAGAATTGAACCTTGGCCAACGGTGAAAAACTCCTCGCTTTCCACCATTGGATCCAACCCCTTTGGGCCCGATCAAATGTTTTGTTACTTGAACTCTTCTCACACATTTTTTTATCAATATACAACCTGTACCATTCAATACATAAGCTATTAAATCTATTTTACAAATAAATCACATAATTTTCAACTAAAAAAAATATGGTTTCCAATGCACTTTAATAATATGAAAGCACCGGTGCGTTCGATATAGGAAACACACTGACAAGTTTTTTTTCTTTTTTAATACTTTAAATTCAAATAGTGCAATATGTATCGATAATAACACATCTCCTAGAGTAGAAAATGAAAACAAAAAAATACCATGAACGAAAAAAAATAACCGAAACACATTACACGTCAATGAATGAAATGTTTTTAAAAATTATGTTACATTATTTCTAGTGTGCTTTGTTAGTAAGTGAACCTATGCATTATAGTCAAATCAGTGCATTGATAACCATGAACTATTTAAAAAAAAAATGTGATAGGGCCAACAAGGTTTGGATATGCTGTGATAAGTGGTCCCCTTACATCACATGACAAACACATTATATATAGAAACACAAACCCATTAAATCTAAAATTTCTAAAATGAAATGGAATAATTGTTAAGTGATAGAGGGAGTTAAACCCCAAGGTAAAAAAATTTAGTCACATAATCAAGAACGAGCAAGGTTTTATGCATGGTTTTGAGTGAATCAGAAAATCCTTCAAATTTTCGTCTTCTAAATACTTTTGTTTCTCCAAAAGGGTTTTGAGTGAATCACAATACCCTCCAAATTTGGATATTTTGAATAATTTGATTGTTCCAAAGTATTATGCTGCTCTAGAGTGCTCCCCGGTATGTCTCTCTTGCAAATCTCTCCCCTAGAATTTTTGGCAAAATAAGGAAATAATGAATATCTTAATACTATTTAAAGGACTTTATGAAAATGGTTTTGAGTGAATAACCATACCCTTCAAATTCCAATCTTCTGAATAATTTTGTTGCTCCATAGTTCTCCCTGATATGTCTCTCTTGGAAATCTCTCCCATGTAATGTTTGGAAAAATAATGAAATAGTGAATACCTTCTTACTATTTAAAGGACTTTATGAAATTAGATTTTCGATAAATAAATTCCCGCTCATTTTTCAATTGTAAAAAAAACGAAGTCAGTAATTTTTTTTAAGATTTTCGAAACACCGATGCATTTATTAATATAACACACCGATGTGTTTGTTTATACAAAGTGTTGGTGTGCTAAATATTTTTTGGGGCATTGATTTCCTACAATTCTTTTTATTTATTTGAAATATTGAGAATCAGTGCAGTTAGTAATTAAACACCCCGGTTCTTTATATTTTTATAAGCGCACAAATGCATTTTGTTTAAACAAGAACACAGTTTACTTTAAAAGTTATCTTAATTTTTATTTTCATATGAAATAGTATATTCATCTTAAATTATATTTTAGGATGCATCCACATGACTCGCAGTAGTTCATAGTATACATTTTCCGCTTAAAGATGCCTTACTCTTAGAAAAATATTTCTAATTTTGTTCAAATGCAGGGAGAAAAAATTATAATATCAAATGGCCAATTCTTCAAATTCAATCCCATTCCATATTTCTCAAATTCCATCGCAGGGTTCTCCCTTTCCACCTCTAGTAAGTTCATATTTTATTTATATTTTTATTATGTAATTGAATTTGTTTTTTTATCCATGTCATTATGAATAAAAATGTATCCAAATTTGCAAGATCCTAATTCATTACTTCGTTCAAATGCAAAAAAATATTCCACCAGTTCAAAACATCAGATTCTCTTATCAAAAGAAACATACCACAAGAAGTTGGTAGATGAAAATGGACAACCAATTCAACTTACAAATTGTAACATGTCATCTTCCAACTGCAATCATGGGTCATCAATGATAATAATTGTTTGGTATAATTCAATCTGAACAAACCAATTGCATTGTGCTTTGAATTTCATCGATGTAGTAATGTTCAATATTTTTGAAATTAGGATTTTGATGATAAACGACCTACCTATCATATTCCGTTGCACCCTAATACAATGTTAAATCAAGAGAAGGTTGCAATAATATCACAACTCAGAGAGGAAGCATACCAATAATGGTTAAATCAACCACCTATTCAATTCCCACTATGTTCATATTAACCAATTAGGAATGATTGTAAAAATAGTAATTATTCACAAGTTGGAAATAGAGTCATCCAAATAGAGGTTGGTATGGATGACTATTGATGGGTATGAATTCCATGGAGACAATGTTGTTATATGCATTCCAGAATGATGAGCTAGGGGATGATTCTTGCATCACTGATACCTTTTTCGAACGCCTGAAATATGCTTCCACCACCCCTCTCTTTCGACCTATCTGGTCAAATTCTACCCAATTGGGGACAACAATGTTACTGTACAACTTGAAAGAAAATTTTGGCATGTCAAACACATGTTTCTCAGAAATATTGGGGTAACTGGCCATCAAGTCCCTTATACTTCGATAAATATTACCACACAATCAACATTAGAAATGGTTGATTTTATGAACATTAAATGAAATTGTGCATTTTTGTTTCCCACTAACTACAGGTTATTCAAAGATAAGGTTCTTTCGAGTGCTAATCTCTTGCCTAATAGATACAAAGAGGTAAAGCATATGTTTAAAATGTTGGGTGTTGAGTACATATCATGTAATGCATTCTTGAATGACTGTATTATATATAAAGGAGAATATGTAGAAAAAGAGATATGTCTGAAATGTGGGCATGAAAGTTATCATAAATAAAATAAAAAGGGTAAATCCCATGGTCCTCCTCATAAGATGTTGATGCACATGTCTATAATCACAAGGATTCAAAGGATCTTTCATTGCAAAGAATTATCTATGTTCAAAGGATTAAAAGGCCTCAAGATGTTATAATTTTGAGCCTTTACCAACATGTTATTGAAGTACTGAGACCTAAAAAGATCTTTCCAAAACATTGTTTTGTTGTCAAAATGGCATTATAATTTTGATGTGTACAGAAGATGACATTTATCCATTTATTAACAATCCTCGTACCCTTGGACAAACCCAATCACCTTTATAAAGAACTGTTGTTAGTGATACAACTTTGATCCTTAAATATATTAGGGAATTTTAAGATTTTTATTGTATCTCCTTGCTTGAGCATTTGGGTTATGAGTATTTTAAATCATGCATGCATTATTTAATTAGTTTTTTTAATTTTATTTATATGAAATGACATATAATTTTATATTTGGCAACATGTTTAGATATTGAATGGTAATATTTTAATTTACATGGTTCCTTGTTTGTCCTAATAATCTATTAGAAATAATAATATGGTTGATATGCATGTTTAATAGTACAACATTTTTTATGATCTGTTAACATGATGATTAAAAAACTGACCTTATGTTCACGTATTGTTTAGATATAAAAGTAAGAATATATAAAAATCTGGTTTATAATTTAAAATTTAATTTTCTAACATGTTTTTAAAGAAGATATTAATGTTATACTAGTTTAAAAATTAATAAGTAAGCTTACAATCACATTAATGTGAAGATTTTGAAATATAATTACATGTAATCTATGTATATTGTTTAATTCTAAGTTTGTGAGACTTGGAATTTTAGTCATGAAGACAAAGATGAAGTTTATTTATTTTTATTAATTTTATATATTAGTATTTCATAAAATAGTTTATAACTTTCTAATAAATGACATTTTTAATAATTTTAAATAAATTGAATTAAATTTGTTATTCAATTTTATTATTTTATTTGTATTAGTATGTTAATTGATTGTTTGATTACTAAATATATAATTATAATGAAGTGTGTTGTTTTTCATAACGATCCAAGTACTACATGATGTTATTTACATTTGGTTTTTAACTAAAGTGTTTGTTAGTTTACATACTTTTATCATTGCTTTTGGAATTATTTAAATTATGCCCCCAATGTTGACTAAAACCAGGATTAATGAAGTAATTTAAAAAAATGATAGCAATCAACTTACAGAATAATGACAAAAAAAGAAATAGGAAGATTTACATCCGTAAAATTTTCGGGTCAATAGAATGATTATCATTGGATATCATAACTTTTTATAATAACATTTTTTTGTGTAGAAGAGTCTACACAAAAAGAGTAAATAGTAGAATGGAAAATAACATTTATTCATATGTAATTTTTTTGGAAAACGAATTTAGTTAGATTGAATATGTATGAACTATATATGCAATAGAAAAATGTTTATGGTAATTTTACAATTATAGTTTCAACCATATTGAACTTTGTAATTTATAAAAATATCTTGGTATTTTTTATTTAAATTAAGTCTTTATGTTTCATAAATAAAATTTTGTTATAAGTTCACCAATACATAGTCTATAATAAATATCATTTAATAAAAATAAACATAATGATGATAACCATCTAACAAACATAAACATCATATAAAATACACATTTAAATTCTCTAACAATATCTAATTATATATACATCTAGCACATATAAATGTCATTAATTAGCTAACACACAAATATAATAATCTAACATGGCATCACCATTGTGATAACATCTAACAAAACACAAGCATTGTCTAACATCATCATCACACAAATATAATAAGCATCATTTAACATACACATATATCAAGCACATTTAACAAATATATCTAACATGACCTAATAATATAGAAATCAACATCAACATATAAATTAAGTACATAAAGATAAACAAAAAAAATGAACCATATATATATATATATATATAATAACTTCTATAACATTTTGGTCCATCCGATGTGATAATCATATCTACAATAGTAGTGGAGGCTTGGTTTTTAGTAGAAGATGGTGGATGGTTAAGAGGAAGTGGAAGGTCGACTCTCTGATGAGAAACAAACGGTGGAGGAATAGGTGTTTCCTACTCATCTAGGTGAGGTGAAGGACGAGGAGGAGGATGTGGAGAAGGATCACAGTGACCCTTGTCAGTCTATGGGGTACTGGACGAATAAGTACTGGAGGAAGAGTGCATCTCATCGACAACCATCCTTGTTTCTAGTACCCTGGTAGCTCCAAATATATGATGCATAAGAGGCATTATAGTGCACGACATATCCCTCCAAACCTCCAAATAATATCTTCTTGATGTCTTGCATTAGTATAGGTTAAACTCCCACCTCAACCAAAAGTGCATAGATTTGGTCGCCAAGCTCCAAACCGAATCTAGTATCTGGCCTACAACGCATGTTGGGTATCTATGCCCAAGGACCTTGACCCATTTTGGCCTTAGGAATATCCTCATCTGCATCTGGTGGGGGAGGAGGAATGTCCACAATGAGTGTGACAATATTTGCAAAATATTTTGTACAGAACAATAATTAGACATTTTCATTAAAAAAATTAATAAAACAAGTTAAAGAACATGTTATAATTAATTTTATTCTAATTAAGTAAGATAATAAAATGAAACTAGATTAATTTAAACAAAACTGTAATATTATCTATAGCATCTAGTGGCTCATATGGTGTGAAGAGGATGTTTGGACATCCTCTCCAGTCCAACTCCATGTAAGTACAAGACACCATGACAAACATGTGATCATCCTCACTGGCTAGTAGCCTCATTGCGTCGATGGAAATCCTAGCCGAAAACTTGAGCTAGCCCCTCTTGAGCATCATCGTTCCCCACATGTGCATCCACACCTGAGTCATTGGCCTAGAAGGATGATGGAAAAAAGTATGCCTCATCTTAGGAACCTCTTAATAAATAAATAAAACAACTCTGAAGCAAAAGGGAAATTCACCCTCCCATGTATCATAGCACGACATCCATCTAGAGCTATACAAAACTGCCACAAAAAATGGCATATCATCTAATACATTGTGGAATCTAGAAGAAAGAAACAACATAATACAAAAGAGTGTAACTAATTTATTTCCCATCACTGGTAAAGCATGAAATGTTCATCACTACTAGTGAGAGGAACCTAACCTCCTCTACATAGAAAGAAGCAATCCATAACTATCCACCAGACACCTAAAAATCGGCTGGAGAAGGTACATCAACCCCAATATATCTCTAAGCGTACATGAGTTGAATATCTAATGAAAAACTAACTGGGACATCAGGGAACTGGGGAAAATCCTCCCCTCTCCTTGATACCCCATTGATAAAATATATATCCTCCTCAGTGGGATTGTACCACTGATTAGGACCGACATGGAAAGCATGTTGATGGACATCCCATTGACATATCAGTTGCAACAAGAAACCAGAGTGACCCTTCAAGGATGTATCCTCCTCATAGTAATTAAGGAGGCCTACATTCCTCAAGAGGACTTGGGTTACTACAGTAATAGGACCAGGGTACAAATCCATATCCCTCTCCCTCACCTCTCAATATCGTACAACATTGTAAAGGTTGACCATTTTCTCCTACTGTTGTTGTTGGTCTCTCCTCTAATGTCTTTGTATGATTAACATATAAAATACATTAACCTCATACATAAGACATAAAAAAATTAGTAAATGATGAATTGATTTATAAATATGGAAAAATAACTTTCTTCAAAAAATAAGTAATCATCACCAGTGCGCCCAAACAATAATCAAGCACAACCCGCGGTGCGTATATTACTTGTGAGCATTGTCTATGGTGTGCACATATAACATAACACATCATATAAAATTTGCTATATTATTTTATGCAGTGCGTTTTATAACCTTACCACACTTGTGCGTTAATTTTAACCGAAGCACCGCCTAACATAATAAAAACTTAAAATCCTAAAGCACCATAAAACCACTTTAAAAAAATTATTTACTATGGTGCGTGGCCTTTCCCGACATGCACCGATGCATCATAGGAAATGAAATGCGTCACACCAATAATTTTTTTTAAATTGATAATTACGGTACTTTAGCATTTAGGCTCTAATATTTTACGATGGTATGTTGGGTAATCATTAATGCACAGGTGCGTATGTTTACCAAGGCACCACATAAAATAATATATCATATTTATGGGATGCGTCATTTAATGTAACGCCTTGATGTGCTAATGTTATTTCAATGCACCACAAAAAATAAACTAATTATCTTAGGCAATGCATCGGTAGAATTACGTACCGGTGCATTATAGTTTACCCAACACACCAGTGCATTAGTGTTTACAAATGCACCATCGAAAAATATTAGGAATGGTGTTTTGATGCAACCTGTAAATTTTCAGGGTGCACCGTTTGCGACGCGAGCTGAATGACTCAAATGCATCGTGCAGAAAAAAAATAAAAAAATAAATAAAAAATGTAAACTTAACTAAATTTTGAATAGTAATCCACTAAAAGCTTAAGTTATAAAGAAATAAAGATATTTCCTGGACATTTCCTTATCGGGGAGACATGTGTTCCACGTTGTCCAAAAAACCAAATTTGCATATCATTTGGAAAGACTCAAAATCCACACACTAAGAAATATAAGGAAGGAAGGAAATCAAGGGAAGCACAGACATCAACACGCTTCAAAGAGGAAAAAATTGCATTGTTTCTTGAGATCTCTACAACACTGAAAAGGGTAAAAATGAAATTTATGGCTAGTAATTTTTTTTTTAATTTAATCCTGTTATGGTAAACTCGATTGTTATATGCAGTGGTGCTTCAATATTTAAGTAGTGCACCAGAGTATTAGCTTTTTTAAATAACCCTACCATGGTGCACAATTTTTGGGAGCAACGATGTGCATCAGTGCATCAGTATTTAAGTAGTGCACCGACGAATATTTTATTAAAAGATAACCCTACCATGGTGCACCATTTTTTAGAGCAACAATGTGCATCAATGCGTCAGTATTTAAGTAGCGCACTGACAAATATATATTTTTAATAACCCTACCAAGAAGAACCATTTTTTAAAGAATCGATGCATACATAGTAGAAAATGCACGAGTGCTTTATGTATTTATAAAAGCATACACTAAAACCTCTTCCTGCTTTCCTTTGCCAGTGTCCTCTGCTATAAAGGGGATTTTTTATAGGGGATTTTTTATAGGGGTTTCCTTGGAGTGTGAAACGAAACTCTCACCATATGGATTCTCTATCCACATTCATTATTATAGAAAACTATATATTTTTTCTTTAAGCTGATCATGACCTCAAATCAACATACATTTTATGAAATTAAAATTTCATATGAATGAATTCAAGCATTCTTTCTCCCATGGTAACCAGGGTGCCAATATTTATGGCCACCCAATTTATCTCTTTACCATTTTTTAACTTTGGTAGAATATTGGAAGACCCTTCTTCCATAATGGGAAGTCCATTACCTTCCTTCTCATTTCCTCAATGCATTCAGTCAACATGTTTCTCATGAGAACTATTGTTCCCAATCATTCCTGATTGGTCAATGTATTCATGGAATATTTGTTCATAAATTTCTTGCAAGGATTTCAATCATCCTTGGTTTCCAGAGGTTTCTTTATCTATCCTTTAATTTCACTTCCTGCATCATACCCTTCTTGGGTATCAATGGCATCCAACAACCACTAAAATTCCAGGACATATCATTAAAATAATAAATCATTTTGGAAGGAATTATTACCTAATCCCTTCAGATTTTATGCCACACAACAATGAACAAATTTATACCATCTTGGATTCTAGCAACCTTATGATTTTACCTCCTAAGTGTTTCTTTAGGGAACTTCCAAAGTCCCTTAATAAATATTGCATAATAATCCTTCTTGTATTTATCCTTTGCTTGAGGTTTTCCACCATGGGTAGTTGTCTTCCCCAACAAATTCAATCATTCCCTACATTTACCATGCATCATCACATTCAGAATTACATCAGTTGTCATGTCAAACAAAAATAAAAGTACAATAGTATAAACATTTTCATATATGTCCTAGCATATCTACCCGCACTCTATAGAATTATTCCTCACTTTTTTTATGAGTGCAACCATGAACATTCTCATGCAAACAAATTACATACATCATCATATAATTTTATCATACTAGAGAAATACAATAAACAACAAGAAGGATTCAAGGGGATCTTCCCTTGTCCAACTCCTTCTACACAGCTCGAGACTTTCATTCCACCTGAATTATTTTCAAGGCCTCACTTCCTTTACATATTATGACTTAACCAAGCTCATTATTTAACATATTAATTATTTTTTCTTTTATTTACAAGTTGTACTTATTTCCACAGTTGTTCATTTTAAAGCATATAGATTTGTCTCGTTATTTAGATTTCTATAGTGAGAAAAGTATCAATCCCTTTCTCCTTATTGCTTCTATAATTTATCCCTCCTCCAATATACTTTCTCTCTTCCCTAAGAATCCTTAGTCAAGTGCATCTAAACCTTTCCTTGGGTGAATCAATATGCTACAACAAAAAGATTTCGGTTCACAAATTAATCATGAACTAGTGTATTATGCACCTTTACCAAAATAGACTGGTCAATGTTCATTTGTATATCGATCACTCATCCATTACATTTTAAAATGTAATCCAAGATTATTATACATGCAATCTTTGTAGGCCACTGCTTAGTTCTGAATGGTCATTAAGGTTATGATTATATTCTTCTAACAAGATCTTTACACAGTTCCTCCACATGAACTTCTTCAACATGAAACCCTCTTGTTGCATATCTAGTACCTTTTGAAATAATCTCAAACTAGAGTTAGCTTCAGAATTATCATTTCAGATATTTACTCAATATTCCATAAGGAATATAAACATGAATTCCTATTACACATTCAAATTTTACATTTAAGCATGTACATTTACTCCATCAAGATATTTCAAACCCTTTAATATAGGGTTAGCCATGCATCCATGGCATTTTTCATACCTGGCAAGTATACATATTGCTTTGCAATCCACTTATTCAGTCCATACAAGTATACTCCTTGCCTTAATACCCTATTACTAAGATAGTCATAGCATGCCCTTTAGTATGCATACACTTATACACTATACATGTTCATCACTTGAACATTCTTATAGTATTCCTATTCATTTATTTGACCTTTAATATCAACCTTTTATGTTGATAGATTACAATCAATCGCCTAAAAAGTATAACAGACATATTCATGATTACGTTTCCTTCTCATCATGGAAACAACCAGCAAGAAACCACTCTTTCCCTTTTGTTACAAGAGAAATACACAATTCAACATTTTAGATGGGTAATCACTTCATTACCCAAAGTAGTAAGATAACTATTCCAGTCTCTCTTCCTACCACTAAAAATTATTGGTCCACAAACAACTTGTTGATTAAATGGGTTGGTTGTCATTGATGTCAACCCTTTAAGAAATTATGGTAGAGAATTTCGATAGCACAATGGTTTGGGTAATGGACCAATTTGTTTTTGATGGATAATGTTATGAGTTCTGAGATATTTGCCAGTAATACTATTACAGATGGATATTACATGTCATTCCATTTTCGATGGTATGTGGAACGTCTCATAAATCCTCATGATTAGAGAGTTATGGCCATGTGAAGTTGGCGAACCCTTATGAGTCATCTAGAAGCCCCTAAAAGTCAAAGTGTTTGCAAAAGAAAATATTTAAATAATAAAGTTAATGGAGAGCTCCCTAAAATAAGAAAAGTGGAATGCTACATGAAAGTATAAATAAGAGGCAAGTCTCTCTCATTTAAATACACTTGAACATATTGAATATATTTTGTTGTGTAAAAATTATTGCAAGTACTCATTGATAAATATGAAGTTGTGAAAGACTGAGGTAGTACGAAGGGTTGATGACGAAAGTTTCATAATTACAGTGAATAGAAAAAAACCCTAATTTCTAAGGCATACGTGGGCTAACAATGTATTAGGGTCCGTACATACTAAGATGTACACAAGATGACAGTGTATTAGGGTGAGTACGTACGCATGTTGGAAGTGTATTAGGGTGCGTACATGTTCATAAAGCCATGGAAAGTTGAGAAGATTATTATGCAAAGGTTCTAGATTCTGAGATCAAGATCCCAAGAAGGTCTACAGTGCTCAGATACATCAGATCTACCCATTGGTTCAAAAGGTATGTATCATTTATATTAATAGTTGGATTTTGATGTATGCATGAGAAATGGTTATGGATATTTGAGGATTCTCCTGAGAGAGATTATTGGTTGCATGGGATCTTTTGTATAAGTTAAATCTACAAAAATACAGTGATGGTATATTTATCATTGATACTTCTTGTTAGAACTGAGGCACATCTTGTATTTCTTTGCATATGGCTAAGGGTTTGGTACCTGGTTGAGAAATTGTATTTGTGAAGTGAATGATGTATTGAGATGATGAATATTAGAAATGGTTTGATGACTAGATCATGTGAGGGTTACTACACTTGTTCATGATTACACACACCTATATGGCACATGACTAGAGAGAGAGATATATTCTTTCAGTAGAGGTTATGTATGAGGATGCATGCGCATGGTAAAGTTACAATCTAGATATAGTGATAGGTTGCAAACATATGTTAAAGAAGTTGCATAGGGTCAAAAGTTTTCAGAAGAATGAAAAACCTATTTTCCAAAAGGCATACGTAGGTTGCATAATAGTTTGGTCACGTACATACATGGGATGCATAACAGATAGGGCACGTACATACACATGATTCAACACTACAAGCTACATCCCTGTTGTATTTTGTTAATACATGTTCAGTTCAGGTACAGATTGATAAGAGGGTAGTCATACAAGTTGGTTGTAGGTTAGTGCTACAAATTGATACAGTCGTACATTGTTATATGATATATCTCATAGTGATAGTGTGACATTGGTTCAATCATTCTACTTCTACTTCAGGGTGGTTGGATGGGGCAAGGACAAGTGGTTGTAGCCACCTTCCGGTTGTAGCCAGAGAACATAGGGGGTTGTAGCCTCATTCTGGTTGTAGCCAGAGAATTGGGGAGTTGGATCTTCCCTTAGGTTGTATCCTGAGAAACTAGGGGGTTGGAGCCTCCTTCAAGTTGCAACTAGAAAACAAAGGAAGTTGGTGCTTCCAATGAATGTAATTATTCAATACATATAAGAAA
>ML776645.1:1587971-1652284 GCA_009831015.1 Picea engelmannii
TATATATAGGAGACTAGGAGGTTTAATGGCCTAAAGCCGACATAAATAAAATAAAATTACTAATATAAATTACAACTAATGGCCTAAAGCCAACATAAATAAAATAACATTACTAATCTAATATGCCCCAATTAAGTGGTAATCAGCCAATATTAGGGCTTAACAAAAATTAGCCCATGAGTGAAATTTAGCCCCTAAAATCATCCCTGGTTATATCTCATAGTGATAGTGTGACATTGTTTCAATCATTCTACTTCTACTTCAGGGTGGTTGGATGGGGCAAGGACAAGTTGTTGTATCCACCATCTGGTTGTAGCCAGAGAACATAGGGGGTTGTAGCCTCCTTCTGGTTGTAGCCAGAGAATTGGGGAGTTGGATCTTCCCTTAGGTTGTAGCCTGAGAAACTAGGGGGTTGGAGCCTCCTTCAAGTTGCAACTGGAAAACAAAGGAAGTTGGTGCTTCCAATGAATGTAATTATTCAATACATATAAGAACAATAATTATGTGGTTTTCTCCCTCTTTGGGTTTCCACGTAAAAAAAATGGTGTACTATGTGTGTGTATTATTATTCATTTGTTCATTTTTTATTAACTCTTCAAATATTGGATGATAATGCTACATTGATATAACACTTGTATTGTATGGACAAAAAGGATTATATTTCTCTATTACTGATTCACCCCCCCCCTCTCAGTAATCCAACACATCTTCCAAGGGAATCCCTTACTAAATTCTGTCTTACTACTCTCTTATCATACCAAGCCATATTCATATGAATACCATTCACCTTTGGATGTTAGTCTTACTCATTGGTCATCTAGGAATGATCTAGAACTTACTTTATTAGTGTATACATCATTATTTCATTAACCCTTCTACCTTATCCTCATAAGGTAATATGCAATCAATATTATTAGTATTTTCATATTCAATTAGAAGGCTCTAATAAGTCTATATGCATATTATATGCATGCTCAATATTTTCCATATGCATTCCAACATATCTTGTGCATCAAGCATTTTACTCATGCCTACTTTGCATGAGTGTTCCAATTGTCTTCTCTCTTACATCCACATGCATAGACATGTTATCAGGGTAGCAAGCATACACATCTTCTTAACACAACCATGAGCTCACAAGATTGCACATATACCCATATTACTCTACATATTTTATGAGGATAGAAAGTAGTCCAAAGGATCCCTTTTCATTTGATGATTTAGACTATCCCAACTATAGTTTTTCATTCATTATAGGTCAAGCATATTTAAATTACAAACTTACATCAGTCCTCCCATAAGGATTTATTCACACATGGATTAGTTTTTTTTAAACAACAATTATGATTATTAGGTTTCTATCATCCCCTACTTATAGGAAACTTTACAACCACTAGTCCATTCATTTTCTAGACTCATGCAGTTCCTATAAAAGAATTTGGTTATATCTTCCCTTTCATCCATCATTCTTTAGGTATAGTTTTATTCTACTATTCCCCTCCTCGAGGGACTTATGGAAATAATAATCAAGATTTTAAAACACATAGTATTACTTCGGACAAGCTTGTCCTACCCTTATTATTCCAGTCCTATGACTATCTTCTGGCCCATCCTGGCCTAGTGTTGTATCCTGCTTTGATATCACTTGTAAGACACAAAAAACTGTAAGTACCCTTTTAATGGATGGGTTATTAAAAAATTTCTTCTCCTGGACCTCTTCAAATCCATTTATAAATGACACAATTGTCTCTTGCTCACCAAGAGCTTTCCAACGATTGTAAGTTTTCTCAAAACAAAGCTCTAGATCAAACATTATGGCCCTTTAAATTTTATGGGCCTTAATTGGCCAAATTCCTCTGTACTTCCATGTGGCTCCACATTGTCATGCCTATGCAACATGGCACTAGCATGTTAACACAAGTCACCCTTAGCATAGACATGGCTACAAGCATGGAAACCACCACTTATTCCACCAGACATTGGTTGGGTTACACTGGCTTATGACATCTCAAACATTGACCATCACGATGTGGGAAATTTTACACACTCAATACTAATCTTTGGAACCCTCCTGAGACCCTCTTTAACCAAGTGTTGACACATGTCCATCAAACATACAACTGGTGACATCATCTAACGTCATCTAGGGACATCAACACTCGAGATCTCACAACATCAACCCCTTCCATTTTGCATAGCTCAAAATGCTCGATCTGAGATGAGATGGAACCTAGGATACATGGACCTATTCTAGCATGCCACCTATCCTAACCACTGCATGACACGTGTTCATCGTCAAATTGTGAGACGTGGCACAATTGCTTCGCACAGAGCTCTATCCATAAATTATAAAACCACTTGTAATCCAACTTTATGAGTAGAATGAAATGAAAACACATATTTATAATATTAACACAAAGCCAAAGTGAATAAAAATAGAGATATAGTAAATTTGACTTCTATTAAATAAGAAATATGCCGAAACTATAAAATGCATATTGAAACAAGCTTGTTTGAATGGTGGCATCTTATCTCTGAGAAGAGATGTGATAGGTACACTCATTCACAAGAAGATGATTACAATGAAGCTCTGAATGGATATTTTACAATAAAAATGAAATCCAAAACCATATACATCCAAAAACCTAACCCTAGGAGATGAAGTGCCAGAATTTATGTGGGCCCCATTGGGGTAAGTTAGTACAGCAACTTCCTGAGGTCGTAACTTTTGCATACGATCTTCGTTTAGGGCACACGATAGCTCTTTGGAAAGGTATTGACAAGTAGATTCATTTAGGAGTATCAATGAGACACTTTGAGAGCCTTTGGATATCATTGAGGTGATTGATTGTGAAAAATAATCATTTAGGCCCTCAAAATGGCCCCAGAAGTTCAAAAACTAAAAACCTGCTAAAAATAGTAAGTTTCCAAAGAACTGTTTTGAACCAATTGGACAAGGTGCGTGGACACCGAGATCATCCTAGATCAATACTCCCCTGTTAGGAAGAAATGGTCTCCATTTCATTTATTTCCCCCATCATATGAGGAAATTCCCACTGAATTTGGCCCCACGTGAGACACTTTTCTTGGTGCAGGAGTTTCCCTGCTTTGACAACCTGATAAAGTTGGATCCTCTATTGGAGATTTCCCTTGACCTGTGTGTCCATGATATGATGAGTTGATGCCTATTACATGCATTCATAGTTGATATTTTTTGGTTTCAATTGTTCTGCTATCCCCAAGGTGTCCAATAATGGTGAAAAATAAGGTCGAAGGAGGTCCACATTGAATATTGGGTGCAAGCCAAGGAATGGGGGAAGGTTGAGCTCAAAACCATTGTCACCCACATCCTTGGTGATGATATAGGGTCCATAATGGAGTGGACAAATTTTTCGATGAGACCATGTAAGGCATTATTTCTGCAAATGAAACCAAACTTTGTCTTGCACTTGAAACTAGTGTGGAACCTAGTGTTGGTCATGGTGTTACTTGTACCTGGAATTGGACGTCTATAAAATGTCTTGAACCTATTGGTGGATTTGATGGATCCACTCAATGAACCGGGTGACTTTGTCAACTCCAATTGAAGCATGTGATGAGTTTGCCTGGGTGGTCACAATGGGTAGTGTAACATCCATGGGACCCAATGGTTGAAATCCCAACCCCACCTGAAAGAAGATATGGTGGGTTGAGCTATGTATGGATTTGTTGTAGATGTGCTTAAAATAGGGAATATTATCATCCTAGGTGGTTTTCTTCTTGGAATTGTAAATGCACATTATTTGCACGATCATTTAGTTGACAACCTTAGTTTGGACATCCATCTGGGGGTGGAAAGCAGTGGACTTATTGAGCTTGGTGTCTAGCAGTGACTAGAGGATTGACCAAAATGTGCTGGGAAATCAGCTATCCTGATATGATATAATGGTTTTTGGGATCCTAAAGTGGACCCACACTCAGACAAATAAGATTTTGGCACTATCCTCCACTTTAATTCTCTTCTTCCAGGCAGCCAAAATCACCATCTTGGAAAATCGATCAACAACGACAAAAACACAGTCATTTCCCCGCTTGGTGGAAGGAATACCCAACATATAGTCCATTGACATGGATTCCAAAGGCATGTTAGTAGTATATAGAGGAGTGTATAGGCATTTTTTATTAATGGCCAGTTTGGCAATAGCATAGACAATGGAGAACTAGATATACTTGTTGGCATCTGGTTGAAGTTGTGACAAGTAGAAATGTCGCTACAACACTGCCATTGTCTTTTCAATGCCGAATATGGAAATTGGTGACAATTTTGTTTGCACCCAACATTTGGTAGGTTTTGTATAAGTTAGGATCTGTCTCATAGAGGTGGGGCCATCTGAAGGTCTCATGGCCACAAGAATCAAGCATTGTGGTGAGTGTCGTGACTGGAGGGCGGCTGAGGAAATCAATGACTCAGTTGGTACTTCCTATTTTATACTTGATGTTGAGGTGGAACTACTACAAATATGTGTACCACTTCTGATGGAGGTCATTCTGCAATTTTCCTTGTGTTTGCATGAACTACAGTGGATTATGATCAGTTTGGATGATTATCTACTTCCTGAGAATGTAATGGCTCCATTGGTGGTACACTTTCATAATGGAGTATATTTATTTGTCGTAAGTAGGGTACTTATGGACAAAATTTGATATTCTTTGACTATAATATGTCACGGGGTGGTCATGCTGAGAGATGACTACACCCACAACATAGTTTGAAGCATTTGTCTCAATATCATATGGTTGTTGTAGGTCGGGTAATAAAATCATTGGGGTGGAGCATAAGCGTTGTTTTAGATCATCGAACACTTTCTGTTGGGACAGGCCCCACACAATTTTTTCCTTAACACCACCTCTAGTTATTTGGCTAAGGGCCCATGTAATATGGGAGAATCCCAACACAAACTTGCGATAGAAATTTGCAAGGCCTAAGAATCTTCGAAGCTCAATGAACGTATTTGGGGCTGGTCAGTGATGGATGACTTGGATCTTGGCTAGATCCACAAGCACACCATGCACATCAAAAATGTAGCCTAGGTAGTGGACTATGTCGATGCCGAAGGATCATTTTTCCAAGTTGGCATATAGCTTGTGTTACTGCACAGTGTGCAAAACCAGTTGCATGTGCTACAAGTGTTTCGCCAAAGTCTTTCTATATAAGAGGATGTCATATAGGTACACCAATACAAAATAATTCATGAAAGGCCCCAATATATTTTCCATCAACCTCATGAAAGTTGTTGGAGAATTTTTCAAGCCAAAGGGCATGACCAACCATTCAAAGGGACCTTCTTTTAACTTTAAGGCATTCTTCCATACATTTGTCTACTCTATTGGGACCTGATGGTAGCCATACTTTAAATAAATATTACTAAATTATTTGTCTCCCTTGAGTTGATCAAGGAGATCGTCGATTCAAGAAATTAGGTACTAGTTCCTGACTATGATTTTATTTAGGGCTTAGTAATCGATGCAGAGTCACCAGGTCCCATCTTTCTTCTGCAAAAGAACGATCAGACTGCCACAATGTGATGATTTGGGTCATATGTGCCCCTTGTGGATAATTTCTTGGATTTGATGATGGATCTCCTCATTTTCTAAGAGAGAGAAATGATAGACTGGTCCATTGGGTATCATTGATTTAGGGTTCATAATGATGGAATGCTTGACTTGACAATGCAAAGGTACCCCAGTAGGTGAGGAGAATATGCCTTTGTATTCTTCCACGACCTTTTCTAATTTCTTCTACTGCATGGAGAGGTCGGAAAAAAAGGCCATGGATGTGGCTGAAATCTTTCTCTCCCTCCGAGAGAGAATAATGAAGAAGAAAAAATTATCGTTCTGAGAAATTATATTCCTGCATTGCTTGGAAGAGATCAAAGAAATGGCACTAAGTGGGACTACCTCAGGTATCCTGTTCAATTTCCTATTCAATGTAATAATAACAATGTCAGGCATAGACTCATATACAACATGACATTTCCATAAATAAGATTGGACCAAAAGAACATCACAAAATTCAAGGGAAGAAGCATCACACAATACCTCATCTTTGAATGGCTTGATTTCATACGACATGGAGCACTTTTGGCTGACGCGAACATCGCTCCCTTTGTGAAGCCATCCGATGGTGTAGGTTTTCAAGTGCAACGTTGTCAGAAAGGATAGACTCTTGACAAACTCCATTGGGATGAGGTTCTTCTATATATAACTATCAATGATGAAGTGTAATGGAGTTCCTTTCACCCACATATGTGAATGAAAGAGATGCTCACCTTCCTCTGGCTCATTAGGTTCACCGGGTTGGATCTTGGTGGTAGAAATGGTGGCATTGGATTTTGTGTGATTGATCTATCTCCCCTTATTTGGTTCAGACTCAAAGTCAAAACCCACATCCAATTTAGATGATTTCACCTCTACCACCAATGATGTATTTGGGTGATAATCAACAGTGTTATTCCAGGGGCTCTTATGGAGGTTGCACCACTTCCTGATATCTTTCTTTGACTTTTTGATGTCCTTCTTTTCTTATGGATTCCATTGTTTGTCTTAAGGTTGACCATATTTTCTATGTCCTTTTTTCTATGTGTTGGGGCTTCCCTTTCCTTAATTCTACTGCGAGGGGTTCCTAGACTCGAACTTCCACATCTTTTGTTTAATCTTTTTTTCTATTTTGACGGAATATCAATAGGCCAGGTCTAAGGATGAGATGTCCAAAAACTCCATTTCTTCCTGGATGTATATATGCAGACCAACACGATACTTGAGAAGTATATTTCACTTATAATATTTGATACCTATCTTGGGAACAAGGTATGGAATATGTTTGTGAACTTTAGCACTGATTGGTCCCTTTCCTACCATAGTGTGGTCCATTTTGTATACAGGTCATCATAACTTCCAACAGGGTAGTATTTTTCCTTAATAGAATCCCTGAAGGATTCCCAGGTAAGTGTGACTGTAAATAATTAGGTTTCCTCCATTTTCTTTTTCTCACATAAATTCTCCCACCAATATTTGACATGGGGGATGAATTTGAGGAACACCAAGGTAATATTTTCTCTATTCGAAAAGTTATGGCTAGAAAAATACCATTCTAGAAGATTCAACCATTTTTGTACAACATCTGCATCTATCGGACCTTAAAATATAGGAATATCAAAGTTGATATATGCCCTGAAGGGGGATCTTCCTCCGCTCTAGGTAGATGTGTCATTTGTCAGTAATCGTCGAAGGATTTGTGCAAAGTTTTCCATCATCTCATTCCTCTATCCCTCGAGGGATTCCTCAAGAAACATTTTGAAAGGATCTCCTATCCAGTCGTATTTATTTTCACCCTCCATGAAAGGTTTATTCGGTGTTCGAGAGAAGTTTTCCTCAAGAGAAACAATCTCAAGACCCAACTCTCTATACCATGGCCTTGTCAGGTACATGCACTAAAAAATGACAAGGAGTAGACCTCTCTGATACCACTAATACAGATTTATGAGAAGAAAAAAATGAAAACACAGATTTACAATATTAACATAAATACATAGTGAATAACAATAGAGATATAGTAAAACTTGAATTCTATTAAAGAAGAAATATCTTGAACTGTAAAATGCAGATTGAAACAAGGTTGCTAGAAGGGTGGCAACGTATCTATGAGAAGAGATGTGAAATCTACGCTCATTTGCAAGAAGACGAGTACAATGAGGATCTGAAGGAATTTTTACAATAAACATGAAATCCAAAACCCTATACATCCAAAAACCTAACCCTAGGAGATGAGGCACCAAAAGTCATGTGGGCCCCATTGGGGTAAGTTAGTACATCAACTTCCCGGGGTCATAACATTTTCATACAATCTTTGTTCAGGGTGCACAATAGATCGTTGGAAAGGTATTGACGAGGATATTTATTTAGGAGCATCAATCAAAGCCTTTGGCCATCATTGAGGTCCTTTATCATGAAAACGTGTCATTTAGGCCCTTAAAATGGACCTGGAATTTCAGAAGCCAAAAAATTGCTAAAAATAGTAAGTTGCCAAAGAACTATTTTGAGCCAGTTGGACAAGGAGTAGACCGCTCTGATACCACTAATATAGATTTATGAGAAGAAAAAAATGAAAACACAGATTTACAATATTAACATAAATACATAGTGCATAACAATAGAGATATAGTAAAACTTGAATTCTATTAAAGAAGAAATATCTTGAACTGTAAAATGCAGATTGAAACAAGGTTGCTAGAAGGGTGGCAACGTATCTATGAGAAGAGATGTGAAATCTACGCTCATTTGCAAGAAGACGAGTACAATGAGGATCTGAAGGAATTTTTACAATAAACATGAAATCCAAAACCCTATACATCCAAAAACCTAACCCTAGGAGATGAGGCACCAAAAGTCATGTGGGCCCCATTGGGGTAAGTTAGTACATCAACTTCCCGGGGTCATAACATTTTCATACAATCTTTGTTCAGGGTGCACAATAGATCGTTGGAAAGGTATTGACAAGGATATTTATTTAGGAGCATCAATCAAATCCTTTGGCCATCATTGAGGTTCTTGATCATGAAAACGTGTCATTTAGGCCCTTAAAATGGACCTGGAATTTCAGAAGCCAAAAAATTGCTAAAAATAGTAAGTTGCCAAAGAACTATTTTGAGCCAGTTGGATAAGGTGGGTGGGCACTAATATCCTCCTGGATCAACTTGACACATGGAACATTCTACACTTGACACGGGGAGATCCATGTGGGCTGATGTGGTACACACGTCACCATAGGATGCCTGACTTGTCCAACTAGGATTTAACACTTGTCCACTTTTTATTTGTTGAATGACATCATCTGATGTGATCTCGTATATTTAGAGCATAAACCATTGGCATTTTTCATAAAGCCTAATTGCCACAATCTCTCAACAACTGAGATTTGTTTCTAGTGGGAATATTGGGGCATGCGACCCTATTTTGTCATACCACTTTCCATCGCATGTGGAACCCATACCACTCAACACGTCACTTTCATTTTCCACCAAGACCTTTTTCCAAATATGTTAAATCAAGGTGACATGTGCTACCACCGAGGGGTGATGTGTGACTCTCCCTTGTTATGACATGTGGCGCCACCAGGTAATTATGTACATAGAGACCATAGCCCCTTTCCAAATTCATGTATACTAAAACCCCCTTGGTTTTACCTCCTAGGATTACAAGATACTTAATTAGGGTAATCACATTATTAAGATATGATTTATTTCATTTATTCTCATGTTTAGGGGTCTACGAGATCAATGGCTAAGATCATTCACACTAAGATCTTACAAATGTTCCAATTTCCTTTGATTATTTTGGTGTGCTTGTAGGTCCAAGCATTGAATGACATATATTATCCCATCAATCCACATATTTATGGTTCTCATCTCAGCATATTTCATATCATGACACCTTCCGTATATCCTATAACCTAAAAATCTATGAGGTATGTTGTCCAGGGATAAAAAGTTGATTAAGGATCGCCAATCATAGGGTTGTGACCCCTAGTCTTCACCATGATTTTATATTCAATAAAAATTCAAATGTAAAGTTTAGCCAATACATCAATCATCATTACTAATAAATTAGGAATTCACTTATACAACACATTTGTAGGTACCCAACTATTTATGTTAATTCAATGACACAGGAGATAAGGAATCCTTATCTCTTATAAGATTGTAACTAGGAAACTGATTGTGGATGTTTTGTGTTCCATCCAACCATAATCTCTTCTCTCTTAGTAACTTCAACAATATTCCTCCCCCATGCTAGGAAATGATACCACCATGGGGCTATGTACTCACTCATGAATTTTCTTGCAGTAGTTCTCTCCTCCCAGGTTCTCTTTCCCCCAACTCCATGATCCTCTCCTCTCTGCCCTTTGTTTGCTTCTCATCCAAGCACACCTTGGGAAGTTTCTCGACTGTTCTTCTATTTCCTCTCTTAGAAGGTATCTCCTGGGTCAATCATGGGTAACCTGTGGTGATATTTCTTTCTATCCTCTAGCTGATAATTTTATGTCACCTCAGGAATCCCTCCATATTTCCATTCATTGAGGTGGATGGTTGTTCAACTACCAACCTCCTTCATTAGCTGATTTTACTTCAAATCAGAGCTAATGGAAATATCTTATTTTTTTTTAATCAAATATTTTAACAAGGGGAAAATTGGGTTATTTTAACACGAATAACCCCTTCTCTGAGTTTCCTCACCCTTTAATATAGTGGTATCATGGCCAATACTTTAAGGCTTCACCCCCACAGTCATTTGTTGGAATTTACAATAATACATTTATGATTTTTTTATTCCATTATACGGCAACCATAATTCATGATTAATTACACATAATCATAGTTTTATAAGGGGGATCTTACAACAATAAACACCATGGTTCAATTGCATAATTTATCTCTCTAGATGTTCAAACATCTAGACCCTCTACTCCCATATATTTACATAAATTCATTGACAATCATTCCAAAGTATTTATAGAGATTCCTAAGAGTATTCCACCTAATTGATTTGATGACAATATTATTCATTTGAAACTAGGAAGTGTACCACCTAACATTAGGCCCTCAAAGTACCCATATGCACAAAAGAGTGATATTTAATGTATGGTTCAAGATATGTTAGAGGTTAGAATCATTCAACCTAGACAAAGTGATTTCTCTTAATTGACGGTGATGGTTTGTATGAGGTAACGGTCATTGCATATGTGTCCAAGGAAAACATATAAGTGAAGTCTAGTAGAGTGGGGATTGGGGTTGTACACATAGAAATATTCAAATTCTAGAAGGATTGGTCCACAACATCATTCCAACTTAAATCATTTTTTTAATCAAGGCTATGTGAGGAGATGCAATCTTACCAAAGTTATTGATGAAATTTTTGTATTAATCATTGAGACCAAGAAAAAATATTAAATTTTTAAGTGTTTTGGGACATGGGATATCCTTCATTTATTAAAATTTATTTGGATCTACACATACACCATCATGAATAAAAATATGGCCCAAATATTAAATTTTAGAGAAACCAAAGGCATGTTTGGATCCCTAGAGAAAGATTTGATTATTAACAAGAAATTGTAATACATGATCCACATGGGTGACATGGGAATGATAAGTTTTATTCAAGACCAAGATGTTATAAAAAAAATCAAGGACAAAATGATAGAGAAAGTGTTGAAATATGATAATCATGAGACTTTGAAAGGTGGAAGGGGCATTGAAAAGGCCAAAGGGTATCATTGATAACTCCTAATGGAATTCATGAGTAAAATACATATTTTTTGGGATATCAACCTCCCTCATGTGAATTTGGTGATAGCCTAAGTGAAGACCAAGTTTTGTGAAGAATCAAGTTCCTTTGAGCTCATACGAAAGGTCATCAGTGATGGGAACATGGAACTTGTCCTTATATATTACTTTCTTGAGAGATATAAATTCATGACACATGCAATAAGTTTTTTCTTTCTTGATGACCATGATAATTGGTGATGAATGGGGACTTTTAATATGGTTAATGAAACAAGTGGAGAAAAAATACAAAACAATATTTTCAATTTAATTTATTTGGGAAAACTGATGGTGATAAGGGCATACATTAGGTTGGAGGATACCTGATATCAGAAGAATAGAATGATCATGATTACCTTAGGAGTTTGGTAGGACTTGGGGAGTTTCAAATATGGATTGTTTTTTATCTAAGACAAACTACATGTTATTATGGATGGGTTGAGAAGGTCTCTCAAAGGCTTGAATGTCATGGAACTGAGCCAAAATGATTGAATGCCCTTTTATAGGGATAGTTTCCATACAATGGGAGATAGTGACCTCTTGATGTTCGATTATGATTCATTTGAAAGTGTAGTGATTCCCCTCCCAGTAGATACACACCTTTTCACAACAACCACCACATTTCATGGAACAATCATTATCAATCATAATGTGGAAGTTTTTCCTAGCATGGATATAGTATTTTGTTTCTTGGCCTACTCATCAATGAATGAAGCTATCGGTGATACCATTGTCAATTAGGATAATGAATTTGTGATGTTTGATGCAACCAATAATTTTGAGGGTTTGGGGACATGAAAAACTAGTCAATGCATGGAGGGAGATCTTTGGTTTGAAATGTTTTGGAAGAGATGGAGGAATGTATTTAATGAGTAGTGGTAGAGTCTCTGGAGGTATAGGCTAATATTTGTCATCCAAAATTTCCTATTAAATGACCATATGTGATCAAATTTCAAGGGCTAGTCTTAATTTGAGTTGGAAGGACATATAATCATCCAACCCTTCAATGATGAAAATTTAAAACAAGTAACTGTACTTCAACTGATAAATATAGATTAAGTAAAACCTTCATAAGTAAACTCATAAATTAACAAGTTTACATTCTATCATAGATTTCTATTTCATATTTTAAATTTGATATCATAGTAATAGATCCATTTCTGGATTTTGTGTATCATACCTGAGACTTTTTGAATACCTTGTTATCATAGTAACCCTCTAACCAATATACATTGTTTCTTTTAGAGTCTAGATTGTCAATGATTGATTTACAATTCAAATAAATACCTTATCCTCAGATCCCTATTCCCTCAATAAGCATGGAAATAGGTGGAGAACAAAAAATAACTAAACTACTAAAAACTAGGCTAATGTTAGCAACACCCTTTACATTTCTTTATTGTTTGATGAATTGTCCCTTTGATCACATTATTCCTTTGGAAGGTGGCTTCCCAACTTACAAATAACCCTCAAAAAAAATTTATACATTCATTTGACCATATAGAAGCTATTGATTCCCTCAAAATATCCAGAACATGAGTTCGCAACATAGTTTGCAACATCAACCTGTATCAGCAAGTTCACAACACCAGGTGTTGCGAAATTTCTCGTAGTTTCTGTTTTCATATGAAAATGCCTCAAAAAATTTGAAAACCTCTCCTAGTGCCACCAAATTATATAATAACATATGATCATGAAATATTACTAAGAAGATAACACACCCTTAGTTGAACATGATTTATCAAACATGACCATCTTCAAAATTGCAAAATACAAAAGTAATAAAACTATCAAAATTGATACGAGTTAAGGTGTTCATCTTCTTCATTTTCCGACTCTAGAGCTCCTTATAGTGTCAGATCTAGATAACATATCCATATTCTTCTTGGCCATCTCCTCTTTGAAAGTTTTCAACTCCATATTTTGCCTTCTGATCTGAGCCTGGTAGGATTTGTTTTGTTTGTACAAGTTTATGATCTTCCTATCGACGGGTCGAAACCTTTTATATATAAATTTGACCTTGATAAAAATTTAATGATACATTCCCATGAGTGCATTAAGATTATTCTTTTCAACAAACTCACCCTTCTTCATTTCATCAATTTCATCCCTTGCCTCTTTAAGTTGTTTGTTGAGCCTTTTAAAAGTATGATTGCTCTCCTTCTTAGGAGTGGTGGTGTCAATTATTTAAACAAACTTCTCATCATCTATAGATTTACCTTTCCTCTGGGATAAATCTCTTACTCCATCCTCTTTCATAGGTATCTCTTTTTTGGCTACTTCTTTGGTAAGAGGCCTCCTACATTTTACCTTGTCGGCTACACTAGGTGAAGGAAACACCAACTTCCTTCCTTTCAAACATGTAGCTTTAGTTAAAGGAGCCTCTACTGGAGTGGGATATGGAATAGGTGATGTTTATCTCTGTGAATAGTGTGAATTTCCTCCTCCTTCATGATCCCTAGTTTATGTATCACCTCTAGTAGTCTTGGTGTTCTTGCTTTTCTTGTTCACTTCTGAATTTACAGACTTGTCAATATCAAGAGGAATTTTCAATTTAGACTATGGAGTGGGAGAAACGTTTAGCTGGAAGTGTGAAGAGGTAATCAATGTTTCCCAATCCATGTTTTTCGTTATCAATTCCTGCATCACTAACATCTTTATAAGGCATGAATGGAAGACACTTGTATCAACTTCTTTTGATTTGGATTGGACGATGTCAGAAATTTTTCCAATATGATGCAACCGCACTCCTCGGAGCACGACCGCTCACACAGGATCTTCTTTCTCCATGGCCTGAAGAACTCCAAGGTTCTTCTATTTCCCTATCGGGAAATCTACACCCCATAGATTCTCTTCAGCATGACTTACCTTTGCTCACTTGTTGGGGACTTGGAACTCATAGCTTCGCAAGTTCACTATCTATCTCTGGGCTCTCGAATCCCCGAGACCTAATGGCCAATCAACGCTGACTTTTTCCCATACCTGTCGGAACTTCTGCTCTATTGTAGTTTCACAACTCATGATGTCATTCACCTTGAATCATCGAATCCCGATACTCGATGTGTCGAGTCTCTAATGCGCACGTGTGGATTGACCTTTCCACACCCCATCGCTTCAATTGGGATTTCGGAATTCGCGAGATCGCGAATCCTGATGCCAAAGGATTCGGGACTTACCTTTTCCTGATCCCCAATGCTATGCCACCTATCCTCCACTATCTTTTTCTATGGCCCACATGACTCCTCGTGATGATATCGAAGATCGCGATTCCGAGTTGCAATAGTTTCTTTCCCTTGAAAACTCTGATTCTCCGATCTCCGACTCCTTAGGATCTCCGGACATGTGTCCTCACTGATGGACGGTTCTGATCTCGTCAGAATATCGCGCTTCGCAAATTCATAGCTTCTATTGCCAAGATCACAGGCTTCAACCTACGAAACCCTCATACACAATGTCACATGTAGATCTGACATTTCTCAAAACTTCACGAAATTCTTTCGGAGGCTCTCGATCATCCGCTCTTCCTAATGGATTTCTGTGAACTGAACAAAGTACTTTTCCCCATGAAGACTTGTTCACCTGCACGTGAACTTTCAACACTTGCTCGAACACTTCGATGCACAACCTCTCTATGTAATCCCTCGATGAATTCGAAGGCCTACTCCTCCTGATCTTTTCCACAACTCCAAGTCTCTTAGAAAAAGAGAACTCTTTGAACGAACTCCTTGCGGCAAACCTTCAAATTCGACTGAGTGTAGAAGTCTCTCGACTCTGCGCACTCCTGCAACTACAGTACTTCGATGCTTTACTCAGAATCGCAACTCTGAGGCTTTTCCTTGGCCTGCGCACTCCTTGCACGGCACTATGCTCATCTTCACCTTCGAGGAAATGAGTACAAAAGTTACCTCTAATTGAACCCTTCTGTCAACGCACTCCTTGCGGACAATTCAACTGCACTCCTTGCAGGAATTCTCTGGTTCAAAATAGAGAAACAATTGAAACTAATTCCTTCTTCCCTTAAGACTTCAGTTTCACCATGAAATCACATACACAACATATAAAAGAAAATGTATAACAGGAAGTAAACATTCTTGAGCATACCAACATCAACACATAGAGAATCAACACAAACCATGAAATTGAATCAGAGTTTTCTATTAATTCAAATGCCTATACATGGGTGTTCTTCACACAGTTCTCTTCTTGCTCTCTGCTCTTCAGCCAGAATGTTTGATAATACTACTATTACAATGTACAAGTGAGGGTGTCTATATCTGTTTTCCCTCTTGGACTCTAAAGCTATCAAATCTAAGATTAAACTCCTATCTACCAGCATTAAATTTATTAAATGATGACTATCTACCAAAAGGATGAGATTTATCCTCTCAAGGTCCATTACAATATACAAAGTGCACCTTCATAAATGGATTCATTAAAGACTTGCGCAACAATCCCAAAGCATTTTCAAAACTTGTGCTGGCTTATCCAAATGTCTCCCGCTCCACGCTGGCTCGCTTGATCGTGCAGGAGATGCTCTTGCATCATACACCTTGGCTTGAAAACTTTCATGGGCTCATGTCCATGAGCTCCTGCACGATATATCCATGCCTCAGTATCTCTGCTTCATTCTCCCAGTTGGCATCTTCCACTGGGTGATTTTTCCACTTGACCAGATACTCATAGTACTGCTTCCTCCTGGTCTTTTTGCTCACTCTCTTGTCCAGTATGCACTCCATCTGTGGCTTTTCTGTAACTCGTAATTGTTTCACCCACTGGATCACTGGATGTCCATCTCCAGTCTCTGTTTCTCCACCTGTATGGGTATAAATCTGCGACATTGAATATCGGAGATATTTTGATGCCATCCGGCAACTCGATCTCATAAGCTTTTTCTCCGAATTTTCTTAAGACCTTGCATGGTACGATTTTCTTCATTTTCAATTTGTTGTATGTTCCCCTTGGGAATCTTTCCTTCCTCAAATGTGCCAGAACCAGATCACCAACTTCAAACTAAAGTTGTCTCCAATGTTGATCTGCTCTATGCTTGTACTCCTGACTTGAATCTTACAGTCACTGCTTCACCTGGCTGTGAAGTTCTTTCATCGCCTCAGCAAACTCTTCTGCACTGGCACTGCTAGTAGCAGTCCGTTCTGAATACCTTAATTCAGAAACTCCCCTCGGTTGCATCCCATAGACAACCTAAAATGGACTTCGGCCTGTACTCTTGTTCACTGAGTCATTGTATGCGAACTCTGCCTTCGGCAATACGTTATCCCAGCCGTTGTGGTGCTCCGTCACCAAGCTTCTCAGCAAGTCTCCTAGACTCATGTTGACCACTTCCGTTTGTCCATATATCTGAGGATGATAAGAAGAACTAAACGCTAAGTTAGTTCCTATCTTCTTCCATAAGTTCCTCCAAAAATGTCCTATGAACTTTGTATCTCTGTCTGAAACTATACTTTTCGGCAATCCATGAAGTCGAATGATCTCCTTGAAGAACAAATTTGCGATATGAGTCACATCGTTGGTCTTATGACATGAAATGAAATGTACCATCTTAGAAAACATGTCCACCACTACAAAGATGGAATCAACACCTCTTTGTGTCATCGACAAACCCAATACAAAATCCATGCTTATCGCCTCCCACGACCTCTCTGGTATGAGAAATGGATGGTAAAAACCTGCATTCTGCTTTCTCCCCTTCGAATGCTGGCAAATTCTGCATCTTTCAACAAAATTCTTGACATCTGCTCGCATTCCTGGCCAAAAATATGATTTTCTCAACTTCGCGAATGTTTTGTCATGGACAAAATGTCCTGCCAATCCACCACTATGTTTCTCCTTCAACAAGTTCTCCCTCATGGAGCATTTTGGAATACATAGTTGATTGCCTCTGAACATCAATCCCTCCTGGATCATATAATCTATCCACGGGCTTCTGTATCTGAGAACTAGATTCTCAGCTGCTTCATATGCTTCTCCAAAATCTGCATCACCTGCATACATGTCCCTGAGATTTTCAAAACCCAATGTTTTGACTCGAAATTCCTGCAGCAACAAACACTTCCTGCTCAAAGCATCAGCTACTTTGTTAGCAGTACCAGAAATATGCTTAATCACAAATGTGAAATTTTTCATATACTCTACCCATTTTGCATGTTTCTGATTCAACTTCTCCTATTGAGTCACAAACTGCAATGCATGATTATCACTGTACAATACAAATTCCTTCAGGATCAAGTAATGCCTCCACTTCTTCAGTGCCTGTATGATAGCATAAAATTCTTTATCATACGTGGAGTATTTCAGCTTCGCCTCATCCAATTTCTGGCTGAAATATGCAACTGGTCTGTCTTCCTGACTCAAGACCGCTCCTATGGAAAACCCGCTTGTGTCACATTTCACCTGAAATATCTTCATGAAATCCGGAAGCACCAACATTGGCTATTCTATGATCCTCCACTTCAATAGATTGAAGCTCTTTTCAGTCTCTGCTGTCCAGTGAAAAAATTTATGCTTCTTCTTCACTGTATCCATCATTGCTGCGCTAATTCCACTGAAATTATTGATGAATTTCCGGTAGAAACTAGCCAATCCGTGAAAAATCCTTACCTCGAAAATATTTCTCGGTGATGGCCAATTCTTGATCACTTCTACTTTATCTGGGTCCATCCTCAACTCATTTGCCGAAACAACAAAACCTAAGTAAATGAGCTTTGTCTTCATAAATGAGGACTTCTTCATATTGATCAACAACTTCTCCTACTGTAGCATCCTCATCACAATGGCCAAATGCTTCAGGTGTTCAGCCTCTGATTTACTGTAAATCAGTATGTCATCCAGATACACAATGAAAAATTTCCTGATGAATTCCCTCAGGACTTCTTTCATCAACCTCATAAAGGTACTCAGTGCATTCGTCAAACCAAATGGCATGACAAGCCATTCATACAAACCTCCGTTTGTCTTGAATGCAGTCTTCCATTCATCACCTTCCCTCATGCGAATCTGATGATACCCGCTTTTCAAATCGATCTTTGAAAAATACTTTGCCCCACTCAGGCAATCCATCAGATCATCCATTCTTGGCAGTGGAAACCTGTATCTAATGGTTATCTTATTTATCTCTCTTGAATTGGTACACATTCTCCAACCTCCATCCTTCTTCAGACTGAGTACCGTTGGAATGACACATGGACTCAAGCTTTCCCTGACTAACCCTTTGTCCAATAGCTCCTAGACCTGCCTCTTGACCTCTTCATTTTCTTGCGGCGTCAATCTGTACGCAACTTTGTTCAGCAAACTGACTCCTGGTATGAGGTCTATTTGATGACTCACACTCCTCATTAGTGGCAATGAATGAGGTAATTCATCCACTATGATGTCATCGAACTCTTCCAGCAGTTCCTGAATCTCCCCTAGTAAAGCATCCACTCTTGTGCTAGTCAGACCAATTCTCGGCTTCCTGACCACAAAGAATTGTGGATCTTCATTTTTCTTCACCTCTGTAAGAAGCTCCTTCCCACTCATGAGAAGTACTGTGTTGATTACTTCCATCTTCACCTCCTTATCCTTTATCGGAAGCAACCTGTATGTTTCCCCATTCTTCTCCAGGGTATATGTGTTCATTCTCCCATCATGAACCACATTTCTGTCATATTGCCATGGTCTACCTGTTATAACCCTAAATTGCACCATCCATGCTTACCTGGCATCAGGCCAACTCATTTCCCTTCATTGCCAAAGCCATGCTAAACAGACTCTTCAAAAACCTCCTAAATTAAGTAGCCTGCACCCTAACCTATCACTGGGCACGTTGGAACGCTGACAGGCCTTATACTACATGCGTTGGAACACTGGTTGGCCCACTACAGCCCGCATTTACCTAACAAAGAAAAAAATTAGGAAAGTTTCCGACGGAACGAAAATCTTTGGGTTAGTTAACTGGAACTCCCAGCCATGCATGGACGAGAGTTCGTCTAAGACCCTAGCTCCTTCTAGCCTATAAAAGAAGGGGTAGGGGTACTATTCAAAGGAGGAAAATGATAGCAAAGAAACTCTACCCAATTTCCGAATCCATTTCGTCCCAACCCTTTAGCCTTTCCTCAAGCTTTAGGAGAATTCAAGCAAAGCAGTTGGAGGACAAAGAAGAGGAGGAGCCCAGGATCAGGATTGAGGAATGGTGGCCAGTCTCTATAATCATTGTAAGTTGATTCATCTTGAGATTAATAAAAAGATACTTTTCCCGTCCCAAATACATGAGTCTCACATGTTTTATTTGATTTATGTTTAATCTCTAATCCTCTAGTAGAACAATAGTATGCATGTGTAGTTTTACCTTGATTATAGGATTGATTTTTGGAAGGAGCAGCAGAAGCAAGGGGATAAATCTCAACGGAGGATCTACACCAACCGTCGATAAAAAGGTTAGTTGGTTCCTCCCATGTGTGCATGTGAAAAAGGGTTTTAGATTTGGAGTAGAAGGTTAAAAGTAGTTTCTGAAGGGTCATGATCTGCATGCAAGTTTAAGCCCTAGCTTGTTAGTCCATAGGGTAGAATAACCCCACAACAGAATTGGCGACTCCACTGGGGAGATTTACTCTTAGGGTTTCCGGATTTCATTGAATTTTTTTGGGTAGTTCAAAGAAGTAGAGTTTCAGTTTCTTTGTTTATTTGTTTTCTGTTAGGTCAAAGCTAGCAGGGAACCTAGTTATCAATACCATTCTTTCCTTGACTGTTGCTTGACATTGATTCTTGAGACACACAGGGGTACACGCGGCCTGCAGAAGGCCTGCACGCATGTAACCCACGCCCTAACCTTCTACAACCCGCGTTTGAATGCCTGCTGTAGTGGTTTCAGTAGCGTGTAGAGCCCAGGAAGCTTAAGAAGCAGTCTCCTCTTCCCTGCCAGAAGTTTACCTTCTCAGGGGGATTTTTGGATCCTGTCTAGGTCTTGATTGGTTTATTGTCTTTCTTTCAATCTGCATTATTGTGTTAGGTTATTCTTTGCATTGGTTTTCTTTTTTTTTGCAAATTTTCCTTTTCTGTTGAAGTTATAGCATCCAAGCCTTTTAGAGACCCTGGCTGGAAATACCAGAGGCCTTTTTCAGGTCTGGACTGCCTGTGTGTTGTTTTATCTTGGTTTTTATATAGACCCACAGCCTGTTTAATCTTATCCCACGGGTACCCGCGTGCTGTTGTAACTCAACACGTGTTTGCACGCGTGCTGTCTTGGTGACAGTCGCGGGCTTGATTGGTAGCTTTTCAGCTTGGGTGGGGCAGTCATCCCCTCCTTTGGTGAGAATAGATCCTCTCAGGGGTATAGAGACTGGAGCTGCACAGTCAGCAGGTTGGGGCATCTTATCCTTAGCCTGTGTTTGTTAGTTGATGTTTTGATAGAAAAGACAAAAGAGAAAAAATATTTGTTTTATGGTTTTTAGACAAGTGTTAGAATCGGTGCTTTCTTGATTTTTTTTTTGCATCTTTTCTCTAATTCTTTTGTGATCTGCACTTTAGGCCAGAGTTTTGTTTTCATTCTCTCGGTTTTGTGCTTGTCGGCATTTTTCCTTGTTGCATCATTTTGCAATTAAATAAAAAAAAAAAATTCTTGTTTCATTTTCTTCTTGATTTGAAGATTGTGTTGTTGCATCAGTAGCTAGGAAAGAAGTCTTTTTGCATAATTTTTTGCAGTGCATTTAGAGTATAAGTAGCTCACAGATTTGAGCAAAAGTCCTTCATATTTACCGCATGAAATCTTAGTAAATTTGAAAAGAAAAGAAGTTTTTATTGTTGAAAAGTTGTTGGTTTTGCATTTTAGTAAAAGTTTTGTTTCCAAGCATTTCTTGTTCATCTTGCTTTGAGTCTTGTTACACACCATCAGTTTCACTTCCATACCATTTGACTTCAGAAGCCCATTAAAAGCAACACTAATTAAAATCAATTAGACTTTTCTGTTTGTAGGGTGCATACACTAGCTCAGGAATAGGGCCTTGGAATAGGTTGGAGAGTAAATTCTCCAAGGCCACCCAAACCAAACATTGGATTCTGTCAATAGGGAGTGTAGAAGTCAAGTTACGAAAGGTTATCCAAGACCCCGCTCTAACACAGGGGCTAAACACGAGGTCGCATAAGGAAAGGTAGCAGAGATAACCCCTCCAAAGCTAGACCGAGCGTTGTGGAGAACACATATCGAGGATTTGTTAAGGGATTCCGTCGTTTGCATTTGCCAGGGAGATTCGTGGGTCTCGAATCCGTTTGAGGTCCTCAGTTGTCTTCCGGACCATTTTCTCTCGATACCCTTGACAGGTTTCGGGCTTGATACCCTACTCATTGTGGTCTACCCGACTATCGACTGTACCCGCCTGATGACTATTCACATGCTGGCAAACTAGTTGCCAATCTTTTCTAGGGACATACACAGGTGACTGCGGGGGTATACCGCGGTACCTAGGATAGACATTGGGCCATGCTTTGCAGAGTATACCTAAAGGGTGCTTCCATATTTGAGTTGCACTTGCACCGGTAAGTTTCTCTAGTGTTGGTTGTTGTAACGGTTCTTCCAACTAGTTTAGTGCTTGCTTGATTTATCGGTTAGGGGTTTTCTTTTAGTGTGTGTTATTGTTTGTTCATGTAGAAGACCTTAGCGTGTCGTGAATATTATTACACAGTGGAGGATTCAGAGCTCCGTCGGTCACGAAGGCTTCTGGGCCTCCCGCCGGTTATACTGGAGCCACCCTCGCCACCATTAAGGAAGAAGCTAGACCAAAGAGGGTCTTTCGAAGCAACCGGGTTTCAAACCATTGAGCCTGAACAACCCCCGGAGGAATCAACCGCCAGTATTGGATCAGTTAAAACCTCAAACACTGATACTTGGCCGGACATTATTGTGCCAATTCAATTTTACGAATGCCTATCAGTGCCTAACCCAGTTATGGAACCAAACTCTGTTACTTCTTCTGGGATTTCTTCCATTCCTATCACTGTTGTTACCACAGGAGAAAATTCTCCTAACTTGCCTTTGTCGACAGTCCGGGCCACCATGGTCTCGGCTGCAACTACATCGCATAGTGGACCGACCCCATCTATTGCGGCGGCCACACCTCCTTACACACCTAGTGCGACAGGCCCTCCGTTTTCATACGGTATGCCTAGTTCAAGTACAAGTCCTGCACTCACTACCTCCACTTTACAGACTTTGGGTCTGGGGGCAGGGAGCTCTAACGCTCCTTTGGAAGGTCAACTTGGGGGCATTCCTATCCCTTTCAACGCTTTTCCTTACGCTGGAGGTCATATCCCTCCTTCGTCCTCTTCGCTTGGTGGTCCGCATCAGCAGTCCACCATGCAACCTGCACACACAAGTCCTTTTGGAGCTGGGAGTCAAGGAACACCTGCGCAAACTCAGCCGGTAGGTTTGTCATCGTTTGTTTGGAACGAGACGTTTGGTAATAACACTTTCGCATCCACTGCTTTCCCATATGGGGGCACACCCATTTTTGGACAGTCTGTGCCAGTGCAGGGTACTATTCCTGCATTGGGGGCACATATACCAAGACCTTGGAACTCAGGAAAAGGATCCATTCCTTCATCTGGAATGTCGATTTGGGGTAATTCTTTCCACAGTCAATGGAACCCCGGACAAACTTCTATGCCTCTCCCATCGAGACTGGCATGGGGTAATCCTTCCCAAAGTCCATCAAACATGATGACCGCCCAACATCCTATGTCCTTCATGGGGAATCAACCAATCATGTCTCCTCAGATGAAAAACCCTTATGCTGGTCAAGGCCATGGTTTCTACCAGAACCCAGGCCAGCAGCCAAACTTTTCCTGGCAACCTGGTGCTAGTCAAACTCCAGGACCCTTTTATCCCAGCTATCAGCAACAACCTAAACTACCATTCTTGGCGATGTTACACTTGCCAAATTTGACACGGTTGTTAAATGATCCTATCTATCATGATCCGCGTTGGCCTCCTATGCCGACGAATTTGCCTTCGGACATCCCAAAGTTCGAGGCCAAGCCTAACGAAGATCCAGGTGATCACGTGACTACTTTCCACCTTTGGTGTTCATCTAACTCACTGAAAGATGACTCCATCCAGTTGCGATTGTTTCAACACACTCTTATTGGGAGTGCCGTGAAATGGTACATAGATCTTGATCGTTCACGATACTCTTCTTTTGACAAACTAGCGATGGCCTTCCTTAACCATTTCCAGTTACCTGTGAGATACGACGCTGGCACAGAGTTGCTAGCCAATTTTGAGCAGATGACAATGGACCATATCTCAGATCATATCTGAGAGTGGTGACGCCGAAAGAGTCTTATCAAGGTACCTGCCCCACCAGCATTCCTGCTTGAGTGGCTCCTTAAGTCTTTAGTTCCGTACTTATCCAAAGACGTCGCGACTTCAGGGGTTTTCTATGAGGAAGATGCCATCATGAGGGCTCAACAGTTTGATCTTATCTACTCTCAGTCTGGTCTATTGTACACCATGCTACCAGATGCACCACGATCGATTATGGATAAAACCAGATAGAGAGTCAGACCGCATGCTGACGGTATCATTGGTTTGGCACAAACTAAGCCCGCTGAGCAATTGACTAAACAATTGCAGCAGTTATCTATACAACACTCAGCAGCTAGCCAAACTACTACTTTGACTGCTCCTCCTACTCAAACGTAGGAATTACACTCCGTATAGACGACTAACCCAAATGCCAACCAGCAGCCCGAAGGGAAGAAAAAACAATGCAAGAAGAGTAAGGGGGATAAAAAACCAAATGATAATGTTGGTGAGGGAACCACAGAAAAGAGAAAGGCGAGGTATCCATGCAACCTATGTGTGGAAGACCACCCAACCCACCTATGCCCTCGAATTGCAGAGGCCCATAAGTTTGTCATGCAGCAACAACAAGCCGTGTTGACTAATCCCTTTCAACATGGACAAAATTTAACTCAAGCCTCTACAAGTGTCGAGGTGGGCAGCCAAGAAAACTGCCCTCCTCCAAACAATTCATCTTCCGCGAACGTATATATGGTTAAAATTGATGCTTTAATAACGACTAGAGAACATGATTATAGCAAACCAAATGCCTCTGAGAAGGGAAAAGAAGACGAGATCCCATCTCTTCCTCTACAGATCGAGAAGACATTGGGTGAAACAATGACATGCATTCCAAAAGGTGCGTTTAAGCGAGCTTCTCACAATCCAAATGCAAGGGCCGCCCAGAACTACTCTGTGGTGGAAGATTTATCACAAACCCCTTGTGCTATGTCTGCTTTGGAGGTCCTCCAAAGTTGGCCTACTCAGAGAAAAGCCTTGTTGACTGCTTTAGGCTCTACTGAGACTTGTAACCTAGGGACAATCATGTTAGATACGACTGACTTGAAACCTCGTTTGCCTTACCACATTTCATTTTAGATAGTAGTGGTTCATCCCACAAAAAATTTTACATGGAATATCTTTCGCACGGTGGTAGACGAGGGCGCTTCGACTTGCGTTATGTTGTTAGCATGCTGGAAAGCCATTGGTCAACCTGAGTTGTATCCGTCACCTACTCTCCTCACTGCGTTCAACGATTGTTCTTTCTGACCGCATGGCATCATTCCTTCTTTCCCTGTCCAGTTAGGGGGGAATACCGTGTGCATCGAAGTAGAAGTAGTTGATGCCCCCATCGAATACAATCTATTGTTAGGTCGTAGTTGGACTTATGCAATGCAAGTAGTGGTCGCTACAGTTTTTCGAGTCTTATTGTTTCCACATGAAGGCCGGATAGTGACCATTGATCAGTTGTCCTTGTCTCGACCTAACCCAGCCTTGGGGGAATCCACGGTTCCCATGGTAGATAGTCATCAACGTAGGAGTTGGTTTGTGCCCATATTTGATGGGTACTTTCGATTACCCACCTCCTCATGGCGATGTCAAGTTTGTATCGATTCACCACAAGGCTGAGATTTTCCATGTTTCGTCATTTCGCATGACTTACTTTGAGGATCCGTGGACTCTTCCTTCCCCATCAGCCATGATGGATGAGACAGGGCATGCTGGCATGTCCATGCCCTTGTCGGCCGCTGAAGTAGCGTACTCTCTATTCCAGCAAACTTCAGCTACTCCTGATCCGACTCCCGCACAAGAGTTGGATCCACTCCTTGAGCCTATCTGGGCTCAGGATTCTCTTGCCAACATCGATTCGTTATATTTAGTCTTTCCTTCTGACGAAGCAATAATCGAAGCAATGACTGGTCCGGACAAACCTTGGGAAGATCTTCATCATAGATCATATTTCCTCCCAGAGTTAAACCGAATCGAGGTAGGAGAATTCACTATCACCATGAAGGGAGATCATCCATGTCCCATTAACCTCTTAGCTACACAGGAAATTTATGCTGAGGGAAATATGGCGACTATCGCTGCCACTATACCTATCAACATCTCTCGAAACCCTAGCGTCATGGAGAATGTCTTCGTCAGAGCGGATTTCTCCCTCGAAGAGGTTCATATTTACACGGATCTTTTCAAAGATTTATGTGACGTTTTTGCCTGGTCTTACGAAGTGATACCTGACATCGACCCACAAAGTGTCGATCATGGTCTACCTTTGTGGTTTTTCAAGCTTACTTTGAGACCCAAAAGAAACATCTGGCAAGACTATATTTATTCTTTTCGATCTCGTCTATATTAACTGAGAAAAGTAAATATTATGGAGTCTTTTTTAAGCCCTTTTCATACTCCTTAAAGATGAAAAGATTGTCGAGTGACCTTGTTTCTTCACACTCGTTAAATTGGTCCAGAAGAACGTTCCTTAAACGGGTCTCCTTTTAATCCATTTTCAGACCCTCTAAACATGAAAAGATTGCCGAGTGATCTTGTGTCCTTTCACGCTCGTTAAAATGAAATTTGAAGTCACATCTGTCTGGTGGTAGTTTACCCCTTTTTCGGTCCGGACGGTCAACTGTACAAACAAAGGAATACTCTATCGAATTTCAATTCTTTAGAAGAGTATCCTCAGGTATAATTTTATTCTTTTTTCGGGCCTGAGGGACTAAATTTACGAAAAAGAAACCCCCCCCAGAGTCCATAGTTATGCTCTTTTCAGACTCCCTAAAATTGAAAAGATTGTCGAGTGACCTTATTCTTTCACACTCGTTAAACGGTCCAGAAGAACATTCCTGATGGAGTCCATAGTTAAGCTTTTTTTAGACTCCTTAAAATTGAAAAAAATCGTCGAGTGATCTTGTCCTTGTCACGCTCATTAAAATGGTTTTGAATTGACATCCATTCGGTGCTATTTTACCCCTTTTTCGAACCGACTAGACTATTGTTGAAAAAGGTACCCCAATGGATTTTCCTTTTATGCTTTTTCAGACTCTCTAAACATGAAAAATCACCGAGCTTCCCTTCTCTGGGCTTGTTAAACTTACATCGAAGGATGTTACCATTGTGTGTTCTATCAACCGCACTTGCATCCTTTACCCATCAGCCTAGTAACAGTTTGCTTTTGCGTCTTAACACCTTTGGCCACTGGAGGATTTTTCCCGAGTATCATTTCCTAGAACATCAGTCTTGTCCTTGTGCCTTGAGCTTGTATTCTTGCTATGCTCGTTCCTCCACTGTAACGTAATATTCCTTTATTCTTTTTCCAAATCAACAAAAAGAACAAAAAAATCAAATATACCCCAAAAAGAGGATGGGAAAAGTATTTTCTTTATTGGCAGCATTATGAGTCACCCTTGGATAAAGCACATTTGTCCATTTGATTCATCAAACTTTGGGATTTAGTACGACCTTAGGAAGCTTTGATCGCTATATTGAGTTGTGTCCTCCACTGTTTGGTTACTCTTCCAAACATATGGAGAGTTTGCGTTGCCTCCTGCTTCATAGACTTATGATTAACAGATATGCTTCCTGAGTCTTATCACTTGTCATGTTATTGTCCAAGGGAAGTTTGTTACTTATCATGAGTCGGCCTCTCTGCAGTATGTCTCTTGTCTGCATACCCGGCCACCCTGAACGTCCAATCAAGTCTTTGTTCGAAATCACTGAAGCCTTCAGTCCGATCATCAAGATTATCAAGTCCACAATCGACAAGCCATAGAAGACCTTTGGGTAGTGCAGTCGTACACTCATATTACACTCCTACCCGAGTTTAGAAGATTTTGAAGTTGTTGATCGAGCTCTGAAGTACAGCCATCAGGCTGAATCAGCTTCTGAGAGATGGATACTTTCTATGTATATCTTTCTAATTTCAAGATGTAGCTCCACTGTGTATTGTTCACGGCTACTATTTATAGTTATTTGACATGGATCTACAATTTATTTGATTGGTAGCCATGGTTCTGATTTATCCTGAGCATGGGTATGCCTGCCTCGGTGAGGCATTTGATATTTTTTGCAGACGACACCTCCTGATTCCTGATTCCTGGGCTCACTCATTCAGCATATCCATACAGATTGGTAAATAATTGGTAATGTATTTCGGCCATCAGATGCTCTTCTGACCTCACACATTAGGGGGCATATGTTATAACCCTAAATTGCACCATCCATGCTTACCTGGCATCAGGCCAACTCATTGCCCTTCATTGCCAAAGACATGCTGAACAGACTCTTCAAAAACCTCCTAAATTAAGTAGCCCACGCCCTAACCTATCATTGGGTGCGTTGGAACACTGGCAGGCCTTATACTACACGCGTTGGAACGCTGGCTGGCCCACTACAGCCTGCATTTACCTAACAAAGCAAAAAATCAGGAAAGTTTCTGACGGAACGAAAAGCTTTGGGTCAGTTAAATGGAACTCCCAGCCATGCATGGACGAGAGTTCGTCTAAAACCCTAGCTCCTTCTAGCCTATAAAAGAAGGGGTAGGGGTACTATTCAAAGGAGGAAAATGATAGCAAAGAAACTCTGCCCAATTGCCGAATCCATTTTGTCCCAACCCTTTAGCTTTTCCTCAAGCTTTAGGAGAATTCAAGCAAAGAAGTTGGAGGACAAAGAAGAGGAGGAGCCCAGGATCAGGATCGAGGAACGGTGGTTGGTCTCTATAATCATTGTAAGTTGATTCATCTTGATATTAATAAAAAGATACTTTTCCCATCCCAAATGCATGAGTCTCACATGTTTTATTTGATTTATGTTTAATCTCYAATCCTCTAGTAGAACAATAGTATGCATGCATAGTTTTACCTTGATTGCAGGATCGCTTTTTGGAAAGAGCAGAAGAAGCAAGGGGATAAAGCTCAATGGAGGATCTACACCAACCGTCGATAAAAAGGTTAGTTGGTTCTTCCCATGTGTGCATGTGAAAAAGGGTTTTAGATTTGGGGTAGAAGGTTAAAAGTAGTTTCTGAAGGGTCATGATCTGCATGCAAGTTTAAGCCCTAGCTTGTTAGTCCATACGGTAGAATAACCCCACAACACTACCCAACAATATATGAAAAACATCCATGAGAATAACATCACAAAAAATCTTATCATTATACCCTCTTATCTTGAATTCAACCAAGCATTATTTAGTGACACTTACCTGATGTCCCTTCTGCAACCATGAAACTTTGTATGGACTGGGGTGATCAGTCGTCTTCAGCTCCAACTTCTCTACCATCTCGGTCGAAATGATATTGTCCATGCTACCGTTGTCCACAATAACCTTGCATACCCTATCCTTGGTCTTGCAAGCTATTCTGAGCACTCTGGTCCTTTGAGCTAAACTTTCCTCCTCCTTCTCGGGTGTCAAATGGAATTTATGCATCGCAAGTGATCTTCCGCCTTCTATGTCTTCGGCCTCAACATCCCACTTCTGTGCTTCGGTGATGTGAGCTTCTCCAATATCCTTCTTCTTCTCTGGACACTCAAATGACCTGTGTCCATTCTTTCCACATGTGAAGCATGTGATTACTCCACCTCGACCTCTTCCTCTTCCTCTGGTACGAGGAAAAGTATTTCCATCAGCATAATCTCCTCTCTATTCTATATGTTTCCCTCTCTGTTCAACATGTGGCCCTCTCTGTGAGGTTCCACCTCTTTCTACCTTACCCTGAGGTTTCCTCCATTCCTCCTTGGGATTCTGGTATTTGTCCTGGGCAACTGCTTTGCCTCTAGGCTGACTTCTGCCTCTGCCCCTCTGTCCTTGCTTTTGGCTCATCTTCTCCTCGACTTTCAGAGCCATATGATAAGAATCCTCCACTTTCCTGATGGTAACCATGCTTAATTCATCCTGAATGTCGTATCTCAGACCATTCAGATATCTAGCAACCTTCTCATCATCACTCTCCTAATGACCTACTCTGATGTTCAGCCGATAGAATTCTTCAGTGTATTCTTTCACTGTCATCAGTTTTTGTCTCAGGTTCTGCATCCTCCTAAACAGAGTGATTTGATAGTCTCTGGGAATGAAATTTGCCTTCATCTTTGCGATCATTCGATCCCAACTTTTGATCTTCTGCTTGCCTTTGCAGCATCTGTCAGCTTGTAGCTTGTCCCACCATAATGTTGCATGTCCTTTCAAGCGCATGACAGCATGTCTGACCTTCTTATCCTCTTCGATATCTTCATAATTGAAGTAAGTGTCAAGAGATCTTATCCAATCCAATAGCTCTTCTGCATCTAGATTTCCCTCGTAAACAGGAATGTCCATCTTCGCCTTTGCACCCATTCTAGAAATGGCTTTAATCAATCGCTATGTTGATGCATCTTCAGCTGCAACTTCCTCCTCACATTCAACCTCTATTTTGCTGTCAGAATCACTCAGATCCCCTGCACCAACTATGCGTCTCTGAGTTGTCTCCATCTCCTCGAGTCTTTCTCTGAGATCTCGCATCTGTCTCTCCATTTCTGGATTTCCTACCCTCCTGCCTCTTCTCCACACCTCCCTATCCTCTAGATCAGGTGACTATATTTCTCTCCTGGGTGGCATGGTGAATTTCCTCTTCTTCTCTGCTATAGAAAGAAAAGAACTTCCTGCTCTGATACCACAACTGACGCAACCACGCTCCTCAGTGCACGACCACTCACATAGGATCTTCTTTCTCCACGGCCCGAAGAACTCCAAGGTTCTTCTATTTCCCTATCGGGAAATCTGCACCCCACAGATTCTCTTCAGCACGACTTCCCTTTGTTCACTTGTCGGGGAATCAGAACTCGCAGCTTCGCAAGTTCACTATCTATCTCTGGGCTCTCGAATCCCCGAGACCTGATGGCCAGTCAACGCTGAATTTTTCCCATACCTGTCGGAACTTCTGATCTATCGCGGTTTCACAACTCACGATGTCATGCACCTTGAATCACCAACTCCCGATACCCGATGCACCGAGTCTTCTATGCACACATGTGGATTGACCTTTCCACACCCCATCGCTTCAATCAGGATTTTGGAATTCGCGAGATCGCAAATCCTGATGCCAAAGAATTCGGGACTTACCTTTTTCCAATCCTCGATACTATGCCACCTGTCCTCCATTATCTCCTGTTGTGGCCCACATGACTCCCTGTCGAGATATCGTGGATCACAATTCCGAGTTGCAAGAGTTTCTTTCCCTTGAAAACTCCAATTCTCCGATCTTCGACTCCTCAGGATCTCCTAACACACATCCTCACTGATGGACGGTTTTGATCTCATCGGAATATCGCGCTTCGTGACTTCGCAACATATGTTGCCAAGATCATGGGCTTCAACCTACAAAACTTCGATACATGATGTCATGTGTAGATATGATGATTCTTGGAACTTCACGAAATTCTTTCGGAGGCTCTCGATCATCTGTTTTTCCTAATGGATTTCTGTGAACTGAAAAAAGTACTTTTCCCCACGAAGACTTGTTCACCTGCATGCAAAATTTCAATGCTTGCTCGAACACATCAATGCACAACCCCTCTGTGTAATCCCTCGATGAATTTGAAGGCCTACTCCTCCGAAGCTTTTCCAGAACTCCAAGTCTCTTATAAAAAGAGAACTCTTTGCACCCACTCCTTGCGACAAACCTTCAACCTCGACTGAGTGTAGAAGTCTCTTGACTCTGTGCACTCCTGCAGCAGCAGTCCTTCGATGCTTTACTCAGAATCGCAACTCTAAGGCTTTTCCTTGGTCTGCGCACTCCTTGCATGACACTTTTCTCGTCTGCACCTTCGAGGAAATGAGTACAAAATTTACCTCTAATTGAACCCTTCTGTCAACGCACTCCTTGCTGACAATTCAACTGCACTCCTTGCAGGAATTCTCTGGTTCAAAATAGAGAAACAATTGAAACTAATTCCTTCTTCCCTTCAGACTTCAATTTCACCATGAAATCACATACACAACATATAAAAGCAAATGTATAACAGGAAGTAAACATTCATGAGCATACCAACATCAACACACAAAGAATCAACACAAACAATGAAATTGAATCAGAGTTCTTCTATTAATTCAAATGCCTATACATGGGTCTTCTTCACATAGTTCTCTTCTTTCTGTCTGCTCTTCAGCCAGAATGTTTGATAATACTACTGTTACAATGTACAAGTGAGGGTGTCTATATCCGTTTTCCCTCTTGGACTCTAAAGCTATCAAATATAGGATTAAACTCCTATCTACCAGCATTAAATCTATTAAATGTTGACTATCTAACAAAAGGACGAGAGCTATCCACTCAAGGTTCATTACAATATACAAAGTGTGCCTTCATAAATGGCTTCATTAAAGACTTGCGCAACAATCCCAAAGTATTTTCAAAACTTGTGTTGTCTTATCCAGCTGTCTCCCGCTCCACACTGGCTCGTTTGATCGTGCGGGCGATGCTCCTGCATCACAATACTTCTAAATAGGTAGAAAGGGAGATTCATGGCATATTTACCCATGAAGTGTAGTAGTATCCTTATATGGTACTGATATTTCATGTTGATTCTTCCTTCACAAGTGGACTATCTTTGAATTTCCTTCAACATCTTATCAAATTCCTCCAACATATGATTTTTGGGTATGCCCTTTGACAAATTGTCTCCTTGGTATTATAGTTTGAGGAATTCCTTTGAAAATACAACATCTAGGGTCATGGCCTTGAGCCATCTCTCACCAGTATTAGCTATCTTAGTTGTTGTTGAGATGGATAATTCAGATAGCTAAGTTTGGTCCCATCAAAATTTATGCCAAACTCCCTAGACACCTCTAGGTTCCCCCTCTACATTTTCTAACAAAACATTATGTAGCCTACTCTTTGGAAAACTTCTTTGATCAAGGTTTCAGAAGGAAAAATATCCATGTCATTGGGGTTTGTTCTCACAATTTCCCCTCCTTTGTGAGCCTTCCTTTTACATGGGTTATCCATTAATGTTGATTGTAGAAAAAAACTTGCCATGTGATTTAATGATGGTTAAAGATGGAATAGGAAAAACAAAGGGTGGCTTCATGGATAATCCCTCTCAAGTGGCTAATGTTTTGTTTCTCAACCTGTCTTGACCTTCAAGAACATGACAAGTTAAATTTTAATCAAGAATATGAATGAAAATATTTTTTTAAAATACCATGGAGGATATCAGAAGAAAACTTTACAGAATAGGTCTTATCAACCTCAAAATTGTTCACAACCTTACTACTCTTTTTCAAAACTCAGGTTGGCTTCCAAAAGTGACTAATTTCACAGTGTAGACTAAATAGGAGGATAATTAAATGGCTTATATTGAAGGAGAAAAGTTTGTAAAAGGTGTTGGAATAGAGGGTTCATAGTGCCAAGCTTATTGTACAGAGTTTGCAGCACCAGAATAGGGTTTTGTAGAATTTGGAAAAAGTAAGCAAAGAAAGAAAAATGGATGGAAAGAAAAGGTAATCTAAACCCAGGGATGCATCAAGATTAATGATAAAGTTCAGAGTATATCACAAGGTTTCGAAGATTTTAAAGAAAAAAAATAAGACAATTTGCAATGCCCATCACTAGTTCGTAGCGCCCACAAGGGAAAATAACTAACAAAACCTTTCATGTCATTCAAATAGAGAAAACATTCTCATGGAGTACCTGGTGACCTTGAATTGGAATATGGTATCCTTTATTTTTAACAATGGTATCTGCAAGTAGCCTAACCTCCAACTCACCTTCTCCAGCTAGTTCGCAGCACCAATTTTGTAGTGCCTATCTATAACACCAGTTCACAACATCGAGCTAAAAAAATGCTTTGCATACTTGAAGAAAATAGTTAAAGGAATTCATGACAATAGTGCTTGGGTATTGGTTTAAAAATAATCTCTGAAAATAGAGTTATCTTCAATTGACATGACCCATAAATGAAATGATGTATATGAATGCAAGATCTACCTTTGAAAGCACTGAAAACTCTCCTAGTGATTTGGCAGCATAGATATTAGACTTGATTTGACATCTTAACGAGTATAAGTGACAAAAGGATGGGTCAACGCATGACATAGAGAAAGTGACATGTCAGGATGTTGATGGAGAATTTTAAAAAATGTGACTCATGAAGGTGATTATCCAATAGTTATGAAAACAAGACATGACTCATTGACTCTTTAGACTGAAGCCAAACTAACCATATCTTATTCATACCAAAATATGAAAACTGACTATGGAGAAGGGACATAAAACCTATAAATTAATGAACACCTTGTGAATCAAAATAAAAAATTGAAAGACCTTTTCTACCCTTGCAATTCTATGTGATAACATTGGCTCCATAGGGGATGACATGCTCCTTATGAGCTTCCAAGAACAGGTAGTTTCAGTGTCTTATCCAAGGGCTAAGGGATCATTGTTAAAAAAAAAACCCAAAAAACCTAAAACTGATATTTACAATGAAAGGGAAAGCCACTCGTGGCTTTAGGAAACGTATTTATTCAGAAATTTCCCATTGCCTGGGCCACTAGAAAGTTCAGTGTCTTCCAAGTTCTGTAATTTATAAGTGTTATTTTGAAAAACTTCAGAAATCTTGAAAGGAACAATCCACAAGGATTTGAATTTACCACGTTTTCCCTTATCTTGCATTATTTCATTCCATTTGAGAACCAGGTCTCCTAGATGGAAAGCCTCTTTATTTACCTTCTTATCAAAAGCTTGCTTGATATTCTGTTGATGACTTTGTGCTTTATCAAATAACTGCTCCCTGGTCTATTGTACTTCCACTAGATGATGCATCCTCCTGATCATATCATCTGGCTCTCCTTGTTGGTCTTGAAAGAACTTGTCCATAGGTAATGCAATTTGAGAAGGAAAAACAACCTTAGTTCCATAGACCAACTGAAATGGGGTAGTACCAATCGATATCTTGGTGGTTACTCTATCTGCACATAGAGAAAACTTCATCTTTGAATCCCAAGATTATTTTTTATCATGTAGCATTTTTTTGATGATATTTACTAGACTTTTGTTAGATGCCTCTTCCAAGACATTTCCTTGAGGGTAATAAGGAGTAGAATGAATAAGTTGGATCCCAAAATTTTCAGAGAACTTGACCATGGGTTCATCTTTAAAAGTTGTAGCATTATTAGTCATAATCTTGTTAGGACATCCAAACCTTGACAAAATGTCTTCTAGGAAGCCAATGACTACTTTATGTGTTGCATTTATTGTAGGAATGGCTTCTATCCACTTGGTGAAATAATGAGTGGAATTCAGTATCCAACGATGTTGGCCAATTGAATTTGGATGGATTTCTCCAATGAAATCTAATACCCATTGTTGGAAAGGACCATATACAATTATGGGCTTCAGAGGAAGAGATTTTAGTTGTTGCTTTTCTGAGAATTTCATACATTTATCACAGACCCTGATATTTTCACATACTTTAGTGAATAAAATAGGCCAAAAGCACCCAGCTCTGATTATTTTAAATGTTGTGGTCCTCCAAAAATGATGTCCTTCATAGAGGCTAACATGAAAGTCATACATGGTTTTATTTTACTTATTTGGGTCCAAGCATCTTAGAAGAACCCCAACATCATCCTTACAATAAAAAACATTATCAACAATGTAGTATTTGATTGATTTAATATTTGAATCCCCCACCTTAGTATTGTCAAGTTCAGCTGGGGACTGCAATGTCTGGAAGAAATTGATAAGGTCCTTGTACCAATTACACTCTGTCAATTTGGGACTAATTTGTGAGTTGTTTCTTCCAATATCAGTCTGTTGATGTACATAATCTGCATTCATTAAATTAACCCCAAGTGATTTACATTTTGATTCATCTAGCAATATGGCTAAACCTTTCCCTTTCACCAGCTTGGTAGGTTCCATTTCAAGGTCAAGTTCAAGAATTTTGGCTATCCACTTACTCCTCTTTCCATCAATGTCGAGCTAGATAAGAATATCTTTAACAGAGGTTGGGACATAAGAAATAATCAAAGAATGTAGAACATACACTCTAAAATATTTGAGGGCCTTAACCAAAGTATAATATTTCTTTTCGATGATGTCATACCTAATTTCAACATATCTTAGTGCCCTATTGAAAAACGAAATGGGTTGCACCATCCCATCTGTGTTTTTTTGAACAAGGATAGTAGCCAATGTGTCATTGGAGGCAAAAGAAAATATCAAAAATTATTTTGAATAGTCAGGGATGATAAGAACATGTGCCTCATTCAGTGCATATTTAATTTTTTCAAATAATCCCTTGCTTCGAGTGTCCACTTTATCTCATTTCCCTTCCTCAACATGGATGTGAAAAATTTTACTAATTCAAAAAAATTTGATATGAACCTTCTCAGAAAATTTATTTTTCCTAGGATGGAATGAATCTCTTTTTTCGACCTAGGGAGAGACAAAGTCTTGATGGACTCTACTCTGCTTGGGCTAATTATTACCCCCTCTACTGATACAATGTGTCCCAATAGCTTACCTTCTTTCATAAAAAACAAAGACTTCTTGGGATTGAGTGACAACCCAAATTTTCTACATTTCTGGAAAACTTTCTCAAAATGATGAACATGCTCCTTATCAGACCTTGAGAACACTGTATTTTCATCCAGATATATGAAAAAAAAAAAATCTCTTTTCTCCAATGAAGGAAATATCCATTGCGCCTTGGAAGGTTGCTTCTTCATTCATGAGACCAAAAGACATTTTTTCATACATGAATGTTCCCCCAAGGAGTAGTGAAAGATGTTTTCTCTTTGTCTTCAAGTGAAACAGAGATCTGATTGTAGCCTGAGAAGCCATCAATCATGGACATCCTTGATGAACCAATCACCCTTTTCAAAATATGTTCCATCTTAAGAAAGGAATAATTATCTTTCTTAGAACACATGTTTAGATTTATAAAATCAACACAAAGTTTGATTTCACCATTCTTTTTCCTCACAGGGACTAGATTATCCACCCACTCAGAGTAACCCAAAGGTATGATGATCTTAGCATCAAGAAACTTCTTTACTTCATTTTCCATAATAGGCAACAACATGGGGTTAATCTGTCTTAGTTTCTACCTAAATTGTTTAGTATCATATTTCAAAGGAATTTTTGTTCAATGATGATTGTATCATAAGTTTGCAGGTCCTCATATTTCCAGGAAAACACATCAGCAAACTCTTTTAATAATTTCACATACTCGGATCTTTGTTCCTCTGATAGATTGCTAGACAACTTGACATACTTGGTATTTTCCTCAGTAACTAGATTGCATTCTGTCACATAATATTCTCCATTTGATCCCTTAACCTTCAAAGCCACATCATTTCTATAAAATATTCTCTCCAAAGGGACCAATACTTTGGGACTATGGTTTCTAGGCAATTGGAAAATCTTTTGGTATGCAATTTTGTTCAAGAATATGTTAGCATGAGGGTTTTTCTCATCATCTTGATCTTGATCAATGTGAAGAGTAGGAAACTCTTCCATTGTTTCCATAAATAACCTAATCTCAAGATCATCCTAAAAAAAATTCCAATGTTTGACATCGTTAGTTATAGAGGGCCTATACTTTAATTCTACATCATACTTGAGTTTTGGAGGTAATGGGACTTTGAAGTTGCTAGCATGAATATCCAAAGAATCAACCATAGCATTCTCTTATATAGAAACACAATATATGTTAAAATATAGGAAACAATTGTCAATAAGATCCCATACCTCATTTATATAAGTCCTCAACCTTGGATGCTTTGCTTGATACACATTTTTTACCTGATGCATTATCAATTTTGCATCCCCAACAATGGCTAAATCTTCAATTTCCATATCTTTAGTAGCCCTCATCCATAGAACTAGAGCCTCATACTCTATGAAATTATTTGTAGTTTCAAAATCCAACTTATAAGACAAGGATATGACTTCTTGAGAAGGAGAAATAAAAACCACTCCAACACCAACACTTTCTCTAGAAGAGGCCCCATCAAAATACATCATCCAAACATGGGTACCTTGAGGAGGTGTCTCACATATTTTTTTAGGTTGTTTTCTGATTTCCATGGGTGTCTGGGTAATGTCAGTAATTTTCATAGTAATGGATCCCAAATCAATTTCAAATACATAAATAGGATGGTTTGTGGGATTAGATTCATCACTAATAATGTAAGATAGTTGTGCTTATTTGTACAACCTTTTGTGCTCACCTCCAAAAACATGAATAGTGGCATATGAGAGATCCATCTGCAATGTCCCCCCCCAATAGTTTAATCCAAGACCTTGACAATAATATACCAAACTTAGGGGGAACATCAACCACTACAATTTCCATGACCACACTCTTCATGGGTAGTTGAAATAGGGTAGCAACCATGTCTCTAATCACTCCAATGAATTTCACCTTTCTGGAGTCAAAAGAGTATATATCATGATTTGTTTTGGTAATTTCTAGACACAACTAATCCATGAGATATTTAGGAATTAAGTTATGAGATGCACTTGAGTCCATCAAGAAATTATGCAGAATTTTATCATTAATATTCAATGAGGTGAAAAGGGAGGAGAAGATTCATCCTTATCTTCTACCAAAGGCCCCAATATGACTGTTGGTTTTTCATCTTGTAAATTCACCGAGTTTGTTGAGTGGGTAGAAAAATCAGGCTGCAGCATATTGGAAATGTACCTCTTAAATTCTTCATTTTTTATCAACTCTAAAAATGGGACTAGAATTTTAATCTTTTGTATTTCATTTTCAAAGCTTAAAGAAGAAGGATATTTCATAATCTCTTTAATTTATAGAACATGGGCCTTAATCATAGGTTGATTATTTTGTTCCTCATTTTATTTACTGGTTGAATCCACTGTTTTAGCATAATTTTTTGATTTCTTAGAATGATTGGATGTACTAGGATTTCCTTCCTTCTATTTTGACCTCAAGTTGTATTTATTTTGATTTTCTTTTGTTTTCTCCCATTTACTCAATTCATTTAGCTGACTATTCATAAGGGACTCTTCATAAAAAGAATGAGTTAAATGAGGGGAGGTAGAGGTGTCACCTATACAATGGATTTCTTGAGTTGTTCCTTCATCTTTTCCTTCTTATTCATCAACCATGTTATTTTGAAGACGGGTCTGAACTTTTTGGTCATCTCTATTCCTCTAATCTCTTTGAAGGACCCAGGGAGAATTATTTTGTCTTATGAAATTACCCATTTTTCCATTATCTTGTGTGTTTCTATTATTTTGTATTCCCTCAAGTTTCATTTTTTCCATTTTTCCAGAAAGTGATTTAACCAATTTAGTTAATTTATCCACTTGAGAGTTGACACCATAAGAATCATAAGTTAAAGCTTCATCTTTTTTTTTTCTCCTATATCTATCAGATTTTCCTCTTAGCTTATTAGTTGCCAATATGATTGATTCCATCTCCAAGGATGCATCTTTCATATGAGCTAATGAGGTAGATCTTCTCTCTCTCAATAGGAGGAAAATTTTAGGATCAAAGGCACTAGCATAAGTTATTTTGGAAGAGGTTTCAATAGGTTTGATCTCTGTAGGGATTTTATTGCACATTTTATTAAACCTTTTGGAAAAGTCTAAAACTAATTCCCCTTATTTTCTCTTGAGTGACCTAAACTCTGTAATATAATACAAAAAATACTTCTTATCACTCTGATTCCTTAAAAAGGAATCATCTGGGGCTTCGATCGCTACAATTAACCTAGGGGTTAAAATCCTAAACCATTTCCTAGCTTCACCATCAAGACTTTGTACAAACAATCTCATCCATACATCCTTATTTTCAATGTTCATATTATCATCATAGCTATAGAAGGTTGCAAGATGTTCCCCTACAGTTATGTCCTCTTCTCCTTTAAAATTGGGCATATACTTAAGACAGTCTCCTACAAGGAGAGAATTCATAGGCTGAGGTAGCACTAGGAGAGCATATCTAGCAACCACTATGCCATAAATCATATTTCTTGGATGGTTTTCACCTGGCATATGATTAGGAAGAGGAGGATTATGAAGTCTAGGAGAACTAGGAGGAGAATTGATTGGTGCATATATAGTTTGTATGATGGTTATCTCAGGAAAAGGTAGAGTATAAGATGGAGAAGTTTCAATTTTAACAAAAAGAGGTTGAGTCTTGGAGGTGGATGGTGAAAACTCCAAGGGAACTGAGGTTCCTTCTTCTTTGGTCACATAAAATTTAAAATAATGAGGAGCAGGAGAAACTAGAGTAGGAAAATCCTCTAGAGTCTCAAACCTAAACCAATTTACAACATTAGGTGAGGCAAGAACCTCAAAATTTTCAACATTTTCTTGTTTCATCTTAGGGGAAAAAGAGGAATACTCAAGTAGAAAATATCCAAGATTTAACTTTCCAAGAGTTTCAACAAAAGGTAAATGAGGAATTCTAGGTACAACTACTGGTGTTTGAAAAGTAGATTCAGGAAAGTTTCTAGTAATACCTGAAATAGTAGTTGAAAAGGCTTCTTGAGAAGATTTTCCTTTCTTGATGATATTCTCTGGATCATCTTGAGGTGTAGCTAGAGGTGAATGTGGAGTAGATATTTTGTGTCTACCTTTATGAGCGACAAATGAAACAATGGAGTCATCAGATGGAATCTGTAGTCTTCAATTTACTGATAATTGTGCACCCTCAGAATCAATATTTTCTTTGTCGTAAAACCAAGGGAAATGTATTCAATTTGTTCCTCATAAATGGATCCAAGAATGTTAGCACTGAAGGTCACACTTTGAATACTAAAGTGTAATCTCACACCCATTAGTAGGTTTTAAGGTAAGTTTTATGACAATATGTCAAATGGATCAAAACTCAGTTAAACAGTGTAAATCACAAAAAGTTCCAAATAAAATGCATCAGTAGATGAGGTCTTGGCTAACTTGGATCATGGTTTAAAATGTAAGTTGGATATATAGAACACTTTAGTGAGGAAAGTGAAAAATGTATACTACTCACATCAAGAAATACTAGCAGACATATGAAGAAGACCTTTTGACACGAGAACTTATTTTAATCAACAAATAAACTCTGATGAAATTATAACAACATCACAAAAGCACCTTCATTGTAATACAGATACAATAGATCAATTGAAGCATTCAAATGAAAGTAGAATCACTGTAATACATAAATAATATGAAAGGAAATAATTTGATTTCTATGAGTCAAAAAGTCTCAGGTCTGATAAACAAAATCCATAAATGGCTCTGTTACTTTTACAATCTCAAAAATATGAGTCGTGTTACAATCCTTTGAACCATCTAACTGAGGTACAATGTTTCTTTTATAGTCTATATTGTCAATGAAAACTTTACAATTCGAATAAATTCCTTATCCTCAGATCGTTGTGCCCTCAAGAAGCATGGAAATAGGTGGCGAATAGAAAATAACTAAACTATTAAAAAGTAGGCTAATGTTGGCAATTCCCTTAACATTTCTTTATTGTTGATGAATTGTCCCTTTGAGTGAATTATTCCTTTGGTGGGTGGATTCCAAGCTTACAACTAACCCTCATAAAAGTTCCATGCATTCATTGGACCATTTGGAAACTGTTGATTCCTTCAAAATCTCCAGAACAAGAGTTTGCAACACAATTTATAGTGCCAACCTGTATCATCCAGTGGCACTGTGAACTTTCATGTAGCTTTCTTTTCATTTGAAAATGCCTCAAAAAATTCCAAAACCATTCCCAGTTCCACCAAATTCTATAATAGCATCTGATCATGACATGTGACTAATAATATAACACACCCTTAGATGAACATGATTTATTAAACATGACCATCTTCAAAATTGCAAAATACAAAAATAAGAAACTGTCAAAATTGATATGAGTTAAGGTGTTCATATTCTTCATTTTTTTATTCTGGAGCTCCTTCTTATGGAAGATTTATATAAAATATCCATATTATTCTTCTCCATATCCTATTTGAAAGGTTGTAGCTCCATCTTTAACCTCCTGATCTAAGCCCGATAGGCTTGGTTTTGTTTGTATAAGTTTTTTATCCGCCTATGGAGGGGTCGAAACCTTTTAGCTATAAAAATTTCCTTGTTAATAGTTTCATGATAAATGCCCATGATTCCATTAGGATTCTTCTTTGCAGCCAACTCAGCCTTCTTAATTTCATCAATTTCATCCCGTGCCTTTTTAAGATTTATGTTGAGCCTTTTAAAAGCATGATTTCTCTCCTTCTGAGGAGTGGTGGTGTCAATGATTTTAATAGGCTTCTAAACAACTATAGAATTACCTTTCCTATGGGATGAAACTCTTAATTAATCCTCTTTCACATGGATCTCTTATTTGGATGTTTCTCTGGTAAGAGGCCTCCTATATTTTACCTTTTCAGTTCCACTAGGTGAAGGAAACACCAACTTCCTTCCTTTCAAACTTGTAGCTTTAGTTGAAGGCGCCTCTACTAGACTAGGATATGGCATAGGTGAATTTTCTCTTTGTGAATACTTTTAAGGTCCTCCTCCTTCATGATTCTTATTTTATTTATCACCTCTAGTAGTCTTAGTGTTCTTCCTTTTCTTGTTCACTTCTGAATTTATAGTCTTCTCAATATGAAGAGGGCTTTCCAATTTAGACTGTGGAGTGGGATCAACGTTTAACTAGAAGTGTGAAGAGGTAATAAATGTTTCCCAATCCATGTTTTTAGTTCTCAATTCCTCCATCACTAGCATATTTATAAGGCCTGAATGGGATACACTTGTATAAACTTCTTTTGATTTGGCTTAGACCCTGTCAGACATTTTTCCAATACTTCTAAACAAGTACAAAAGGAAGATTCATGACATATTTACCCATGAAGTGTAATAGTAGCCTTATATGGTATTGATATATCATGTTGAATCTTCCTTCATAGGTGAAGTATCTTTGAATCGCCTTCAACATATTATCAAATCCCTCAAACATATGATTTATGAGTATGCCCTTTGGAAAATTGTCTCCTTGGTATTCTGTATTGAGCAACTCCTTTGAAAAGGAAACATTCAGGGTCATGGCCTTCAACCATCTCTCACTAGTATTAGGTATCTCAGTCTCTGCTGAGATGGATAATTCATATACCTCAAATTCCAATTTCCCAACCTTAGTTTTGGTCCCATCCAAATTGAGGGAAAACTCCCTAGCCACATGTGGGTTCCCCCTCTTCATTTTCTAACAAAAATGTATGCAACCTACTCTTTAGAAAACTTCTCTGATCAAGGGTTCAGAATGAAAAATATGCATGTGGTAGGGCTATGTTCTAACAATTTCCTGTTGGATAACTGAGAGAGGGGGGTGAATCAGTTGTTACCGTGCTTAAACAATTATGCTTATTTTAAACTCTTTGCAGAGAACTTAATGACAATCAAAGTAATGGAGGGAGGTAAGAAATAGAACATTCAACATCAGTCACACATATTAAATATATAGAGACAAATATTTCTTGAGGAAACCCATAAAGGGTAAAAACCTCTTCTTCTTGGTATGATAAGTAATCTTTACATTCTATACATTATCATACATATGAGCTCCAACTCATTGTGTGGCTACAACCTTTTTTTTGCAAGCTACAACTTGCTGAGAGCACCAACTCTCTTTTTTCTCTAGCACCTACTAGAAGGAAACACCAACTCCCTGGTTTCTCTATCACCCACTAGAAGGAAGCACCAACTCCCTGGTTTCTCTAGCACCCACTAGAAGGAAGCACCAACTCCCTAGTTTCTCTAGCACCCACTATAAGGAAGCACCAACTCCCTGAGTGTTCCAGCACCAATTGGATGGAAGCACCAACTTCCAGTCACACAGGCACCAACCTATAAAAAAGAGAACAACAGTTCTCCCTTGCACCACCCTACCACCCTGGTTTCTTCTGGATGCAACCAGATGGAAGCTACAACTCCCTGTGTTCAAGAACCCACTTGAACCTACGAGGAAAATAGTCCTCCCTAGCACTTCCCTACCAACCTGAAATATAAATTTTTCTATATATATATTTATCACAGTGATACAATATTTATCAATGGCTTACCAGTCTCATCACTATTCTTCTACACTTCTCTACTCTACCTGCATCAGTGTCTTCCTGCACCCCTTCATTACGCTTTATGTTCTTCTAACTTTCATTCTCTGTGCACCATGTCCCTTCTATGCACCATTCCTCTTCTGTGCATTTCAGTTGCTGCACTCCTCCTTCTACACACCTGAATCACTCTCAACAGCACCCAATCTCTTCTCTGTTTTGCGTTTTTATTCTCTCTATGCATATTCTGCATCCTCTATTCACAATGCTTCTGCATGCTCTCCCCATGTTGAGTGCTCTTCCTGATCATCATTTCAACTCTTCAGCTTCTCTGGCAGTTAGACCCATGCGTCCATCATCACTGGGTGTTATGCTGAGATTCCTTAGCCTCTCCAGCAGTCGAGACTCTTCGTCTTCTCTCTCATAGTCGAGCTCATTCCCTCTGTTGCAGTTCCAGGATCCAACAGTATTACATCTATCAATATCCTCTATGAACAGTCTTCATGTGACTGGAATATGCCTCGAGACTCTTTATCTTCTATGGAAATCACCCTGAAGTCTCTTCGAGTCCTTTGGCAGAAACCATCAGTCATTTCTAGCAGTTACACTGTGAACCTCCAAGAAAATGCATCAGAAACTGAATCCCTAACTTTCCAAGAGTCATGATTCAGTTATGATAACTGAATCGTAACTAATTGATTAACTATGAAGAGCAACGGTAGCCCTTTGATCAGATTTCCAAGTATCCAACACCATTGGATTACAAGCACAGGGTCTCGCAATGATTCTCCATTTTGCATTTCGACATTTCAACATTTCGGCATTCCTATGGTGAAGAGTCTCGACTCTTCATGTTACGATCACTGAAATGGAGCTTAACTTGGTGCTAGCTCCTCCCTCTCAGATGACCACTGACGGTGACCACAGCCTACACCAAAAGGTTTTTTTTCATTTTGGCATTTCGACATTTCGGCATTCCTGTGAAGAAGCGTCTCGACACTCCAAGTCGCAATCCCTAAAATGGAGCTAGATCAATGGTCCACAAGACTTCATAATCTAATCCATTCTTTTCTTAATCGAACGACTGACGGGATTTGGACGTTTTTCCCTTCGAGTCATCGTGACTCCAACATTATAAAATTCATGATCAAAAAATATCTGAAGTGATCAGACGGTTCACATAAACCATTGAGATGGACGGTTGATGGGATTTCAGATTTTTGTCTTTCAAGTTTTCGAGACTCACAATAGTCCACTTCGACATTTCAGAGTTTGAGACTTCGTGATGGTGGAGTTTCTGCTTGCTATGTAAAAACCCCGAAATAGAAAGTTTCGATGTGACTTAAACCTGCTGACGTCACACGTGGATTGACACGTGCCAAATAGATTCCAAGTGTCAGTCTGATTCATGACTTACATGTGCCTAAAATGTTGAATCAACTTGACACTTGTCATTGCCTGATTGTTCCAAGTGTCCTTAGCTGACATTGTTTGCTGACGTGATTTGTTGATGTGTCTGTTTCAGGATTTCAGGGTTCGCTAATTCAAAGGTTAAATATCCTTTGATCTTTGATTTCCCGGTCTACGAAAATCCGAAATGGAGTCTTTGTTGATGTGCCTATTTCAGGATTTTAGGGTTCGCTACTTCAAAGGTTAAAGTTCCTTTGATATTTGATTTCCCTGTCTGTGAAACTCCGAAAGGGAGTCTTTGTTGATGTGCCTGTTTCGAGATTTCAACGTTTCACATTTCGCAACTTCCGGACTCCTGTGATGAAGAGTCTCGACTCTTGACTCCTCCAACTCCTGGTATCCGAAACTCTGAAATGTAGTTTAAGTCGTGGTTTCGCATTTTGTGATTTTTTGTCATGAGTTGCTTCCTTGAATCCTAGAGTTTACGCTTCTGAATTGGATCCAACGATCACTTTTTGAACTTTCCATTGCCATTCCATTATCCCCGTGTTGTTGGTCATGATCTTTGCCATCAATGACAAACATACATACTCTGCACTATTTCTTATGATCTTATTGAACTTGCTCTGCTACATCTTCCCAAAATACTTTTGGTGCCCACCTAGCACATTCTTCCTGTACTTAAACCATTGTCATTGTTGTACTTGCCATCAATGACAAGAATACGTTGCCTGTAAAACATGCCAACATTTCCCCTCCTTTGTGAGCCTTACTTTTTTGTGGGGTATCCATTAATGTTGACTACATAAAAAAACTTTCCACGAGAGTTAAAGATGGTTAGATATGGAATAGGGAAAACATAGGGTTAAGGATTAATCCATAAGCTATCCCAATTGAATAGTTTTTTTTTTATCAACCTATATTGGCCTTCAGGAACAAGACAAGGTATATTTTGATAAAGAATATGAATGAAAGTATTTTTTTTAAATATCATGGAGGATATCAGAATTTGTTTTTACAGAACATGTCTTATCAACCTCAAACTTGTTCACAGCCTTACTACTCTTTTGCAAAACTCAAGTTGGCTTCCACAGGTGACTAATTTCACACTGAAGACAGTTTTTTAAAAGGTAATAGAATAGGAGGGTAATTGAATGACTAATCTTGCAAGAGACAGGTTTTTAAAAGGTGTTGGAACATAGGGTTCACAACGTCGGGTTTGTTGTATAGAGTTCATAGCGCTGGAGCATGGTTTTGCAACATTTGGGAAAAGCAAGAAAAGAAGGTAAAATGGATTGTAGAAAAAGGTAATCTAAACCCAGGGATGCATCAGGATTAATGAGAAATTTTAGAGTATATCAAAGGGTTTGGGATATTTGACAACAAATGAATAAGACAATCTGCAATGTCCATCACTAGTTTGCAGTGCCCATAAGGGAAAATGATAACAAAACCTTTCATGTCCTTCAAATAGATCAAAACTGCTCATGGATTACCTGGTGACCTTTAATTGGAAGCTGGTATCTTTGATTTTGAATAATGGTATATGCAAGTAGCCTAACCTCCAACTCTCCTTCTCCATCCAGTTCACAACACCTAGTTCATAGTGGTTGTCTGTAACACCAGTTTGCAGTGCCGAGATGAAAAATGATTTGCACACTTGGATAAAACATTTAAGAGAATTAACAAAAATAATCCCTAGGTATTGGTTTAAAAATAACCTTTGAAAACAAGGAGATGTTCAATTGACATTACCCATAAATGCAATGATGGCTATGAATGGAAGATGCACCTTTCAAAGCATTGTGAACTCTCCTACTAAGTTAGCATCATACAAATTAGAGTTGATTTGACATCTTAAGGATTAAAGGTGACAAAAGGATGGGTCAACATACAACATGGAGAAAGTGACATGTGATGATGATGATGGAGAATTTTTTAAAATGTGACTCATGAAGGTGAGTATCCAACAGTTATGAAAACAAGACATGACTCAATGACTCTTTAGACCAAAGCCAAACTAACCATAGATTATTCATACCTATTGTACCTCGACCACGTTTTGGAGAACCTTGGTCATGTTTGACCACTTTTGAGACTTCGACAGGATGGTTGAAGACAGAGTGCCCATGCGAAGAGAAGATCACGGGATATCGCCCCTTTTTATGGGATTTTTGGGTTTAGGGTTTATGTAATGGGTATGGGATGTTGAGCTATGGGTTTACCCATGCTTAGGCCTCCTTTGTAATGTATAAATAGGGAGCTAAGAAATGTAAGAAGTAGTAGTTGATGTGTGTGTATTAGTGCAAGTATTTGTAATCGTCTTTGTGCATACTATGTGTTAAGACTTGCAGAGCTAAGTGCAAGTGTTTTTCAAGAGGATTTGTGCACAGACTATGTAGAGGCTTGGTGCTTGGACCTAACTCGGTGAAGCAAGATCTGGTGAGGTGTGCGCAGATCTCATGTCCTATGAGGAGTTGTCTTTGTGGCTCTATGCATGTAATAAGATTGGAAGAAGATAATAACGAATAAGAATAAGAGTTGGTGGACGTAGCCCCACGCTGGGGGTGAACTACGTATATCTTGTGATGTGGTTTCTTTGTGCGTTTTGGTTGATATGTTATTGATGTGTTCTATGCTTAGTGTTGTAATATTTATGTATGTTAGATGCATACAATGTAGTATCTTAGTGCCTTATATCTGAATGAATACTAGATCTACTATGATGTTATGCACTAAATGATTGGATATATTTAGATCTTGATGAATATTTCCTTGTTCTGTAATTAGAGTTTAACCTACAATTTGAATAAGGGTTAAATACTAATGCATATTATTGGCTAAGTAATTTTTTAAAGTGTTGTAATCATAGATCTGTGTCCCCACTAGGTTGTAGACACTTGAGTCCTACAACCCCCCTGCCTCTACCTTGGGTGAGACTTCATCTACTTCGCAAGTTTTTCTGAAAGGGCTGGTAGTTAGGGTTTTGTTGGTGCACTTTTGAAGCATTGAACCCTAGTTCTTCCCATTTGCCAATAAGTGGTTCCATTGTCGGGACCTGAAACTGTGATTGCTGGGAACTGAAGAAAAGATAAAGCTCTATGCATAGATATGTTGTTGTAGTGCATAGTATTCTACTTGACTTGTGAATCTCTATGATAAGAAGGGAGTCTGATCTGAAGAAAAGAGGTAAGGTATTAAAGTGGAAATTTTTGTTTTGAAAGAATGGATCTAGGCATGTTTGATAGATTTCATACTAGTCTGAAAACTAGAGGACAGCTAGAAGAAAGAAGATTTGATATGAATAGATCTGATAAAGTTAATGAAAGATATGTTATTCCTATGCATAGAAAGAATTTTTGGACTAACAAGTGGATGCAGGATCCTAGAAAGAATTTTTTGTAGGTCCATTACTGTGATCCCAGTGCTCAACACAGGAAAGGTTGGGGATTGTTTAAGAGAAAGAGGGGATTGACTCTTTCTTATAGTTGTAGAATATCGGGACATATTGCTAAGGAATTCCCTAGTAGAGGTCCTATTTTCATTTATTTTAAAGCTATTGGACATGAAGTTTTGGATTTCCCTAGAATGATTTTTTAAGTTGAGAAGGTGAACATGAAATAAAAAAACCATGAAGAAGGTAAGAGACTAAGAATATACTAGAAAACCAAAAAGATTCATAGGCTATACTATTGCAAATGAAAGAAACACTGAATGATCACAAAGAAATCAGTTTACCAAAGATATTAAAAGATAATAAATGCATAGAAACAAGAATAAGAGACTTCAACATAGAGTGTGTATTGGATGCAGAAACACAGGTGAAAATTATGCCAAAAAGTACTTGCGAAATTTTGGGAAAGCATGCTATGATTCCTTCATTGGGAGGAATAGGATTGTTTAAAGGAAAGATGATAACCCTATGTGGGAGAATTACTCATGTACCTATGAGTTCTCATGGAACATAGACAAAATAAGAATTTGAGGTCATTAAGTTTGTTGAGAACAACACTCCTTTTGTAGTTTTGTTAGGAAGGACTTGGATTGAAAGAGATCAGATCCGAAGGAAAGAAGACGAGGAAGATATAGCACAGAAAAAGAAAGAATTAAGGGATTTCATGGCTAGGAGAACAACACACTTAATAGAAGAACAAGAGGACGATTTGAAGCAACTAAGGGATAGATACTTGGATATCAAAGTTGAAAGCACACAAAAAGTCTTAAAGAAATTATCCGTGCAGAAGAAAAGAGCACCTACTCCAGAAACAATAAGAGAAGAAGTATTAACCTCGAACCCTGTGAAAGACCCTCAGTAGTGCAAAGTTACTATTCTAAGAAAAGATAATAAAAATAATGCAGAGAGGAATCTAGAGACACAGATCACAGGAAGAAAAGCAAGAAAGCTTAGTAATAAGAAAGAAAAGCTAGAAAAATTGCAGGAGGTTCTAGATAAGACTTCGCAGACGAAAGTCTTGCAGAACTTGAACCCTGACGGAATAGAAGAATAAAACAGACTAGAACTTCGACTTGGCGAAGCAATATGACTATTGGAGGCATCCTGACCATTAGAACGACGCTTCAAAACAGCTAGAAACACATTTATTTCTAGAAAAATCACCATTGGACCGTTGGGACCACGACATAATGAATGGAATTGTATTGATTAAGGCATTCCTTCCATTTGGAGGAATCCATTACAACATTTTATATTTATACTGTCGCATGTCTCCCCAGGGAAACTTTTGAAAACTAATATATTCGATCCCATAGAGAACTTATTGCTACCACATTGTGCATTTGATACCTCACCAACCGCTTTGTTTACCTTGAGCATCCATTCACCTATATGAGATATCTGACCTAGAGAGTGCATGTCAAATGACCTTAGATAAATATAGAAGTCTATAGAGGAGATCCTAATAGACCTTATGGTTGATAAGGTCATGCATGCAAGAGAACAAGCCTCATCGATCAGAGGATTTAAATCATCCATGTCGGCTACACATTGATCTAGACCATCCTGAACTGTGACAGAGAAAATAAGTAAGAATCGCGACTACCTGGAGAATGAGAAGCTCATCCCATCAGTATTTCTTGACTATATCTCACCTCTGGCTAGTGTGGTTAGTCATGATAGTGTCACTAGAGATTTTGACTATACATTGATCACTCAGTACCTCCCAAAGGGGATACGCGTAGTTGGTACAGATTTTGATGCTCAAAATCAATGATTTCAACTTAGGATACCACAAGAATTATGGAATTCTCGCACCACATAAGTACTTAAAAAATACAACAGGGAAGAAGTCGAAGATAGTCCCTCAGTCATCGACCATGGACATCGCAATATCAACGATCCTTAATGTGATGAAAATACCACATTTCGACAAACATTAGGAGGTTAATGCATGAGTTAAAATCCTACTTTCATGCTTCTATGGAGATTACTTATGGTTGGATAGGTGCATCAGTGTAGATACAACCTTGATCCACCGAATCACTAGATTGAGCATGCAGGGACCAGACCCTCAGGATTTGTACCTAGGGAAGGTTGAAGATCACGCCCTGGCACAGCGAATAAAGGACACCTATGGGGATGTAGAGAAAATGAAGCGGGGCTACAAGGTAGCCTCCATACAAAATGGCACAGTGCACCTATATTTTTAGTTGATAGAAGACAATCTCTTCAGGAAGAACACACCGACACAGGTCACGGGGTTAGTCATCAATATCGCAGGAAAGTGCGTCAAAGGGATGCATATGAACTGAGCGAGCTACCTCGTCAACCAGTTGGAGCAACATTGTCATGAAGTGAAACACCAGAGATATGAGTTTCACTTCAGCTGGTTGTTAATTATCATTTCCTTTGTCACTTGGGAGATGCTGGAAGGAGCATTCTTCCCTAAAGTTGATCCATCTGAACCAATAGTCAGAAGGTTCACCACCTTGTGGTACTCAAGCGATATGCTGAAGCAGTGGTAGTTGAACGTTGTATTCCACACTTGTTATCTATAGATCATGTGATCCATTAAGTCATTCCCCCGAATGAATCGAAATACACTTCATCGGTTCAGGCCAATAGCAATGTTCCACACAAACATGCACTTCATTTACATCATTGCGCATAGGGATGAAACCAAGGAGGAGATGCATTCATACTATAAATTAACTGATGAAGACATGGAGGAGATAAATAAGGAGTGGTTGGTTGAATTCCTTTTACCATTCACGAAGAAGGAGATATCCAACCCCAATATCATCAAAAGTCCTACGGTCACTCGAGAAGAATATGATGGAACCAACAACAACAAGAAGAAAAATAAGGAAGAGGTGCAGGAAATAAACAGTGCATCAGAGGAAACTATGTTGGAGTCACATGAAGGAGGATGAAATGATGAAGTAGACCAAAAAGAGGATGAAGGGGAAGAAGATAAGAAGGAAAAGGGAGAAGTGACACCACCTAAAGATCCCCTTACAGAGGCTGAGATGTCAAAGAAAAGAAAGGTTTCTCCAAAGAAACCCTCATCGTAGAATAATTCACTAGCCAATAAGCCTCAATTATAGACTGTACTTACGGTGGATGATATTAACCTTATCATCGTGGCTATATCATATACCTCAAAGAAAATTTTGTAGTGAAACGAAAAAAACCAGGAGACAATGTATGACAGGATCGAGGCAGAGCTCAGTATAGCAGGATCTCTATTCGAGTTGTGCCATGTCTACTGCATCGTTTTCATTAGGGGGTATAGATGTAGGATATGATCCTGTCCAACTACGCATATTAGTATATGCGATAGAGGCTTGCATTCGTCAAGTACAGGAGGAAAAATAACAAGCCACAGAGGCCTCGAAGTAATAAAAGGAGGAAGCCCTAGAGAAAAGTTGGGTTACGAAGCAAGATAAAGATGGCCTCTGAGTGAAGTTTGAAGAGGATAGAGAGTAGATACAGAGATATAAATATCAACTACTCGTGGAGCAGATTGGATTTAGAGAAGTAGACACTCGAGCACTTCGCTCTGTGCCAAGATTGGCATAGATGGAAGAAGAGACAGTTGAGAGCCAAGTGGGGAAGCTTGTTGAAGCCATTAAATACCTTCAAGCAAGAGTAGCATAAATGGAATTGCAGGAAATGTTTAGCACCCCACAGGAAGTACGAGATCAGAGGGAAGAAACTACGCAGAGCGCAATTGAAAGAATCAAGGCATTGGTGTTAGAATGAAAGAAACTCAGTAACCGAAGTGCGCACACCTATGAGCGCCTTGAAGATGACCTAGAACTAAGAACATTAGAAGCACAACTTTAGGAGGAAAAGCAACAAGCATCAATAGTGCAAGTGCAACTGAAACTACTTTTAGTGGTTGAGAAGATGAAAAGGTCACAAGAACAATGCGTAGTTCAGTAGTAGGTCCATGCCATCCAAAGTAGAGTCATGGAAGTGACCCAAAGAATCTAGCCGGTACAGGATGAAGCCTGCAAACTTTTTGAGGATATCGAGGGACAAGGTGCACAGTTGGAACAAGTGGTCACCACAGTGGAGCAACACTTGGAAGAACCTGTCACCGAAACATTCATCCAGGAGTTCATCTTCGCAGGAGGCTTCGAAGCAGAATTTCCAAGATCAGAATGACTCGGGATGAATCATAGGTGAGTGTTGGGGGCCTACTGGCCCTCGACCAAGTTTTGGAGAACCTTGGTCGTGTTTGACCACTTTTTAGACTTTGACAGGATGGTCGAAGACAGAGCACCCAGGCGAAGTAGAGATCACGGGATCTCGAGCCCTTTTACGATATTTTTGGGTTTAGGGTTTATGTAACAGATATGGGATGTCAGACCATGGGTGTACCCATTATTAGGCCTCTTTTGTAATGTATAAATAGGGAGCTAAGAAATGTAATAATTAGTATTGGATGTGTGTGGCTTAATGCAAGTATTTGTAATCGAATTTGTGCATACTATGTGTTAAGACTTGTAGAGCTAAGTGCAAGTGTTTTGTAAGAGGCTTTGTGCACATAATATGTAGAGGCTTGGTGCTTGGAACTAACTCAGGGAAGGAGGATCTGGAGAGGTGCATGTAGATCTCCTTTCCTATGCAGAGTTGTCTTTATGTCTCTGTGAATGTAAGAATATTGGAAGACGCTAATAAAGAATAAGAATAAGAGAGTGTGGATTTAGCCCCACGTTGGGGTTGAACCACATATATCATGTCTTGTGGTTGCTTTGTGCAATTTGGTTGATATGTTATTGATGTGTTCTATTCTTAGTGTTGTACTATTTATGTATGTTAGATGCATCTGATGTAGTAGCTTAGTGCCTTATATGTGAATGAATAGTAGATCTACTTTGATGTTATGTGCTAAATGATTGGATATTTAGATCTTGATGAATACTGTGTTGTTCTGTAATTAGGTTTTAACTTGCAATGTGAATAAGGGTTAAAGAATAATTCATATTATTTGCTAAGTACTTTCTTAAAGTGTTGTAATCACATATCTTTGTCCCAGCTAGGTTCTAGAAACTTGAGTCCTACAACCCCCCTGCCTCTACCTCGGACGAGACTTCATCTTCTCTATAGGTGTTGCCTAAAGGGCCGATAGTTAGGGTTTTTTTGGTGCGTTGTTGAAGCGTTGAACCTTGGGTCTACCCTTGTTCCAACAATACCAAAATATGAAAAATGACTATGGAGAAGGGACACAAAACCTATAACTTAATGAATACATTATGACTCAAAATAAAAAACCTAAGGACCTTTTTTACCTTTTCAATTCTATCTAATGACATGTTACACTCAAGAAAAGGATTGCTACTAGGTGGTATCCTTGAAGGATAATCATACAATTCTTACTCATACTTACCAATTTTCACACATATTCCTCTTCCATCTCCTCATATTTTTGTTTTTTGGGTTAATTGAACCCAAGAAGGGCTTGTACCTCATTTCATGGGAAGAAGGGGATAAAATATTAGAGGTGTTGTAGCTATCACTTCAAAAGTCAAAATCCACAAATCTATTATTATAGATGCTCACCCTAAGGTCCTAATATCAGTAAAATTCTTCTCCATAAAAGCGAAGGACCTTTAAAATAAAATAAATAACAATGTACCACTTAATTGGGGAATGCATTGTGGTGTCTTTTAATTTCCAGTGCATGTGGAACTCAATGTGTTCTAAACTTAAATGGCATTGCGGTGCTATTTTACTTTCCATTGCACATAAAACTCAATGTTCAGACCACAATCAATTGTAAGGAAAATAAAGGGCTTGGAAAAATGTTGCATTGTGAATGAAGGCATGAAGCACACCCTCCACAAAGGCACCCATAAATGAGATAATATGAGACATTGATATGTCAAAACCCCCATACCCAAAACTCCTACCCTCATCCACCTCTTATTCACTACATGGCATAGAGAGGGTCTTCTTGGGAAACATTCCTTGACTTTGGGATTGTCATACCCAATAGGGCACCGTGACAACCCTACCATACCTAAATTTGGCAACATTTATAAGGCTTTTGAGCATTTGTTTAGCTTGGAAAGGAGGGATTTAATGCACATGTCTGGGTAGTTATTTTATTAAATGTTTATTACTCAGCATGATACATGTGACTTTATGACCTTTAGAGGGCATATTTTATTTTCTTTGCAAGACCTTTCCCAGTGGAATACATTCATCAAGGGTATAAGCCACTCGGGCCTTCATAGGGGATTGAAAGATCGTGGGATGGATGATGCACTACACATATTAAATGCCTAGGATGATGAAAATTTCACCTTTAGATATCTCTCTATCACTTGGAAGAGGCCCCAAATGATGAAGAAGGTTTTATTCCACCTTCCTTTTCCATAACGTCTCTCTTGACGCGACATATTTTGGAGGACGTTTGGCCATTTTAGTGCATTTGGTGGCATTGTGGGCTTGAAGGCCCACCTTCCTCCTTGATATGGGGATGTTATGGAACCTTCCTATCAGTGAAGTCTTGGACTTAGGAGGATTATATACAAATTTTCCACCTTGGGGAGGAGTTTAATGGGATTATGTCCCATCATTTTGTTATTTTTGGTCATTTTCTTGCCTAAGTGGGAAAAAGAACAAATAGGTTTGCTAATTAAGCATTCTAACTTAAGTTTTAGGCCTAAAAGTATGGATCTAATTGTAAATTGGAACAAAATTACTTGGGGTTTCCTCATATAAATATGAGGCAATTAATTTGTCATAAAACATAACTCATGACTTGGAAAATTACTCTTGGACTAAAATTTTGGCCCTATTGGGCAATTCGCTGTCTCTTCTTTCTTGTCATTATGGATGCTACACTTGTTTATTAGTGGGATAAAGGATAGATACTTCTCTTGGATTATTCATATTGTCAAATTGTTGTAATTTATTTGATAATTAAGGGTTTCACACACTATCTCTTTGATTAGGTAAAGAATTTTCTCATATTTGTGTTTTTTTCTTAAATTCAAAGTTATACTATCGAACCCTAGGGGGAGTATAAGGGGATACACCCTCCATAAAGGAATGTTATTCTATTGTCATTAAAAGGGATCAAGGATTTTTACAAGGAGAAAGAGTTTTTACATGCTTGTATAAATACCTTGCTAGGGTTTATCTTATCTAGCGAGTAAGAGGGTTTACACCACTAGAAGATTATAAAACCCTAGTTAAACTTGGATTTCTAAGCTAGACTATTTAGAGGTTTTGTGTCTTATTTGGATTTAGAAGGGTTTATTTCTCAAAGAAACATTTTATTCTTCTTGTTTATTAGGTTTTTATCCAAGCAATAGACTCCATTAACCCAATAGATAAGGCACTAATTCCATTGGATATTATATATTGTTGCATTGGTAAATGTGAAATTTGACAGAATGAATTGCTCAAGTTTGGATTTGAATATTACATGATTTAGGATCTCTTGTGATCCAAGGGTCTCTTTATTGGATAAATTATTGTGTTTTTGAAACAAACATTTATCTAAATCCATTAAGGATGCATCAAACTCTCTCTCTCATACTCGTTTTCCACTTTCCTACTACTGAAAATTACTTGTAAGCTATGATAATTATTCTATCCATAATAAGTTATTGATTGGGTGGTTTAATTGTTGTTTAGTGGTTAGAAATTGTTGTTGTAGAAAAAAATTATTAAATCCATTGGGATGTCATAAATACTTTCATATAACACTCTTTAACAACCCTCCCTTCCTATCAAAATATTGGCTTAAACATTGGAAGATTGTCTAATAATTGCTAACATTGTTAACCCATATCATATACTTGATTTTGATAGTTTAATATGTGGGTATTGTAATAGCTTTCTTTCTGAAATATCACTCTTGTATGTTTCACATTTTGGGACAAAAATCATAGCTTGTTGTTTCCCTCTTGTTCTAGGGATAATTTCATGATATATTGTCTTGGTTTTGGTTGTCTAACATTTTTTTTGCAAGTGTTCTTCATTGGAAACTTTCCCTTCACTGACACTCATCATTTATCAAGCCATTAGATACTTTCAATGTGACCTATAGGGGTGATCCATTCTTCTCCTTGGCTTCTCCTTTGAAACCCCCCTAGGGTTACCTAGGAACCCTCCCTTGTGTTGTACTTTTCCATCACTAAATGAGGGCGATATCTATTGAGGTGACAGTGATAGGTGTCCCACCTTTTGTCTCAGATTTTTTGATTGGATTGGATTTTTCGCAAACTTAAAATCATGTGATAAAAATTTTGGCACCATTTTCAGGTAGGATTTTGAATCCTTTCCAATCCCATAATGAAATTTGGCAAGTCTATCCCAAATCCTTTACCCATATCTTACCTACTGAATCCATTTGAGGGAAGTTACCTTTTCACTTTTGATGAACTTCATACAAGTTTATATGGAAACTCCATTGAGGAAAATACCCTCTCTTTTTATGACGAGCCTTGAGCTCATTTGACAACTTCATTAAGGTGTCTTTTATGATAATGGAATCATGATTCCATGGTATTTTCATGAGAGATATAATTTTATTAATATTACAAATGTCCCTGGGTATCCAAATCATATTTATCATGATTGGAAAGATAATTATCCACAATTTGATGGAAACCCCACCTTGATGGTTTCTTATGTGATACAATTTCTCAAATATGTTTCTCATTTCAAATTAAATCATGAATATGTACTAATAAATTTGTTTATAAGATCTTTTGATATAAGAAAAATGATTTTTATCAATGATAGTTGTTATCCCAAGAGAATCAGTTCATTTATAATTTTTTTCAACATTTAATCTGACATATGGGCCATCAAAGGTTGAGAAGATGAAGCCTTCATTAGTTATCTTACCAAGGCATCATAAACAACAAAAAATTCTACGCAACATTCAACACTATTGTTTGAGGAACATGTCTATCAAGAGGAGGAAGACTCCAAGGAATTGCAGTATCTTAATGAGACATCACCCACCAAAGAGAAAGACCATGATGACGAGAAGAGAAAAAGTTGAATTTTTTATCCTTTGGATAACAATAAGATGAAGTGATCCTCATTAAGAACCAAGTCCCTTGTAATAAATATATTATTGATGAACATTTCCATGAAGAAAGTCTCCAAGAAGTAAAGGAATAATTTTTATGAAGTGCAACATGTTGAGGACTCAAATGAGACATCAATATTCATTCTCCCATTTGACAAAGTTGTCTAGCATTGCATTCCTCCTGCACAAGAAGATGAAGAAGTAATTGGTTCCAATGATGTAGCTAAATTCATGGATCATCCCTCATATATGGTTGGAAATCATATTAATGATTTCATATGTGTTCAAAAGCATGGATGGGATATTCATTGTTTCCATTTCGATGGATATCTCATCTATGACATTGAGGGTTACTTCAAAATAGGGAATGAAGGAGTTTTTCCTTTGGAAGGTTTATTTTCATATGTATATGATCAAGATGTTTCAAATCCTAGTGATGATACTATTACAAACCTTTTTCATCCACCAAGGGATTTTTTGTTGCAATACGGTGATGTTGATCCCCAGCCATACCTTAGGGGTTATCATTTTGATAACTCAAAACTTTTGTTTCATAAATATTCTCAACCATATTTTTTCATGAATATTTACGGACATGATGATGTGAAAAAAGTTCATATATCCCCTCATAAAATTCCAAGTGGTTTTAGAGAATGGCTTCCCACCTTTTCAGATGGAGACATTGTATTGAATTGACATCACTTGGATACCTTTTTGGAAGTTTTCAAATCCCATTCCTCCAAAGACCAGTATCAGTATGTGTGTATGAAGCTCTTCTCTTCATCACTCACAGGGAAGGCCAAAGAATTGTACAAAAATATCCCTCCCAAAAAAATTACCACTTGGGAAACGTTTTGAAACCTCTTCATGAAAATATTTGTGTAAAATGAAGGCTATGTATGTTTGTTCATTATATTGTAAATCATAATATCTTTTTGTGATTTTGGTCTCCGCTCAAAGAAATGGTCATGTGACCGAGGAATAATATGAACCATCATCTATATGTTGTATTCCTATTCAAAGACATGTGGATCAAGCTTGTGGCCATTCTTTCCAATAGGATATTATCCCTCCTACCTACCTCCTTGAGTTGATTTCTATGATTGATTATATGCTTATTCATATTCATGATTATTATGTGATTTTATTGTCCTTCATATTTTTTATAATCAAGCATAGTGGAAATCACTGGGGTGAGATTTTGAGAAAGTGGTTTCCCTATTTGTATGATTTCATCTAACATCACTAGGCACTCAATTTCTATGGGATTTTAGGACCTAGGTAAGTAGGTAGGTCATTTTCTTCCCTGCATTTCACTTTTGTGTTCATGTTCATCGTAGTGTAGTTCAATTTTTTTTTCATTCTTTGTTTTACATATCAATTCTCTTGAATTTTATGCATAGTTGTTGTGATGCATCTTCTTGAGTTATATTACATGTTAGTTAGAAGTTTTTGAAAAATGAAAAAAATTCCTTTCAAGAAATAATTGTCAATTTTGATTTTTTTTCTTATATGAATAAAGGGTGAGCAAGCCAATCCTTGATTCTCTAAAATCTTTCTTGAGTATGTGTAGGTAGATGTCATACCATGATATGTTGAGATTCTCATGTGCTCTACATTGAGCACATGTCCCCATGTAAGAACCAAATGTTAACCCCCCAACATAGGGGTAACTATGGAAATGATGTCTCAAGGCCCACAGGTAGAAGACATGGTGTTAGCACCTAATTTGCAGTGATAAACATTTTCTCAGATTCTCCAAAGTTATATTGGGTCACTATGGTATGTCTGAGTCAGTTTGTTTTTTTCTGGTCTAGTCTATTGTCAACATTTACATAAGTTTGTAATGAGTCTTAAAAAGTATCTTCCATGAGTCACAATTAGGTAATAAAATCTAGTTTATTGTATGAAAATATTGGCTTCTCAGAAGCAAAGTTGTAGGTTTAAGTGGTATTCCCTTTGTTGAAATTTTGAACATCCCATAGTGAATTGTCACAAGTGGAAGTTCTACATTAGGGTTAAAAGGGTAATTAAATTTTATAGTCATTTTATTGTATGAATGCCAAGTAATCAATGTGAACATTAGTTGATGATTTGTTTAAATGATTATCATATGGTTGTACTTCCAAAATATGATCGTTATGTTCCCTATCGAGTCATAATTAACCGTTTGTAGTGTCATTTCCCAAATTTGTTATCCCACTTCATAGTCACCGAAATGATTTCCCGATGTGACCTCACTACATGATGGTTGTGTTATTTAAAAATAATGAATCATGGATGTTCTCTTCTCACCTAAATTGTCACCCTATTCATTCTGAATGTCAGCATACCATGATAGAGTTTTTAGGTTGCAACAAATGGGTATATGAGGAAATTTCATATGAGTATAACCATAGGGTTATGAGCTGTTGGAATCTTTCCCTAAGTTTGTTGTCAAATTTAAATAGGCCGATTGGTTTTTTCTATGTTAGATGTTTCAAGGATGTGATCAGGAGGTCTCTAGAGTGTTTGCAGAAAGGTTTGATGGCCACAAGGTGAAATTGGCAGATTTGACTCTGCATGTTTCAAAAACATATATTGTAGATGTAGATAGTTTACCCATATATGGAGAAAAGTGGTTTAAAACCCAAACCACCAGCAGTAAAATAGTAAAGCATTTCTTAAAGATAGATCATGAAAACCCTAACTAGAGTAAAGGTATTCCAAGGATTTGGCTCAAGGATGAATGGGGTGAGTTTTTGAAGATGGTTCAAAGGTACAACACATGTGAAGGTAGATATAAAATTACTCTAATGCACCATATGATATTTTTATTTCATTTTACAAGAGAAAGGAGATTGAGTCTTCCATTTTTCTTACTAAAGAGATTAACAAAAATGTCATCTAGAGTTCAAACACATCCTAAAAACACCAAACATAGTGTTATCCACCAAGATTTAATCAAATTATTAATCATGGATGATTTGAACAAAAGACAAAGAACTTGGCAACATTTTTTGGTTGGATTTAAAGAATAAATTCATGAGCCTCGACAAATAGAAGAAGATACCCAGTTAAAAGGATTAAAATTCTCAAAACCCTAGAGGTATGGTTATTGGGGATTCCTATATAGAAGATGAGAGAATTGTTTTTACAAGGATGAATATGAGTGTTGCAAGAAATATTTCCTTTGAAGAAAAGAGCACATCAAAAGATGCAGTAGAATATGTTTTAGAGTAGATAATTCTATCTCTTGAGGTTAGCATGGGTTATAATAGGAAAAAGAGAAGCATAACTAATGTTAATTCAATAAATATAGATAAAGTCACTAAAACCTTTCAGTAGGACAACAATTAAAAAAGGATCTAGGAAAGCCTCTCAGAAATATAAACAGAAATCACCAGAGGAGCATGTGTCTAGAACACCACACTGGTTTGACCAATAAACTAAGATAAAATTAAAAATGGATTGTAGACCCTTCTTTAAAGAATATTTTCCTCACCATTCAGGATGATGTAGAGGGATTCTTCCCAAAGAATGATAAAATAAAAATATAGACAGAGCTCTATAAGAAAGTTCCAAACAAGTTGAAGAAGAAGAAGAATAAGAGATAAAAAAATATAGTGTAGAGAACTCCTCAACCTAACGAACTAAATCAATCCTTGGAGTCATGAGATTTGGAACCTTAAATTTCCATGACAATTGAATAAAATGTACATTATGCACCTGGAATAGCCACAGAAGAATGTGGTTTCATCTAAACCAAGTCATGGTAAAAATATCTTAAACTTACCATATTCAGATAGTGAATATTTTGAGCCAGAAAGGAATAATAAGGAGGTGTCAGTATAGGAATCAGTCACAAAAATAGAGCCAAGAAACAAAGGGGACAAGAAAGTAGAGAAGCCTAAAAAAAAGTTGAAAAAGTTTAAGAGCTTGATGAAGCACCTGAGACATGAGAATTCTATGTTGAAAAAATAGAGTAAAAGGTTCATGAAAAAGAAGGAAAAACTAACTATGAAACATAATAAGTTGTGTTCTTGGGCTTACAAGATATACCAAAATAATGGTAATTTGTTTATCATGGGAAGGAAATTGAAAATGTTCAACAACACAGGTATTCCAACAGAGGATGAACACCTTCAGTAACTGTTATCCACAATTTTGGTCATTGTGACGATGTCATGGTTATGTCATGGTGATAGCAAATCAAACTCCTCATTAAAGAACTCCTTCCTGAAAAGAGTTGCTCTTATCTATTTCTAGAAATCATGTTTTGAAGATAGTTCGCAGGCTGCTTATATACTCTCCTCTGAGAATGATACATTCCCTCATGCTGCATTCATCTAGGGTGAAAACTTCTTGCATTGTAAACATTGCCAGGGTGCGGACATCTTTTTACAAAAGAAAAAAGTTAAGATTCTCGAACCTTCTAGAAGGGAATCTTCTAGAAGATTGAGTTGTTATTCAAATGGTTGTTCAGAAGTTGCCATTCTAGATTTATTGGGATCATTCTTATCCTAGAAACTAACCTATTCTCTCTTATAAATTGATGAGAATACTCATGGAAAGGGTTAACAAGAAGTTGGAAAGCTTGAGAGATCTATCGGAGAATTGGTACATGATTGTATGGAGAATTGAAGCTACAACAGATAGAGACAACAGCAAGGTCATCACAAGTAGTTGATTTTCTTCATGCATGAGCAAGTGTGTGTCAGAATCAGAAGCCATTGAAAGGAGATCTACGACATCAAGGCTCAGGTTGTATATTTCTCTTTCAGTTAATTCAATACATGAATATGTCCCTTTCCCATAATGATGATGTCATCTTATTACATGATTCCTTGATCACATGTATAGACTAGGTATTGAATATATTAATTTGCTTATACTTCGATTGGTTTGTACTGTTGTGATTGGACGAAACAAGAGCATCGAAGAGGAGCGAGGAACAACAGAGATTTAAGGAGAGCGTTCATAAGGTATGTCCACTATCCATTTCTCTTAGTCCATTCAATATTCTAGATCTAGGGAAAGAGTAGTATTCTGTCTTGCTTTGTTCTAGATCTAGGTGGATCTAGGGAGATTGGTCTGTGTCCGCACTCACGAATTTATCCTAAAACAAAATTGGCGACTCCACTGGGGAGACTTATCCCTTTTTGTATTTTTGGTTTCTGGATTTTATGTGGCCATTTTCTCTGGTTACCTTTTTCTCCTGATTTGTAAATCTCTGAGTCCTCAGGATACCCTGAGAGACCTCCTGGGTCCAAAAGACAGTTTGATTTTTGCTTGATTTTTCAAATTTTTCACTAGTTTCAGGGATTCCCGCACTGTACCCATTAGCAGCCTGTGAGAACCTTGATAGTTCGCACCTTGCTTATATCTTCCAATGCGAACTGTTCGCATTCTGCATTGAAGTGGCCTGCGAGAAGTTTACTTTCTCGCACTGTGTCCAAGGCTTGCCTACGGGCAAATTTTGAATTTTTTTTGAAATCAAGTGCTGACTTTTGCAATAGCTCAGTAAGGTTGATTTAAGTCTTTTTGACTCTTTGGTTTACTGGATTACCTACTTTTGCTTTCTTTTGCTTGCTGAACCTGATCTAGGTTTTTCTAGGCTTGTTCTCACTTTGGTCACTTGACTTTCATATCTTAACCTTTATTGGCATTTTTCTTCTCTCTGATTACTAGAGTTGAATGTGTCGTGTTTGTTAAGAATCAGTGATTGAATGGAAGTTAAGTTTTTGATGTTTCTCTTGTACTTGTTGGTTCAAAAGGACAATTTTCATTTGCATTGAGAAGCTCTTTTGGTTTGTTTTTGTTTTTGCTTGCATTGAAAGTTTTTGGATTGAGTTGTTTATTTGGGTCGTTATAATTTGGTTTTATTTTCTCATTCATTAGAGTTCTTATTGGAAAGTTGTAACACCCTGTTTCCCCCAGATTGTAAATATAACTGAACTGGCCAAGGACTATGGCAAAACTCATAAGCATGAATATGTGATGTAAATGGACATGCAGGGTGAGGTCAATGAATGTAAAATGACAGTTTGAATTTATTGTAGAGCTGCTGAGAGGGGATGTGCGGAAAAGAGACCACGATGGTGGTGGAGGGCACCTTGAAAAAGGGGAATTAACTTCCACTGAGAATTTAATACCGTATTTGGACTCCACTGGCCCGGAGAACCAAAAGCGGCTCGCTAGCCCTGAAATAAATGCCTTGCAGGCTGGTAGGTGGATGGCTTGATGAGGGATGGGGAGGTGAACCGCCTATCCGTAGAGCCATCATGACTGACCAGCACAAGGGTAATCATGCCACACGCAACCTCGCGAGAGGATAAGGCGTATGGTTGGAACAATTGACGGGGGCAGACGCGAGGGGAACTCTGAAATTTTCTACGCAGAGTGAGTGATCGCAGGGAGGGAGGATTGCAACCTTCGCTCCTGGACACTGGCAGACAGAGAGACGCAGGTCTCAGGAAATCGTGGTCTCAGCTCGGGGGTGGCTAGTGGTAAATCCATTTGGAGTCACCACGCCTACGGTTGGGTGGAAACGAGCACCCCTCTCAGCAGTCGCTTCCATTGCTGAACTTACTTCTGATAAGTGTTTTGCTCATATTGCATCTTGAATTTATATGCTGACAAATATGATCATAGACTTGTGGAATTGTACATG
>ML776645.1:1673583-1705585 GCA_009831015.1 Picea engelmannii
TCTCTTTCAGTTAATTCAATACATGAATATGTCCCTTTCCCATAATGATGATGTCATCTTATTACATGATTCCTTGATCACATGTATAGACTAGGTATTGAATATATTAATTTGCTTGTACTTCGATTGGTTTGTACTGTTGCAATTGGACGGCACAAGAGCATCGAAGAGGAGTGAGGAACAACAGATATTTAAGGAGATCATTCATAAGGTATGTCCACTATCCATTTCTCTTAGTCCATTCAATATTCTAGATCTAGGGAAAGAGTAGTATTATGTCTTGCTTTGTTCTAGATCCAGGTGGATCTAGGGAGATTGGTCTGTGTCCGCACTCACGAATTTATCCTGAAACAGTAACCACTCACATAACCATATCAAATATCAACACACCGATGTTTTGATGTGGTAAAACCCCTATGGGGAAACATCCACGGCCCCAGCCAATACGACCACTTGGAGAAGTTTATTAATGAAAAATAAAAAGATGACAGAGAGATTTTACAAGAGAGTTTCTCACAATCGATCATCGGAAAATGACCCTCCATGCTCTTTAAATAGAGATCATGGACCAATTGGGTGTTAATCCATCGATCAATGGACTTGAATATCGATGAGAGTATGAGCCGTCGGATCAGTCTATGTCGAGAACATATCGTGACGGTCGGATTTCCTAACTAAAAATTCATACTAATGCATACAAAAGAAACACACCTAACAATACATTAGACCAAGTATATCTTAACTAACTCTTAAGTGTCTAAATATCCTAACATACCCCCTTAAGAAAAACTTGGGATAGGATTAAAGGATTTACAATGGTGACACAATAGGAGAAGGAAGGAGGAATTAGAGCCTATCGCCCCTTAATGACAACTTCCTGAACTCCTAACATAGATCAAAGTTTGGAAAACTTCACTTATGTAAGATACTTTGTGAAAATGCCTGCAACTTGATCTTCTATAGGGAAAAAGAGGACTTCAATAATTTGATCATGAAAGAGATTTATGATGAAGTGCATGTGCAGCTCGATGTGTTTTCTATGCTAATGTTGAACTACGAATTTGGCGAGCTTGATGGAACTTTGATCGTTGCACCAAAGGCTGGTCATATGTTGTTGTTGGAATCCAAACTCTGAAAGGATTTGTCGAAGCCAAAAGGCTTCCTGAATTCCATTTACCGTTGCTTGGTACTATGCTTCTACTGAAGAAAGTGCAATATCTTGTTGTTTCTTATAGGCCCAAGTGACAAGTCCTGAACCAAGGCTGAAAACATAACCTACAGTAGACTTTAGATCATCAAGGTCATCAACCCAATCTGAATTAGTGAAACCTATTAGAATTGGAAGTCACCTCTGGATTGTTGCAGAGGTAATCCCAATACCCATCAGTGTTTTTGGGGTGGATTTTGTTTTAGATGTGGATGGTCTATGGCCAAAAGTCAACAACATGAAAGATGTTGAACACAGAACTAGATAGGGAATGCATATGGAAGTGAGTGCCACATTAAATTTAGTCAAGAAATCAGGTTAAAGAGAGAGAAGAGGGAAGACTTAGGAGAAGGGGTGAAGGAGACTTCTCTGGGCATCAGACCTTCCAACAACTCATAGAAGAGAACCCAATATCAAGAGAATTCTTGATCTCAAATTCAGAAACCAAAATATGTCTACGAGGGACACAGTTACAACTGCAAATATGATCAACCCTCCATCATCCTGTAACTACAACAGATCAACTGGATCCTCCATGCCCAAGCCATTCAATGTGAGAAGGAAAGGATAACACAAGGAAATGAATACAACTAACCATGATAATGCTATAATCAAACCTCCAGTACAACATTATGACGATCCTCAACTGGATCATCCATGCCCGAGCATTTTAAAAAACTTTACAGACAAAAATGAAAAAGAAAGGAAGTTGACTTCTATTAACATGAAAGTCTCAAATCTATTACATAACTAGAGAACAACTCTGTTAGGAGAAAAATACATATTGCGAGATCTACTCAACCAAATACCTCTTACAAAATGACATAACTCCATTCTTATACTCAAACAATTTCGTTCCTGCACCAGAGGCATGTCTGGGTCTTCACATTGAAGGATTTACGTCTGCATGCTTCCTGTCAGACTGTGCATGCAGTCTCCTACTAGAAGCTACCTCTGTCAAATGAAATCATGTTTCAGGATGTCTTTGTAGCTGAGATGACCTTCTCACAGTCCTTTCTCAGGCTTTCCATTTATGGTGGAAGTGATTCTCAACCACCAACAACCAAACTCAATGATTGCCTCTTTGGGATTGGGAAGACCCAAGTCAGCACTGCACCTGTGGAATTTGGTGACCTCTGTGTTCTGCCATCTGGAGCTAAGCTTGATTTTTGCAGGGATGGCCAGGAAGTTGTGGACATGGATCAGGATCTGGTGGAATGATGGAGCGATGGCGGAGGTATTGGGTTATGCAATGGCCAAGTCAAGGAGACACAATGGTTGGGTAGAAACTGTGGGGTGACATAGGTGGGATCTTAGGTGTAATGGGACAGAGGTGATGTGGCGCAAAGCGGTACAGGTGCCAGGAGATGATAAGGGAAGATACAACAGGTGGGACAATGAATGGAGGACAAGTGTAAGGGAGTGAAAGCTATGGGGTAGCGCAAGATGTGGCAGACAAAAGAGAGAGAACGAGTGGGGGAAAGCTGCTGGAAGGATGGTTGTGGGGCGACCACTTATTGACCTGGGATAGGGAATAATATGTACATGTGCATATCGGGGCTGGAAAAAGTGGTTTCATTCTTCCCCACTTTTGGGCTCGATGTGTGTCTCCGGCTAACACGTAGTGCCTCCACAAAAACCATGGTTTCTTCCCGGCCTGCTCTATATTTTTTAACGACCGCACATTATGAGGCCTCGATATGGCCAATGACTGTCGATCTAGAGCATGTAGATCTGAGTTGCCTAGATCTACGTGCCTCTTATCACAACGCGCCAAATAGTCACATCAACTCCAATGGACTTAGGATAAGAACCATTTAGTGGGTTTTTTAACCCCATTCTTCACATTTTTCCACCCAAGGGAAAAATCTAGGAAAAACTCCTCCTTTCAAGAATATGTGATAACATTAGGCACCATGGAGGATAGACTTCTCCCTATGAGGCTCTAATATCTCCTTTTGCAGTTCTAGTCGCCTTTCTGCTGGATTATGGAGTCAAGCTCAAAACACCCTGCTGAGGATTATATGTTGAAAAATAAGATGAAAAAAAACATACAAGGGATCCAAGGAGATTATTTCTGTACAATCCTAACTAACCAACTTTACATTGTGTTAGGTGAAAGCAAATTTCCACCATAGTCAATCAAGTAACTTCCTGAATGGAAGCTTCTTTACTTTATCGGTGATCACTAGAAGATGATGCAACTATGACAGCAAAATGGTTACACCCTTCATCTCCTCTTCAAAGGCTAAAGTTGAGATAAAATAAGGTGGCTCTAGGGAATGAAGAAAATTCCACTCCATGTACTCGTTGACAGGCTCATAGAATGAGTGGAAAATTCTATTAAATTTGTAGAAGAAATCCTACTCTGCTCCACAGCTGCCCATACAGGGTTGAATATCATTGGTAGGCATAGGCATATGGGAAGTTGATACAATATGACTATCCTTAGATGATGGCTACTTATTTACAGGCTCTATACAGGAGATAAGCTTCCCCTCCTACTTCTCCTCTAGTGGGAAAATGAGAAAGCTCCTTTATTCAATCTATTGCTCAGTAATTTTTGCAAGCCCAGGATGGATGATTTCCTCATGGTAAGCTTCTCTAAGGAAATGAGGATAAGGCTCTACTGCATGCTCTTGGAAATACTACATATCCATCTCAGAACTTGATTCATAGCTGTCATATACAAGATGGTTGCTCCTCTGATAAAAAAACTATGATGCAGGGATTTGTTGCTTATCTTCTGAATAATCATCAAAGCTAGGGATAATAGACACCCCAGGATTGGAATGGAGGGCCTCTAAATTCATGAAATATTCATCATCATCCTTCATATGGATGCCAAGAACTTATGCTTCAAAGGCTAGAAAATCCTCTGCATTTTCTTCAAAATGACAGTACTCATGTTCTGCCTTCAATTCCTCTAACTCTATAGAAAGAGACTTTACTAGCTCCATCAGCTCACTCAGAGCATCTCCTTCCTCCTCACAGCCTTCATCCTCACATATTTCCTCTGATGAAAATGAAAAAGGAATATAAAGAACTGATTTTTGATCCAAGTCATCAAGCTCATCCTCACAGCCTGCATAAGAAGCATCTCTATCTTGAATACTGCCATTTTATCCCTCACAACAACTATGAAAAATTAACTCAGAGGAATAAAAATTCTGACAATGAGCATTGAAAGTTTCATGAAATTATCCCAGTGAAGAAATGCTAACAGGGGGTAAATAATGATACCACTCACTAGCATCCTCTTCTAACACGAACATGAACATCTTCATTAATACATCCTCATGATGTATCTCCCACTGGTGCATAAGTTCATGAAACTCTATGAGATGATGATCAAGTTTTTCCTCTTTATGCTCTCTAAATATAGGTAAATAATCATTCCATTCGTTTTGATCAGGAACAACATTGGGCAAACCAAGAACAATTAAAAAATTAAAGGGAGCAAACCTCTGAGCTAGGATTCTTTCCATTTCGAACAAGTGGAGTTGCCAATCGAATATTCAACCATGGAGTCACTAGATGAATGATCCGTAAAATGAGTGTGTCTAGTCTTTGTTCACCATAAAAGACCATATCTAATCCTTGTGTTCTATTAGGGGCTACCATGTGTAGCCAAAAGTAGCCACATTGAAATAGTGAATTTGAGACAGTGGAGTTGCTTCAATGGATTATCTAGGTGCACAATTTCAATCTTCAATGGTTCTGATGTCTGATGCACCTTCAAAATTAGAAGCTTTGTCATTCAAACCAGGGAAAATCTTCAATTCATCCCCGACAATGGCGCCATAAATGTTAGCATTGGAAGTCACCTTTGGATTGCTGCAAAGGTAATCCCAATACCCATCAGTGTTTTTTGGGTGGATGTTGGTTTAGATGTGGATGGTCTATGGCCAAAAATCAACAACATGAAAGATGTTCAACACAAGACTGGATAGGTAATGCATAGGGAAGTGATGGCCACATTAACTTCAGTCAGGAAATTGAGTTAAAGTGAGAGCAGAGGGAAGACCTGGGAGAAGGGGTGAAGGAGACTGCTTTGGGAATCCGTACTTCTAGCAGCTCATAGAAGAGAACCCAAGCTCAAGAGAATTCTTGAGCTCAAATTTAGACACTGAAATATGTCTACGAGGGAAAATGAATTTCATGTCCACGTAGATTCTTTAGGCATTTCCTTAGGAGTTTTCTTAGCACAACCAAGAGATGGAGCCATGGATCATCCTATCTATTTTTCGAGAAGGAAGTTATCACAATCTGAGAACAACTATACAATGACAAGAAGGGAGGGTTTAGCTATGATTTATGCTTTGCAGAAATTTAGACATTATTTGTTAGGTTCTCATTTCAAGTTCTTTATTGATCATTCTGCATTAAAATATCTAGTTAACAAACCTGCGCTGGAAGGGATAATTTGTAGATGGTTGCTATTGTTTTATGAATTTTCTTTTGAAGTGATTATTAATCCTAGAATATGCAATGTAGGGCCTGATCACATGTCTATATTAGAGTAAGGGGAAAGTGGTGGAGTATTTGACTATGATCTCCCAAATGCATATTTGTTCTAGGTTGAGGCCATACCAGAGTACCTGGAATACATAGTAGTATTCTTAAGTACAATAAACTTCCCATAAATGTATTCCACAACCCATAAACACCATATCATGGTTAGAGCAACAGACTATCAGTTAATTGCAGGGAAATTGTATAAATTGGGACTAGATAGTATCCTCAGGAGATGTGTCTTGGACCATGAAAGGAAGGATATACTATGGGAGTTCCACAGTGGATTTACGGGACATCATGTAGGAGGAAAGGACACTACATAGAAAGTCCTCCAAGTTGGACTATGCTGGGAAATGCTCTTCAAGGACGCAAAGGTATATGATAGATCATGCGATATTTGTCAAAGAGTGGGCAATTCATCACAACAATATGAATTACCACTTCAACCAGTTCAAGATCTAGAGGCATTTGAGAAGTGGGTGGTTGACTTCATTGGACCAATCAATCCCAAAGCTAATCATTCAAAGTGTAGGTACATTATTACCGCAACTGACTACCTTACACGTTGGGCTGAGGTAGCAGTTGTTCAGGATTGATCGACCAATACTGCTACTAGGTTCATTTTTTAGAATATTATCACTCTATTTGGATGTCCTAGGAGTCTAACTAGTGATCAGGGAGCTCATTTTATTAGTAGCACTATAACAAAGATTGCAGTAGATTTTTCAATCCAACATCACAAAAGAAGCCCCTACCACCCAAAAGCCAATGGAACGGTATATGTGTTCAACAGTATTTTGGAGAGAGGGTTAATGATGGTTTATTGCACAAACAGGGAATATTGGGATGACAGAGTTCTAACAATACTATGGGCTTACAGGAAAACCACAAAGAAACTCCACAGGTACACGCGATTTCAGCTAGTTTATGGGAAAGAGGTTGTGGTGCCTACAAAATTCATCACTTCGAGTTTGTACATTGCACAGTTCACACACATGTCAGAGGAAGAATCAGTTGCACAGAAACTCATGGGGTCACATGAAATTGAAGAGACCAGGTTTTTAACAGTCTTCCATCAGTCAGTAGAGAAAGCAAAGCAAAAATCTTGGCATGAAATACACATTAAGACTAAAGTATTTGCGCAAGGAGACAAGGTCTTATTCTATGACAGTTGGTACTAGAAGCATACTGGCAAGTTGTTCATGCATTGGTTGGGACCATTTATAGTTGTGGATATCTGACCTTATAGAGCAGTCGGACTTGTGCAACTGGATGGTATGTTGTGACTAGGATGGGTGAATGACGCTCACCTGAAACCCTATATTTCTCAGAACTAAGGTAAAATAATTGTTTCTCTACTCCAAAGGAGCATGTATAATAGTTAGATTTTAGTTTTCTGCAATTTTTGTAAATTTAGTTAATAAAGTTGACGTGTGCAGTGTTGTGCCATGACATGTAGTTCATTTCCTTTTTTGTTTAGGTGTTGGCTGATGAAAAGCTTCTTACTCAACAGTGTAGGATCAGAAGAGTAAAGAACCCATTAATGAGAGTCATTAATATGATGTGTACCCATTTGTGTTCGGAGGGAGAATGAATCTGAATGCAATCTAAATCCATGTGCCACACGAACCCAATCTAGTCACAACCTTTATTGTTATTATGGTACCCCATATGAATTGATTTAGGCAATTAAGTTGCAATGTGTGAATATGCCATTGGTATTCGCTTCGATATTCCCATCCATCAAACAAAAAGGTCTGAAATCGACCACGTCCCTGTCCAACTTGCACAGTAAATGGAAGAATCGCCCAATAGGATTTACCTCGTTAACATGTCCTATCGTACAACTCAGATACAAGTTGCATCCATAGGATCATGTTAAACAATAGTTATTACTAAAATTGCCAGCTAAGACTGAGTATAAGGCTCTGAGATCTCATTGTAGAACGCATTGTTTTCCGAAAGCACTTAGCAATTTTTGAATTCTACAGAGCGAGCGAACCTGTGTAATCTTGAGACCCATAGTTGTGACCACCAAATATTTGTTTCACCACAGAATTTTCCCATAATCCAAAACTCAATGCTGAGAGCTACAGGAAGTCGAAGCACCATGTCCAAAGATGCAGTACCAGATGAGCCCTGCGACCCCCGAGTTGAGGTCATTGGTGATCTCAAGGGGAAGGTGGAGTAGGTTAATATCCTTGATATTGACTTAACATATCCAATCTTGTTCCCTGATATGAGCATACACACCTTATGGAGTATCAATCTAGGCATGTTTGGAGGCATCCAGTTCTCGCCAAAGCCCGAATTTATCAACCTCTTCAACTCAACAATCATGAACCTCAGGGACTTACCAATTTTTAGTACCACTAGCGATGTTTCTGAGTGCACCAAGTTCTTGATTAGCAAGGTGCATGAGAGAAGTCTCTGGTTGGATAGGTGGTATCCAATCCACACCGAAGACATCCATCAGCTTACTGGACTGCCCCTCGAATGAGAGGACCTTTCTAAAGGATTTTAGGGTCCCAATAAGCACGAAAAAAAGAAAGGGGAGCCTAGCATCTATGAAAGGTTCCACACATAGAGGAGGGGCACACATCCAAAATCACCCCCATACTACTAGAGACATTCAGGAATGTCTACTACATCATAGCCAACAAATTCATGAGGTTGTATTACAAGGGAGAATGCATGTTGGATGAATTATCAATAACGTATTTTTGCACCAATTGCATTGTATTCAATTGTTGTAGTTACCTGTTGGAGGAACTACTCATGGCTTGTGAGGAATCCCAGGAGAAGGTAGGCACCTTCACATATGGCTACCTATTGTTGGCATTCACAATTCTCAGGTGGAAGCCACCTCCTGGAAGATCATTGGCGCTAGAATACAAGAGGTTCCTTGAAAATATGTTTGAGCCCTAACATTCCAAGGCAGGCTCGGAGAACACAACCTTCAACAACACAACGTTCTGCAAGTGGTATAACTAGCTCATCGACGCATCATAGAGGTTTTGCATTTCGTAGGAGCTCCTCAACTACAACATGAGGAAAATCGCTTTCAACATGAATCAACATCACACGTTTGTATGGCCTAGGCATGCCCAAAAGGAGTAATTCCATTCGTGGATGTTGTCATTCTACTTAGATGAGGAGACCTTCGACAAAGACGTAATGTCATGGCCAGGAGTTGAACGCAACCCGCGCAATTCGGGGATGCACTACATTTTTCCTGTCGAGATGCTAAAGAAGAGAGGAAAGGAATCAGGGGTAGGACCAATCTCAGGCTTAGAGGCACTGAATAAAGAAGCTTCAGCACAAACAGACTCTATGGAGGAGGAGGAAGAGACACAACCACTAGAGCGGAAGAAAAGAACATTGTCAATCTTCCCGCAGCTGCGAGAGAAAGCCATGTTGAGAGGTAAGGATGTCAGCGAGATCTTGAGTGTTTCATTCATTACAGAACCAGTGGAGAATAATTTCACAACAGGGGTCTCGTTGAGAAAAGTTCTGAACCAACAACCCCTTTCATCCACTGTCCCCCGCACTCACTCAACGGTTTGAGAAACCCAGTCATACATATTCAGGAAAACCATGAGCTTGACACCCTTCCATCCGCCATCGTTATCGATCACCCTCCATCACCACCACAACCACAGACACCACCCCTAAAAAACACCAGTCCACCCGAAACTACTTATCCAGAGCCCATGAAGCTCAATCCCCCAGAACTACCTAAGCCAGAACTACCAGAAACAAGCCTAGAGTTACCTGAGTAGAGAGAAAAACTTTCTAGTCCAAATCTAGAAGTATCAGAGCAGATATTGTAGCTAACTAGTCCAAACATTGACACCTAGGACCATCATATTGTGCCTTTTATGTACCATAAGGACACTCAAACGGTAGAGGAGTCGCAAGCTCAAAACCCCCAAAAAATTTCCCTAATGCCCATGGTTGAGGGTGCCCAGGGAAGCACAAATCCAAAAACAAAGACACACAAAGAGAAGAAGCTACCAGAGGTTTAGAAGGAGCCAGATTAAACCTTTGGGCAAAGTGCAACATTCATGCAAGAACATATGTAGATGGTTCTCCAAAACCCTCAATAGTGTGGAGAGTTGTTGCAACTCTACCTAGCCAGAACAAAGGTTCTAACACTGCTACCATTAGCATTGAGTTTGAGGATTGCGCCAGGACCATCAAAAGGAGAGGTGGAGTTAGATACCCCCTCATAACATTCAATGACCAGTGGACTTCCACTACAGACCTGACTGCCCAGGGACATAGCCCCATCTTTTGCTAACCTTGCACAGTGGCCAACAACACACTTAGTTGGAATGATGAGTGCATCAACTGATCAATTGGAGTAGAGGCTCCAACAGGAAGAGAGGTCTATAGAGTCCATGAGGGAGGAATTGCTCCTTGAAAAAGCATGTATAAAATGATAAGAACATGCAAAGATCCAGGTCAATCATAGACTGGAAAGAGTTTAGGAAAGGATTGTTGAAGCCTAGCTGGAAATTCGGAAGGTTGCACCCCAATTGCTAGAATCCAATGATGAAGGAGAGATAGACCATTTGATTGAACTACTCCAAGGAGCATGGTCATAGTTGGCCAGTTGCATCGATCATATGGAAGTGAAGTTACATAAGACTTAATAGGAAGCAAAGAAGCAACCTCAGAAGTTGCAGGAGATGATGGAGAAGATAGTTCTAGAATGCAACAATTCTTGAGCAACACTACATAAGTGCACAGTTGAGTGCACAAAGATTTTTAGAGAAGTCAATGATTGGATGGGAATCATTGCTAGGAACAACTAGACCTTGGAGGATGCACATACTAGAATCTAGGTGTTGAATGAAGAAGTTGGAGCTACGATGGATCCACTGGAGAAACAACATAAGTTTGATCAGGTTCAACAAGCATACAATGAATTGAACGCTATATTTGAGGTGCAATCCATAGCTAAGAAGGCATTGCGTGACTTATGACATGTCATTCAGATAGTTTATATGCGGATGCATCAAGTTGATGGAACAACAGATTATGAATGGAAATCATTGGTCACATCCAATCCCAAGGGATGTGTTACATATGCGACCCAAGATTTCATGGTAGAGGCCTCACTCCTTGCCAAGAAATGGAAGGATAAAGTTGGAAGATTTCAAGAAGTGAAGAAGTGGGCCTTGGATTTGGTCCCAAATTTGGGCCCTTCATTTGAAGAGGTAGATGAAGAGAAAGTTCAAGGAGAAGAACAAAAGAAAGAGGAAAAGGAGGACAAGGGGAAACAACAGTTTCTCCTAGAAGCTGCGAAAGAGATGAGTACTTGAATCAAGGGCGATTCAAGGTTTGTGGTCGGAGCCTGTTGCACCCTTCGGTTTTGGATGAGAAATTCTGCAAGAAGGAATACAGTCCCATTTTTGGCCTAGTACGAGTTGCACAAGCTACAAAAGAAGTTGGACAACAGAGCAAGGAGAAGTAACATAAATCAATTGTGAAAAAGACAACACAACGCTAGCAAAGAAAAAGCAGTTGCAAAAGAACAAGAAAGCATGCAAGACAAATATATAAGACATGAATTAACTTATATATAGGGATGAGTATGATTGTAAAAGGGTTTGGTTCGGTTCTTCCCTTTTTGTTAGGCTTGGCCATAGTTGTTGTTGTCTATTGTTGATAAGTCAAGTTTTGAGTTCTGTAATGTAATTTTTACACCATTTTGGGAATTAGAACTTTGTGAAATGGGTCTAGAAATAGGAGTCTGTAACAAAGAACTAATTTGTATCTATGAGTTTGTAACTGAGAAAGATCTCAAGATAATATATGAACAAGGATCCAAAATTTCAAAATATGGTGTGTCATTCTGTGTTTATATTATTTCATTGTATCTTTATAGTACTTCTTTATGTTTCATAAGTTCCACATGATGTTTCTGTACATGAATGCCTTCCGCAACCTAAGTAGCTTCAGTTCTTGTGTATATGAGTTCAGATAAGTTCTATACTTAGATTTCTTTTGCAAGATTAGGATGAATCTTGAAGGTTCTATGAACCCACCTAAGTATTCTCCTTACCCTTCCCTATCCTTTTGTCTCAACATCGCTTCGAGTGAGAATTCTTCTCTTTGGAGGAGATGAAAATGCCATCACTTTAGACTACATGGTACCTTTTGTTGGTAACCTAATAAGGACCTTGTTCTGATGAATCTTGTGCCAACATGGATAAAACATAATACAAACGTTTCAGTTTGTGAAATGGCCTTACTACATTTCTTATCAAATATTAAATAAATAGCGGCATGCGATGCTACCTATGGTATATTGTACAATTGTCTACCCAAAGTAATAATAACACCACATGGTCTAGAGTCATACACATCATGATGCTTCCACAAATATGGTTGTCTTAAAATAACATCAAAAAATTCAAGGGGAGGAATATCAAACAATACCTCATCTTTTAAAGGCTTGATGTCATAGGGTAGACAACATTGTTGGCTAACACGAACATATCTTCCTTGGCAAAGACAACCGATGGTGTAGGGTTGCAGGTGCAGTGTCATCGGCAAGTCCAACCTCTTGATGACCTCTGTTGATATCACGTTCTTTTGACTACCAATATCGACAATGAAATGAAGTGGATCCCCCTTTACCCACATCTGTGAGTGAAAGAGGTGTTCCCCTTCCTCTAGTTTTTCTGGTTCACTTTTCGGGACTTTGGTGTTAGCGACAGTGGAACTGGGTTCAACATAAATAATATACTTCCCTCCCTCTACATTTGATTCAGAATCATAATCAACCTCTGACTCGAAATACTTCATCTCGGCCATGAGTGACTGCTCGGAGAAACATTATTCATTGTTGTGCCAAGGAATTTTATGGTATTCACACCATTTTCCTGTGTCCTTGTTCATTTTCTCATTTCCCTTATTATGTTGCGATTTGGACTGGTTTTCATGAGAGTGTCCATATTTTCTCTATCCCTTGTTGTGTGGTTTGGGGCCGTCTTTTCCCTTCTTCAGCTGTGAGGAGTTTGCAGCTCCAAATTCTCACCTCTTTTGCTTAAATTTATGCTCGATCTTGACAACATATCTATAAATTGTACCAAATGAAGTGATGTCCTGAAACTCCATTTCTGCTTGAATGTATCTATGTAAACAACCATGGTATTTGAGCACCATATGTTTCTCAGAGTCTTTGATAACCAACTTGGTGCATAGGGTATGGAAAATATTGGTGAAATTTGGGTATTGTCTGGTCCCTTTCTTGACATAGGGTGGTCTATCTGTTGTACTAGTACTAGTAGCTTCCAACATGGTAGTATTGTTCTTTAATGGAATCCTTGAAGGAATCCCATGTAGGGGCAACCAAAAATATTGTATATTCCTCTATGGCCCTTTTCTCAGAGTAAGTGTCCCACCAGTCCTTAACATGGGGGATGAACTTGAGGAGTGAAAAAGTAATATTTTCTCTATCTAAAAAATTGTGGACCGAAAAATACCCTTCGAACAGATTCAAACATTTATCTACAACATCTGCATCTATCAGTTCTTCAAATAATGGAATATCAAAATTTTCCTATACCTTGTAGGGGATTGCATGGCCGCTTGATGAAGTTTCTTCTCATGTGAGCATTCATTGAATGATCTGAGCAAATTTGTCCATCATTTCGTTCCTTTGTTGCTCAAGGTCTTCCTCCAACAACATTTTAAAAGGATCTCCTACTCCATATTTACTTTTTTCTTTCATGGGTTGTTGTCAGGCTCAACATGGTCGATCTTGTGATGGCTAGATTTGTTTGAGTCCCAACTTCTTGTACCCAGATCTTGTCGATGACATGCATGAAGAAAAATAAATGAAGAGAAGACCACTCTAATACCATTGATCCATATTTTGGAGCGAAACGAACTGATTAATAGACTGAATACAATAATCACAGAGATATGAAGAACAACACATATATCCAATGAATGATATCTTCTATTGAATAAATGAAATAGGCTGAAATTTTAAAACTGCAGAACTGAAACACTTGCTCGAATGGTGCTAGCTATCTCTCAGAATAGATGCGGCTGCTACGTGGATTTTTCTGAGAAGAATGAATACAATGAGGCTCCATAGGCATTTTTAACATTACTCATGGATATGAAATGCTAAAATTTATGCAGGCCCCTATGGGTAAGTTGGTACCTCAACTTCTTGGGGTCGTAACGTTTGCATACGACCTCCATTTTAGGCACGTGATAGCCCGTTGGAAAGGTCTTTTTGAGAAATACACATTACGCCATAAAACTCTGACTCCATCTATAGTTTGACTATGGTGAGACAAAAAACATTGTCTAGGGCCCCAAAAAGGACCTGGAATTATAGTAATATGTGTTGACATGAAAACATACAAAATAAGCCAGTTCGATTAAGTGGGTGGCCACTAGTATCCAACTAGAAGATGTGTAGGGATTGATATAGCCCCAGAAGTGTAGAACCCACAATTATAAATAAGTATAGAAAAAGGTATTGAACTAAAAACTATCTAGAGGAGCCAGTTGGAATAGGTAGATGGCCACCAATATCCACCTGGATCATTTCGTGTCGAATATAAATGAGGAAGGAGACATATTCCCCAGGTATCTTGTAGTGTCGACTACCTCCACCTAGAATTGTTTTGTGATCCTAGTACCACTGAGCATGCGCCTTTCCTTATCCATCAACATTATGTTCATTCACTCATAATATCCATTTTGTTTTGGGGCATATGGTGTGGTATTTTTCCATGCTATGTCACATTTCATACATAACTGATCAAATTATTTTCCACATAATTCACCACTGTTGTCAGTTATCAACACATTAATATTCTTTTTTGTTTGGTTTTCTAAAAGAGATTTAAACTGTTTAAATGTCTCGAAAACCTCTTATTTATTTCTTAGGAAATATATCCATGTCTTCCTAGAAAAATCATCTTTGAAGGAGACATAATAACTCGGACAAACACATCACTATGCACCATTTCAAGAATCCCATTTTCACTTGTCGCTCCATATGGAAACCTCACCTAATTTTTTTTTCCATATATGCAATGTTCACAAAAGTTGACATCTAAACCACATTTTGAAAAACCTTCGACCATACCTTTGTTATTCATATATTGAAGTGATTTTTCTCCAATGTGTCCCATCCTCTCATGCCATAGCATGGTCGAGTTGATTTTATCTTGTCTTGTAGAGTTGGTTTGTACCAAATAAGCCCAATTCTGATCAAGTTAAGTCAAAGTCGAGTCGACTTCAGGAGAAATGATTTTGTTTCATCTATTCAAGTAGACATTCCCTAATAAATTTTATAGGGTTTCAATATGAACTCCTTTCATTAAGACCATCACACCTCTGACCATATTGTATGAATCCTTCTAAAATAGAGTGTCTACCCAAACATCACTCATCTTATTGACAAATATCATATTTATTTCCAAACCTGGAATGTGTAGCATGCCTAGAATGGTTCGTTTCCTCCCATCTAGGAGTACCAGTCGAGGTCTTCCTCGTTCAACAATTTTGGTTGTCAATTCGTCCCCCAAGAACACGTCACCTCCATCATATTGTTTATACTCGCAGAACCATTATACATGTGCTATCATATTATAGGATGCTCTTTATTTGATCAACCAAACACCTTGATTTGACTATGTACTGGTTGACTCCATGTACACATCACCTCCCTTACTTGGGATTATCTTTCTCTTAGTTGATTGCTTCTCTTCGGATCCCATACTAACTTCCATATCCCTCGAATTATAGTCATTTTTGAAATTCCCATACTTACCACATTTCCAACATATTCTTTTCAAACGAACCAGGGATTTATATCTACCCTTCAACTTATAATTTTTACCAGAGGATTTTCCTTTATATCTTTCAATCGATCGACCTCTCACCACTAAAGAATCTTTGGTAAATTCTTCCATGTTCTTTATTCTGACTTCTTCTAATAGAAGAGAAGAAACCACATATTCTAGCACTAGTGTGGTTGTATTACTCCCTATACCCATGCCTAAGATATCCCAGGAGTATGGAAAATAAAATAGTATGCTTATACACTTCTCCTCCTTAGTGATTTTAATATCCACAAATGCTAACTGGATTTAAATGGTGTTAAACGCATTCAAATTTCTAGTTACTTAATTTCCATCACTCATTCTCATAATATATAGTTTCTTTCTGAGAAAAAACTTATTTACCAGAGATTTCAATTGGTATAAGCTTCCCAGCTTGTCCCATAATTTCTTGGAAGAATCTTTACCTGAGACATTTAGCAGTACTGAATTTGAAAAATAAAGCCAAATCGTACTTCTTTATATTCTTTCGATTTTCTTCGATTCTTCCATAGAAATGCATGTCGGTTGGGTGTTTGGACAAAAATTTTTCCATTGTTATCTATCTACAAGAATATCTTCCATTTTAAGGTTCCAAAGATCAAAATTCTAGCCATTGAATTTTCTATCTCTATTCTTGAACCGCTTGCCATTCTTTACCATGATCTTTAACACAATTTATGACCTTTGACTTTCTATCGATCAACCTCAACTTCAACCTTCACTTGTTTCAACTTGAATATACTTTCATTGCAAAGAATATAAAAGCCCAACATGATCCACATGTACACCCTCCTCATCCACGATGTATCCTAAATATTGGATTATGTGCATGCCAAAGGAACACTTCTCCAAATTGGAATATAACTTGTGTTGTTGCAAGGTTACCAATACCTATTGAATATGATCCAGATGTTCCTCCCAATTTTTGATGAATATGAGGATGTCATCCAAATATAAAACAAAAAAGGAGTTTGTGAATGGTCGCAATATATCATCCATCATATGCATGAATGTGGTCGACACAGTAGTCAAGCTGAAAGCCTTGAACAACCACTCAAATAGGGCTTCTTTAGACTTGAAGGTTGTCTTACACACATCATTTTTCTCAATCAGCACTTGGTGGTAACTTGACTTCAGATCAATATTACTGAAAAACTTGGCTTTGTTGAGCTGATTGAAAAGATCATCAATCCAAGGAATTGGGTACTAGTTCTTGACTGGGATCTTCTTCAGGGCTCTATAATCAATAAAAATTCACCATGTCCCATCCTTCTTCTGTACTACAACAATTTGGATCCCACAAGATGAGGAGCTTGGTGTGATGTGGACCTTCATAATTAGATCTTGGATCTAGCATTTGATTTCCTCATTCTCCATAAGATAACGCATGTATACAGGGTTGTTGGGTAGAGGAGAAACATGTGTCAAATCAATTGAATTCTTTACTTGATAGTGCATAGGAACCCCAATATGCGAGGATAATATGTCTTTGTATTCCTAGACTATTTTTTCTGCCTATTGTTGTTAGGAAGAGAGACCTCGTAGATAGATTTTGGTGGTTGCAGTGACCTTCCATTCACCTTTCGATCGAACCATATAGAGAAAAAATATACCACTATAATAAACCACCTTTATGAACTACTTCATAGAGATCAAAGAGACGACAGTGTTTGGGACTTCCTTTGGTACCCTATAGAGTTCATCTCCCAAAGTAATAATGACACTACAGAGCCTAGATTCGGAAATAACATTATGCTTCCACATAAATGTTTTTCCTAGAAAAACATCCAAAATTTTAGGTGGGGAAACATCACACAATACCTTGTATTTCAAGGGTTTGATGTCATAGTGTAGGAGACATTGCAGGATGAAGCAGATGTTTCTTCCTTGGGTGATCCAAATAATGATGTATGGTTGAGGATGTTGCTTCTTTTTCAAGTTCAACCTCTTGACAACCTATGTTGAGATAAATTTACTCTAGTTGTCACTCTAAACAATGAAATGGAATGGGGTTCCCTTAAACCACATATGTGAGTGGAAAATATTATCTCCCTCCTTAGGCTCCTCTCGTTCCTGTAGATGAAATTTTGTGGTAGCAATGGTGACACTAGGTTCTGCATTAATGATTTGTCTTCCCTTTTCTGGATCCAAATCAGAGTCTGAGCCAACATATGATCATGGACCTTTTGTCTCAGCCAACAAAGATTGTTTGGAGTGACATCCATCAATATTGTGCCAATGAATTTTGTGGAACTCACAACATTTTCCACTGTCCTTCTTCGACTTCCCATTACCATTATTTTTTGATGGCTTGGGCCGGTTACCCTAGGGTTGGCCTTCCTTGCTCTGTCCTTTTTCCTAGGAGTTAGGGATACCCTTACCATACCTTGTTTTTTTTGTATTTGTAGATCCAAATTCCTATTTTTTACGTAGCTTGAATTTATACTCAATTTTGAGAGAATATCGATAAGCAACTCCCAATGACAAGATGTCCAAAATATCCATTTCATCTTGGATGTACATGTGCAGATCCCTAGGGTATTTTAGGACCATATCTTTCTGAAAGTCTTTGATACCCAACTTGGTGCGAAGGTATGGAAATTATTTGTGAACTCTGACACCGTTTGGCCCCTCTCTTAGCGTAGTGTGGTCCATCTCATGTACTAGTCATCATAACTTACAACAAGGTAATATTGTTCCTTGAGGGAATCAATGAAATTCACCCAAGTGGGTCTTGGCCTAAAAATTTGAGACTCATACTTAACATGTAGCTCATAGTAAGTCTCCCACCAATCTCTGACATGAGGAAAGGCCTTAAGTAGCATGAAGATGATATTTTCACTATTGGAAAAATTGTGGACAGAGAAATAACCCTCTACCATATTTCACCATTTTTCCAAAGCATCAGTATATATCATGCCTTCAAATAAAGGAATATAAAATTTAACTTCTACCTTGAAGGGCATTGCACCTCCGAAGTGATTGTTGGTTAAAGGTGCCTTCGTTGTTGCCGATAGTCATCGAAGGATCTGGGAAAAGTTATATGTCATCTCATTCATCTGTCATGTGAGGGATTCCTCAAGAAATAGTTTGAAATGATATTTTGTCTCGTATCTTTGGCATGTGAGAGTGGTTGTCCTCAAGAGATACAAACTCAAGACCCAAATCTCTATACCCTGACCTAATACATCAACTTCCTCAGGTCGTAACTTTTGCATACAATCTTCATTTTAGGTGCACGATAGCTCATTTGAAATAACTATCCAAGGACTACACATGTTTCCATCAAACTCTATCTAATTCCTACAATGTGATTGTGTCGGTCCCAAAATACGTTGTTTAGGGCCTCAAAATGGCCCCAGAAGTTTAGGACCCAAAAATTCAGAAAACAAACTGCCAAAATGGAAATTGGTCTTTGATCCAGTGGAATAGGTGGGTGGCCACTGATATTAGTGGAAAATGGAAATTATTGACACTTCTAGACTTCCATCATTCATGCACACTGAAACATGTAATTCCAATTGAAGCGATCTAAATAAATAAACTTTAAACCACGACCATCAGGTAGATTAATCGAATCCATTTTTGAATTTTATAGCTAAGCCAACTATGAGTTATAGGACTACATTAAATAATCAGTAAATACAAAATTTCCAAATGTGACTACTTGAAAATTGAAAATGAAATTATTTTCATTTTCATGTATACTTTAAGTCAACATGGCTATCGTTGAGCAGATTTGTTTTCAAAATTTTAGCTCTGAGCAGTTCTATTGCACGTTATTCTTAACTTAATATGGGTCTCATAAGGTAGATATGGTGTAATTCCATCGACACCAAAAATTACACTTGACTTCTATAATTGCAAATGCATGGACTTAATCATCATCAAGACAAAAATCCTCACACCGCATTTCACATCATGTTTCCATGCAAATCTATAAAAATTTCTTGAGTTTTCAAATGTCAAAAACTTTTTTAATTTGATTTCCATGGACAACAGAGTTAGGTCATGTTTTACGTTATAGATTATACAACTTCTATGACTAAAAGATACTTTGTTTGAGTTGGTGAGTACTATCCATATCAAATCAAAATTGATCACATTGATATAATTTTTCACAAAGAATTAAACATTTTTTGTTTACCTACTCAACACTGATAAACATTCAGCGGGACAGGGTTTGGGGACACTTCTCCATGGTTTTCAAGTAATCATTAACGCTTATTGAGATATTTGAACGATCTTCTTTAGCATTCGACTTGGTTGGCAGAAGATAGATCATAATATTATGATATTGATTCACAAACTATATGGATACAATGAATTATCAACTCACCATGTAATTATGCCCATTGTCATTAATTTTCCAACTCTCACACCGTGCACGACTTCGTTCTTAATCCTCAAATCTGGATCAAATTTGAAATTTTTTAGACCCTGGATCATTAAATATAGATGCTAAAGCCAATATTTGGTATATTTTTTGGTGGATCCTAAAATTAATTTTGACATCCTATTTAAAATTTCTCCCATCTTTTGGAGGATTCTTATTAATTCTACACTTTCCAATGGACGTGTAAAATTCAATTTTTGAATCTTTTATGAAGGGAAATTTCAGAAATACTCTTCTTTGACAAGATGAAACCCTTTAGAAGGGTTGTGATGGGTTCAAATTTGACCATTGATAACCATAAATAATTTTTTCTCCTTATATTTATGTCCATGGAAATATTTATCATCACAACTATAGTGCATACCTTTAAGTTGGCACTCCATAATTTTAGCACAGGTTAAGTTATGGATGTTGAATACTGAAGAGGATGGAGAGGGATTGGTAGGGTGAGAAATAGTGGGAGAGGGATTGGAGAATAAATTTTTTATTTTTAATTTGATCATTCACCACCTTTTGGACCTCCCTATTTATTTGAGAGGATTTGAGTCAAGTAGTAGGATGAATCATTAAGACATGGGCATGCATCTCTTCCTTTAGACCCCTTATAAATAATTCCATGAAAAACATATCGTGCATGTCTTCGGTGCATATGGTGAGTTGCGTAAAATATGAGATGAAATACTAAACTATAAAATATGAGTATCTGAAATATTGAGTGTCGGTTTAAAATTTTTCATAGAGGTCTGAGAGAAATTTTGCCTAAGTTATATAACGTCGGTGGGAGTTATTATTCCATTGCTATCATTTAGTATATAAATATAAGAGACCCATACATAGTTTCATTAATTCATTGATGATTACATGTAGATAAAAATAATATTCCATCTAAGTGACCTAGCCTATGGGTTCAGAGCCATCATATTTGTTAAGATCTACTTTACGGATCTTGTGCCACATTTGAGTAATAGGTTCTTGAAAAAATGGGGTAGAGTGAGGGTCCATGGGATTCAATGATTCAAATCCTTGATTTTTGGATTTTTGGTAATTGTATTGGTAACACTTGGAGTGATTTTACATTACCATGAGTTTGGACAACTAGTCTAATGCTGAGTCTATTTTGGCTATATTTTTCAATGATGGAATTAAAATTTTACTGATAAAAGGAGTGGTTGTGCTTCATTTTGTGTTGTAAATCATCACATTAAGTTTTTTATGAGGATACTCGCATGACCACCTCATAAGGTTTAGTATCCATAGATATCTAGGCCCACAAAAAAAGGTCTACTAGCGAGTGGTACCAAGCAAATCAACATTGCATTATGGGTCCGTTGAGATAGAAATCGGGAAGTGGGGAAAGTGGATCCACCAAAATGACTTACTAGATAGTGGTAAAATGATGACTAGTACGACATGAGAATTATACTAAGATAGGTCTCAAATAAGGGAGTGCTTCAGACACAATTTGGTATTTATCCTTTAACTCATATAGAGTTATACTCCCACTTGAATAATAATACATTCATAGAGTGGTCAAATTATCAATACTATAGTTTATGTAGGAATTTCATATATTGTTAGTAGGAATAATGGTTTCTAGTGATAGAATGTAGAGATTCTCCATGTAGCCATTTATGTAGGAAGTTTGTGGTCTAAAAGCATAGAGTAGTGTTTTGAGGCTCCCGAGGGAAAGGGAGTGTCAAGTTTTATACCTCTCTGATATATGTGTACGTTCCAATAGTAGTGCTTGGTCCAATTTATCAAGGGAGTAAAAAAGAATGCTCAAACATACCATTATCCATACTACTTGATTACCCAACTACTAGAGAGTAGTCCTCCCAAGTGTTGTTATTGGTGTCACTATAGAAGAAATATGATCAATTGACTTATCTAAACATAGTTTTGGGAAAATATTGTAGGGGATAGTATACTCTGTTTACTAGACCCGATGATCGACTAAGAATTAGTAGGTTGACCATCAAAGTCAGAAGTAGAGTTCGTTTGAAGTATCTGTTAACCCACTGAACCAAGAAGTTAAATAGTTACAACTTCTTGAAAGGAGTATAAATATATAAGCACATGAAATCTCAAGTAGCGTCATGGGAGAGGTTTTATACAATTGGGTTGTGCTACTATATCATAAAATAAAGGATTGTTCTTTGGGTTCTCATTACTTGTGTATGTCTTGTGTATGTATCTTCTATGATGTCTATGTAAGGATCTATCAGTAAATCTCCATGCTTTTCCCTAGATTACATCATTGGTTTCGTTTCTAGTAGTACTAGACTTTGGCATGTATAAAGTTTCATAAATGCTAGCTCTACAAGACATATGTGAATGGTGGGAGAGAAAAATTGAGAACTACATCAAAACTTACACAAGAAGGAACAACCTCTCACTAGCAAAAGAATGACCGCGATTATTTTAAGAGACACATGAAATATTCCTTGAAGCTATCCAATAATCCATGCTCCAACACATTAATAGATTAGGTAATGCATAATATTACAACCAACAAGAATTTAGGACTAAATTTGTCGAATAGAGGAAGAACGAATCTGCATGACTAGCTCGGAAGAATTATTGAGGACTATATTTTAGAACAAGCCATTGAAGATCAAATGTCTCTCGATAAAATAAAATAAAATGTTTATACCGAATTGCACGAAGCATTTTTGTGCATAGTTCCGACACTCGTTCATAAATTCCTCCTTGAAAAGGTAGTCGGTGAAATTTTTGAATACCGACCTAGACTAGGCACACTGTTACCAAATAGTAATTTCCAAGAAAAAGATGAATAGGGAGAAGGATTTCTTGACGCAAAGTGAAAATATGCAAGAGAATCCTGGGACTATTTCTTGGATAAATAAACATGAATAATGCTATCGACCTAGAGTAATTCAGTTCAGAAATGGGGTGTTAGTCGCAAATGTGAGATGCCATAAAGAAATCATACCTGAATCAGTGTTTTCCAAACCTAAATGTCATTAAGAGGGAAGAAATAACATAAGTAGTCCATGGATATCCATAAATTAGAATGAGATAAAAGGAAAAAGAAAAGAGAAGAACTTTGTAACCAATGTAACAAGAAAAATTTGAATAGAAAAATGAGCGGGGAAGGTCATTCTGATAGACTGCGTGATTAGACTGAGTCAGAAATAGATTGACTAGAGATAGAAATAACAGTAGCCTCAAAAACCCTCGACATAAGTAGCGATGAAAAACTAAACATCCATCAACTAGACAATGAATTGGAAAGAATGGACTACAAATAATCTTGACTAGTTATACGAACTTCCCCCACACCGGAAACCAGCCTGTAAATAAGGGAATTTCTTCAATGGAGACTTCAAATCGACGACCAATCTACAATATTATGGTACATAATGGATGATCATGGAAACCTATGAGACACATTCATTGTCAATATAGAATGAAATGAATTTGACAATATTCTTATCCAAATTAAGGATCTCACCGAATCAACCCCCCTACCAAATCTATTTTCAAAATAAGAAATTGATTGTAGTCGTGAAGTGACACACCCTTTGGAATGTCGGTTATTCAAATATAAAGATCAAATCTAATAAAATGAGGAGGCATTCTCTATACTTAATAAGAAACAACTATTTCTCAAGTACCATCCAATAAAGGAGGAAAAAAAAACTAACAAAGGATTTGACAACTCAGTCTAAAGTTGTGGTAGCTCAAATACCAACAAAACCAAGCATTCCAAGAAAGAAATTCAAAATGGGATTTAAACACATCCCAATTTATGAAGGAGAGGAGGACCCAAAACGCCATTGGTTCATGTGAAAAAAATTATAGGATGTTGTTGACATTACATATGAAGACAAGAAAATGGCACAATTCAGAGCTACTCTGTGGCACTGAGCTTTAACATGGTTTATGAGATTCAAAGGAAAGAAAAATCAGTCAAAAGAACAAATAAAGAATATATTCTTATCATTTTTTAAAATTCAGGATGTTACACATCTAGCAGCCCAAAATTTAAATGAAATAAAACAAAGATTGGATGATTCGGTAAGAGAGTATGATAAAAGATTCAAATACCTCTTAAGCCAAATTTTGACAACAATTGACCAGATCTTGTTGATCTAGTGGTATGTAGTTGGGCTACTGCCATGAATATGTTCTTTGTTATGCTTATATGAGATAACTTGTTGTGAAGATGCGTTACATAAAGCACAACGAGTCGAATCATATGATGATGGCCCATAAAATTATTTGACGACTAAGAGACTTGAGGAGAAAATAAAAAATTTACAACAAACAATAAAAAAGTATCTATATGATGGAATGAAGTATGGTCTACTACATGCCTTGTGGAAGGACATACGAAGGATAATTTTCCTCACTGAGCACACAACAACAACATACGTTCATCGAATACAAGATCAAAAAGATTGTAACATATGTGAATGCCTGACTGATCACACTGTACATGATTTTCCACACAATCTGAAAAACACAAAGTCGTGTCATATCTATGAATCCTCTGATAACCGAACATCAAAATTCCATTTAAACGCTTAGAATTAGACTATTGTATGAATGTTCTACCATGCAGAAACCATCGATCAAGAAAAGAATTATGGTCAAATAGAAAACTACTATGGTCATGGTTGCGGTTGAGGAGGAAATCATGGATTTAGATGTCGAGGTTGAGGTCATGGATGACCATACTATTTCAATTTCTATAAATATTATCACATCATTCCATATTTCCCTATAAAAGATAGAATTGATTTGAAATTTTCCAATATATGTGATGTTGGAGACCACTCTTTAGAAGACTACCCAATAGTACTTGAAAAAATCATGACAAGAAAAAATGTCAATATACTACATGCAGCATCCAAGTAGGAGGTGATGAAATAAAAAAACTTACATGTCATTAGAAGGTTGGTTTAAGGACGAGATATTAAAACTCCACTACAATATCACCAAAGAAGGAAAGTTAATACCTTCCCAAATACGGAAAAATAAGAGAAAATCATGAGAGAAGCTATTATTTTTTTAAATAATTCCATAGAAGATCAATAAAACTTGGGAAGACGAAATGAAGACACCATACAAGAATTTTTTCAGCTCCTAAAATAAAAACATTTAGTAGGCTTCCTGTTGGACCTATTCAACCTATTACGCAAATACAAAGATGGTCAAAGACCGACCAAGGATGCAAAGAACCTCTCTTATAAACATAAATATTACAATCCATGAGTTAACTTGGATATTAAGTGAAGTATGGTCAATTAGGTGGTCATTTATTTTGGATATCAAGTAAATACTTTTCCAGGAGAAACATCGATACGAATGGGTCAACCCACCCTAGTGCCCATGATGAACTATCTTAAATTAGTCGATCAAATATTAATATAATCGATTGGAATATGAGAAATGTAGAAACTCAAATTATGGTAATACTAACTTCGTTTTACTTTGAAGTAATCAAACTCATCGAAGTAATGACAGCATATGCATCTCTTTTAAGTCGACCATGGGGTTGAAAAATGAAAGCAACTATATCCCTTGAAAGAGATAGAATTAAGTTCAAAGGGAGTGAGAGGAAAATAATAATTCCTTTGGATCCAAAGGAAGGAAAACCATGGATGGAGTTATGGGATGAATATCAAGAAGCCTAGTTCACGTACCAGATAAATAACGAATAAAGAGATTATGTAGAACTGACTATAGAAGGAGAAATTTTGAGAGAATATCCCATGTCGTTCGAGCATAATTCTGACTCCAATTTATATAACTGGAAAATTGATAATTATGAAGCACATGAGAAATATTTTTGGTCTATTGAAATCATTCCAAAAAAACATCTTAGGATGTGCTACTCACTCCAGGCTATACCAAATGTATATGACTAAAAATCGCAACAAATTCCCACTCTTATACCGATCGAAAATCAAATAAGAAAACCCTTACGATATAATGAACGATATGAACCTTTAACTCATGTTGATGAAGTAGAAAAATCCATAGGATATCAAGGGAGGATGCAGATCCTTGTGGAAACCTTCACAGGCCAAGCTGCAATATGGTGGGAAGCACATTCCCACAGATTACAAACATAGATGATTGCGTCTGCGTACTTCATCAAACGATTCAGAGATAATGAATTATCCAAATCCGTGGATATTCCCACCTTTAGAATTGGGTACAAGACAGTAGAGTATATTCAACGCTGTGAAAAAGAGTGGCGAAAAATATGATATAAATATTAAAGGGTGTGGCCCCATATTTTTCCAAGGACATTAGATTAAATACCAAATAAATGGTATAAGATTGAAGAAGCTTGCGAACATACATCAAACTGAGCTGAAATTAAATAAAATTTTGTGCAATACTTTGAATTTAATCCAAAAGAGTAACACTTGAGAGATGAAACACAACAAATAAAAAGATTTCTAGAAAATCCATCACCATTTTTACAGAAGGAAAAAGAAAATATGTTGGCCAATTTAGGATCAACATCAACTTTCAATTTTTTATCGGTAGAAAATAAAGAAATCCTAACAGCATGGAGGATTGACATGGAAAATATAAAATGTCCAGGAAAAATCTTACAGTGGAGACACTACCACCGAGCATTGAAAAACCATGTGAATTTAGTGTTAAATATAGCCATGGAACAAAACGAAGACCATGAACAACCCAACTTACCAAAAATCTTCACAAAAATTGAAGAAGGCTAATGCTACCTCGATGAAGAGAAACCACCAGAATCGATGGATGCAAAAATCAAAACAAAACAATTTGACATATCAAATGACGATCAACCAAAAATGGTACGAATAGGTAACTATTGGATCGACAAACAAACATCTGACATAGTCAACCTATTAAAATAATATCAAGATGTTTTTGTGCACGACTACAAGGACATGAAAGGACTTGTATAGGAAATGAGAGAAATGAATATTGAACTTATTCCAGGAGAAAAACCAATAAAAAATGACCATACAAATTAGCACACAAATATAAATCGATCATCCAAAAAGAGATCGAAGGATTGATGCAATGATCTGTATTATTTTCAAGAAAAAATGAGAGCAGAGATATAATAAACAAATGTATAGAGATATATTAGATATCCAATAATATAACAAATATTTATCATAGATATAACCATAAACACATAGATACAGTAATACACAATTTCTATTAATGAGAAAAATGTACAAAACTATAGAAATATAGAGTGAAAGACTTGTTGGAATGGTGGCAACTTATCTCTGAGAAGAGATGTGACAGCTACTCACATTCACAAGAATTTGATTACACTGAGGCTCTAAAGGAATTTTTAACATAAAGAAAATCCAAAACCCTAGCCTTGGACGATGAAGAGTAAATAGATTTGTGGACCCTATTTTGGGTAGTTTGGTGTATCAACCTCCCAGGGGTGTAACTTTGGCATACTATCTTCGTTTGGGGTCCATGGTAGCATGCTGGAAACATATCGTCGAGGAGGATTTTTGGGGGGCCTCAATCAGAGCCTTTGGATATCATTAAGGTGCTCTATCCTAAAAATACTTCATTTAGGCCCTCAAAATGGCCCTAGATGTTTAGGAACTGAAAAATTGCTAAAAATAGTAAATTTCCATAAGACTATTTTGAGAGAGTTGAAAGAGGTGGGTGGCCACTGATATCCACTTGGATCAATCCTCCCTGATTAGGAATAAATAGTATCTATTGCATTCATTTCCGAAGGGAAAGGGAAAAGTGCTTGTTGAATATGAACCTTGGTGAGCTTCTTTCCTTGCTGGAGAATTTGAACTTCTTGGCTTGTGCGAGGTTGTTGAGAACCTAATGAGATGACTGTGTACAGAAGGAATCCTTTCACTTTACTTCAATCTTTTTGATTTTAATATTCTATATAGAAGGTTCTTAGACTGAGGCTTCAGTGGTTGTGGTGTTCTTTTGTTCACCTTTTGAACAGACTGTGAAGACGTTGAATTTTATGGTATTAGATACTACCTTGTGACACTATTTAGGTGGGAAAGTAGTTGGAACTACCTCTAGTATCCTGTAGAGATGACCCCCCAAAGAAAAAATTACACTATGGGGTCAAGACTCATAAATATCATGATGCTTCCACATATATGGCTGGCCCAAAAGAACATCACAAAAATCTAGTGGGGAAAAATCAAACAATAACTCATCCTTCAAGGGATGGATTCCATATGACAATCAAAACTATTGGCTAACATGGAGGTCTCATCTCCAGTGAAGCCAATCGATGTTGTATGGTTGCAGGTGTGGTATTGTCAAAACTCCCAACTATTTGATGACCTATGTTGAGATGTGTTTATTCTAGCTTTGTCTATCAATAATAAAATGCAATGGGTTCCCCTTCACCCATATCTATGAATGAAAATTTCACTCCCTGTCTTTAGTATATGTTGGTTCTTATAGTTGAATTTTTGCAGTCGCGATAGTAGAAGTGAGGTCTATAACAATTATTTGTATTTTTCCATTATTTTTTGAATCATATTTTGAATCATGGTTCAACTCCTTGTATTTGATCCCAGCCACCAATGACTATTTTGAGTGACATTTATTGGTGTTTTTCCAGGGTATTTTGTGGAAATTGCACCACTTTACAATGTCCTTATTTGTTTTTATGTTACCCTTATTTTCATGTGTCTTGGAATGGTTGTTGGGAGGATTCTTTTTAGGGCCGTGTTTGTCATTATTTGGTTGTTGCGGATTTGGAGACCGAAAATATTGTTTGTTCTGGTGATTAAATGTTTTCTCAATTTTGACATCATATCGGTAAGGATCTATGAGCGATGAGATATCCAAAAATTCCATTTCAATTTGGATGTACCTATGTAGAGCACCACAGTATTTTAGAACCAAATTCCACTCAGAATCTTTGATACCCATCTTGGTGGGCAAGGTATGGAAGGTGTTGGTCAAATCTATCACTACTTGGCCCCTCTCTTGATGCAGCATGGTCCATCTCATGCACTGGTCATCATAGTTACCGACAGGGTAATATTGTTCCTTGACTACATTCAAAACAAATCCCAAGTGGGCTTGGCTCCATATATTCCATACTCCTCTATTCAATGTTTCTCCCAATAAGTTTCCCACCAATGTTTGGCATGTGCGAGAGCCTTAAGGAGTGTGAAGGTGATATTTTCACTGTTGAAAAAATTGTGAACAAAGAAATAACCTTCTAGAACATTTAACTTTTTTTCTAGGGCATCCGCATCGATATGACCTTCAAATACGGGAATATCAAAATTCACTTGTACCTTGAAAGGATATGTTCCTCAAAAGTGGTTTCTTTATGAAGATGCACCTATTTTTATTGGCAGACATTAAAGGATATCAGAAAAAATCTTCATCATTTCATCCCTCTGTTGCGTGAGAGCTTTCTTAAGAAAAAAATTGATAGAATTGTCTTCTCTGTCATTTTTATTTTCTGGAAGAGAGACAAGATCGATACCCAACTTGCTATACTCATACCTCATTGGGACATGCACTAAAAAATGATCAAGAGCATACTTCTCTGATACCACTAATCCAAATTATTTTTTTCATGAAATGAGAGAGAAAACATAATATATAAATGTACATAGATATATCAGATATCCAATAATATAACATATTTTTATCATATATATAACCATAAACATAAAGATATAGTAATACACAATTTCTATTAATAAGCGAAATGTACAAAACTATAGAAATAGAGTTAAAGACTCGCTAGAATGGAGGCAACTTATCTATGAGAAAGAGATGTGATGGCTACTCACATTCACAAGATGATGATTATAATGAGTCTCTAAAGGGATTTTTAACATAAATAAAATCCAAAACCCTACCCTTGGAAGATGAAGAGCCAATAGATTTGTGGACCATGTTTTTGGTAGTTTGGTGTATCAACTTCCTAGAGGCGTAACTTTGGCATACTATCTCTATTTGGGTTGCACGATAGTGTGTTGGAAAGATATCATCGAGGAGATTCATTTTTGGGCCTCAATCAGAGCCTTTGGATATCATTGAAGTGATTTATCCCAAAAATACTTCATTTAGGCCCTCAAAATGGCCCCAGAAGTTTAGGAACCGAAAAACTACTAAAAATAGTAAATTTCCAGAAGACTGTTTTGAGCCAATTGGAAGAGGTGGGTGGCCACCGATATCCACTTGGATCAATACTCAATCCATAGGAATAAATGGTCTCCATTGTGTTCAATTCTTGGGGGAGAAGAAAAAGCACTTGCTAAATCTGAACCTTAGTGAGCTACTTGCCTTGCTAGAGAATTTGTGTTTCTTGGTTTGTGGGAGGTTGTTGAGAAACTCATGAGATGATTGTGTGCAGAAGGAATATTTGTGCTTTACTTCAGTATTATTGACCTACATCTGTTGGATAGAAGGTTCTTGGATTGAGGCTCCAATGCTTGCAATGTTCTTCTGTTAACCTTTCGGATAGACTATGAAGAAGTTGAATTTTGTAGTATGAGATACTACCTTGCAGAACTGTTTAGGTGGGACAGTAGTTGGAGCTACCTATGGTATCCTATAGAGATGAATCCCCTAAGTAAAAATTACACTACGAGGTTGAGACTCATAAATAACATGGATATTCCACATATATGGATAGCCTAAAAGAACATCACAGCCATCCAGTGGGGAAACATCACATAATACCTCATCCTTGAAGGGTTGTGATCTAAAAATGAAGAAGACTTGAAATACTTGAAATTATTTGCAATGTAAATGTTATGTGTTTAAAGAAAAAGGATTAGTTTGCAACACATAGATTAATGGATTACTTATGCAAAATACACATAGAAAACAACATAATCAATGAACATAAGCATAATCAATGAACATAAGCACATAAACACAACAATTGATAAAGGAGTTCACCCCTCTCTTGGGCTACATCTCATGGTTCAGCTTCCAATGGATCATTATTATTAATTGCTCAAAATTGCTCAAAAATATGTCTTACAATTCTCAAACTGACAAACTAACTACTCCAATGTCTTCAAAGCATCCAAAAACCCCTGTCTGGGCTCTTTCAGCACCTCAATCGGTTGAAAAATGAAGAAGTTAGGCCTCCTGGAAGTCTCCCCCTTCAAGCTTGTTGTCTCTGCATCTACAAATTGCACCCTTGTAAATTGAACCTGGCACACACGCAATAAATAGTGTGAAAACCCAGCACCAGGCGCAACCATGCCAATGGTGCAAACCGTAGGACGGTTAAGGGCACTCCAGCCCCTAACCGCCTAGGCACCTGGGCATATGGGTCATAGGACCTCGCGCTATAATAAAAAGGGCTCCGTTTTAATACCAAACAAAGTAATGAAACATGGCGGGTCGGTTTTCAAACCGTGTAAACCACTTTTAAACAAATCCGGCATGCATATTCAAAGGTCACATGGCATATACAAAGGCCATGGGCTATGGTTTAAACCCTGCGCCAACCGTTAGGTTCATATCATATATGGTATGGTCATATACGAAAACAAATGACCATGGGCCGGGGCTAGGCCCTGGCCCGACCCCCCGCCAACTGTTACAAACTTTGATTTTAAATATAAACAAACTCATATGTTAAGTAACAACCAATGGTCCATTGGTCGGATGGTCTTTGCAAAGTCATAATGTGGAGGGGAGATCCAGGGGTCGAACCCCATAGACTCCATTACATTTTACATATAACAATCAACCAATCCTGGGGTGCCACGTGGCAACCCATGATTGGGCCACGTGGCACCCAATCACTTGCCTGAACAGTGCCACATGTCAACTCCCCATTCTACCACCTATCATCCAATAAATAACTACCACATCACCACACATATGGTCGTACGGCTCTGCCACGTCATCCTATAAGGACTGTACAGTCAGCATAATTTTTTTTTGCCTGTTTGACTTAATAAATAGATTGCAATATCTCTCGCTTCTGACATCCGTTTGAGACGAAACGAGTTGCATTGGGTTTGCAACGACAAGGTCTAT
>ML776645.1:1724888-1744628 GCA_009831015.1 Picea engelmannii
GTCCCATTCTCATGGATTTTCAGAACTTAACCATGCAATTTGACCAAGGAGGCCACAAACATAAATTTCAAGGCATCACTGTGGGTTCTCCTGAAATCATCAGTTCTCATCGCATGGAAAAATTGCTCAAAAAAGGTCATTCAAGTGTCATAGCCCAACAACATGCCATACAAGCCACCGAGATCCCACCCGTGCCCCAAGACCTCCAAGCCCTCCTTTCTAGACATCAAACAGTCTTTTCCACTCCCCAAGGACTCCCTCCTTCCCACGGTGTCCATGATCACTCCATTCCCCTCATCCCAGGAAGCCTTCCCCCAAATATACGTCCATATCACCACCCCTTTGCACAAAAGAATGAAATTGAAAAAATGGTCCAGGAACTCCTTACTGCCGGAATCATCCATCCTAGTATGAGCCCTTACTCCTCTCCGGTCGTCATGGTACTGAAGAAAGAATTTTCTTGGAGAATGTGTCCTGACTTCTGTGCTCTCAACAAATTAACCATCAAAGACAAATTTCCCATTCCTGTCATTGATGACCTCCTGGACGAATTGAGTGGCGCCCAATTCTTCACCAAACTTGATCTTCGCTCGGGCTGTCACCAAATACGTATGAAAGAGTCTGACATTCTGAAGATGACCTTTCACACTCATGAGGGCCACTATGAGTTTTTGGTCATGCCCTTTGGTTTGTGTAACGCCCCCTCCACCTTTCAGAGCCTCAGGAACCATGTCTTCCGCCCTTTTCTCCGTCACTTTGTCTTAGTTTTCTTTGATGATATCCTCATATATAACAAGACATGGACCGACCATATTACTCGTGTGGATCAAGTTCTCAGCCTACTCACTCAGCACCAACTTTTCCTGAAATAGTCCAAATGTGCTTTTGGTGCATCCGAAGTAGAATACTTGGGTCATTTGGTGGGCAAGGATGGCGTCAGGGTGGACCCAAAAAAGATTGAAGCTATGCAATACTGGCCGCACCCAAAGACTCTCAAAGGATTGCATCGATGTTTGTGCCTCACAGGGTATTATTGCAAGTTCGTTAAGAACTATGGAAAGATTGCAACACCTCTCATGTCTCTTCTAAAAAAGAACTCTTTCACTTGGACCCCAGTAGCTGCTCAAGCTTTTCAAACCTTGAAGACAGCCATGTGCACCACTCCGATTCTGGCCCTTCTCGACTTCACAAAGACATTTGTGTTGGAATGTGATGCCTCAAGCAAAGGTATTGGCACGATACTTATGCAAGAGGGTCGACCTTTGGCCTTCACTAGCAAACAACTGTCTAAAAAGAATCTGGGCAAACCAATTTATGAAAAATAAATGTTGGCGATTCTACATGCCGTTGAATTATGGCGTCCTTATCTCTTGGGGCAATGATTTCAAATTAATATCGACCATAGAAGCCTCAAGTACTTTTTGGAACAATGCATTTCCTCCCAGGAGCAACAAAAATGGGTCACTAAGCTCTTTGGATATGATTATGAGATCATTTACAAGAAGGGAAAAGACAATGTCATGGCAGATGCATTGTCCCGGAAGTATGAAGACGAAGGATCCCTTTTTTCTCTTTCCTTCATTGTACCTGATTGGCTGCAAGCGGTGCACCAGGAATGGCTTCAAGACCCCAAAAGTTTGCTACTGATCCAAAAAATGCAGAACAAGGCTCAGGCTCCCCCAGGATACTCTTGGCTCCAGGATGAGCTTCGATACAAAGGTCGCTTGTATTTAAGTAAACAATCCAAGCTCAAATCCACAGTACTTTCTGAGCTTCATGCTACACCCACAGCAGGGCAGTCAGGGTTCACCAAAACATATGACCGAGTCAAATGTTCTTTTTTCTGGGAGGGTATGAAACAGGACATCCGTAAGTTTGTGGATGAATGTGAGGTATGTCAATGCAACAAGGGAGAAATGGTCAAATCTCCAGGCACCCTCCAACCACTTCCGATTCCCCCTGCTATTTGGAAGGATATCTCTATGGACTTTATTACAGGCTTACCCAAATCAGGGAATAAATCAGTCATAATGGTGGTGGTTGATCGCATTTCCAAGTATGCTCATTTTTTTTCTCTTCACCCCCCATTTACTGCATCCATGGTGGCTCAAACTTTCATGGATCAGGTCTTCAAGCTTCATGGCCTATCCAACTCTATTTTTTTTTATTGAGACCCAACTTTCACAAGCAACTTTTGGCAAGAACTATTCAAGCTACAAGGTATCCAATTGCATCTCATCTCAGCTTATCATCCCCAGGTAGATGGTCAAACGGAAGTCGTCAACAAGTGTTTGGAAACATATATGAGGTGATTTGCCTTTGAAAAACAACACCAGTGGGCTCAATGGTTACCCCTCGCCGAATGGTGGTACAACACTACCTACCATACAACCACTCACATGACTCCTTTTGAAGCAGTGTATGGATAGAAGCCACCATCAGTTGTCTCATACTTACTGGGTACCTCGAAGGTCTAGGCAGTTGACCAAACATTTATAGTCTGAGAGGATATCCTTCATACCCTTAAAGAGAACTTGGTCATGGCCCATAATAGAATGAAGCAGCAAGCAGATCAAGGTCACTCTGAACGTCAATTTGCCGAAGGGGATCAGGTGTTTCTGAGACTACAACCATATAAGAAAACTTCCCTCAAGGCAGAGCAGTGTCAGAAGCTAGCACCCAAATTTTATGGCCATTACACAGTTCTCAAGCATGTGGGACAAGTCGCATATCAGTTAGCTCTGCCCAATCAGTCAAAGCTACATCCTGTTTTTCATGTTTCATGCTTGAAGAAGGTGATTGGAACCAGGTGCCAAATTCAAGCCAACCTTCCAGAGTTAGCTAAAGAAGGATCCATTTGGCTACAACCAGAAGCAGTTTTGGACCAGCATGAGCATCGCCTGCGTTAGAGAACCATCAAGGAAGTGCTAGTACAGTGGAAAGATATGACTCCAGCAAATGCTACTTGGGAACCAGCTACCATTCTGCAGCAGTTTCCACATCTCAAGCCTTGAGGACAAGGTTGTTTTTAAGGGGGCGGACATGTTAAGGTCCTAACCCGCACAAAGGTATATCAATGTATTCAGATGTAATAAAGGTCAATATTAATAAGACCTTTCAATAAAATAGAATAAAGTGGATGTAAGAAGACCTAATAGAAGCTTCCTCTTCTAGAAGGATCTTCCTCTAGATGCTTCTCTTAATAGGCATATTTAATATAAATAAGGGGCGAGGGTATGTGAACCGTAGCTGGGAGATTATTGTAATAGAGCGCTGCTCGACTGGAGGTTGCCCCCTCGAAGAGGCTTGTGAACATTGCTATCTGAATCAAAGTGTTGTTTCTGTTGCTATTTCATATATCATTTCTGTGTGTTGTGAAGATTATGCTGGATATTTTACTGTTATTCTGTCATTTCTAGCATTTCATTTTTGTTCTGCATATTTTATATATCTGGTATCATGCAGGAAGTGGAGTGTACAAACCCAACTTTTGATTGCTAGGTTTACTTGTAGCACACAATGAACATCCTCGAACATATCGCGAAACACTTTCATTCATCTTAGGCCAGTAGCAGTATCTTTGCAAATTAACCACTGTCTTGCCTACACCAAAATGACCAGCAATAAGAGAAGAATGCGCTTCCCTTATGATGTTGATTCTTTCCCCCTGTGGAATACACAACTTGTGAAGATGATACAAGAGATTATTATGAACATGATAATCCAATTCTTCAACATGGTTAGAGTGGCACAAAGTTTCATACACTTCTTTAAAATCAGTATCTAAAACATATTGCTCCACATAACTTTCATGCATTATAGGACTCTGCTTAAGAATAACTGAAGCACTAATAATAGGCCTTGAAAGCATATCAAAAACTTTGTTAAAAATTCCCTTCTTATACCTGATAACCAAATGAAACTGTTGAAGAAAACCCATCCATCTGAAGTGCCTAGCTTGCTGTAGCTTTGTCTGTGATTGTAAGTTTTGCAAAGGTTGATGATTGGTGTGAATAATGGTTTCTTTTCCCAAAAAATAATGCTTCCATTTTTTATCACTTTAAACCAATGCATACAATTTCTTATCATAAGTAGGATAATTAATCACGACACCATTAAATGTCTCAAAATGAAAACAAATTGGCTTACCATACTGAAGCAAAACTGCTCCCATTGCATAATTACTTGCATCTGTCTGGATTTCAAAAGGTTGTCTTAAATTTGGAAGTGCAAGAACTGGTGTTGAACTAATCTTTTCTTTCAAAGTATCAAAAGCCTCTTGTTTCTTGCCTCCCCATTGGAAAACTTGCTTGACACTTGTCACAGCATGTAATGGAGCTGCAATGGATGAAAAGTTAGCAATAAACTTCCTCCAATATTGGGCGGATCCCAAAAAAATTCTTACCTCTGTCACATTGCTGGGTCTGGACCATTCCAAAATGACTTTAACCTTTGAGGGATAAATTTTTAATTCACCTCCACCAACAATATGGCCTAAGTAAATAAGTGAAGTTTTGCCAAATTCACAGTTGGACAACTTCAAAAACAACTGTTCTTTCCTCAAAACATCAAAAACTTGTTTCACATGCGTAATATTCTCTTCACGAGATTTGCTAAAGATCAAAATATCATCTAAGTAGACAATAACACAATCATCCAGAAAATTCCTTAAGACATCATTTCTAACTCTCATGAAAGTAGCAGGTGCATTGCAAAGTCCAAAAGGCATTACCATCCATTCAAACAATCCTTTCTTAGTCTTAAAAGTTGTCTTCCATGTGTCTCCCTCAGCAATCCTTATCTGATGATATCCACTCCTTAAATCTAACTTAGTGAAATATTTGGCATCTTTTAATTGATCAAGCAAATCATCAATTCTAGGAAGAGGATAACGATTCTTAACTGTAATTTTGTTCAAAGCCCTGAAATCAACACACATATGCCACGTACCATCTTTCTTAGGAACTAACACAATTGGAGATCCACATGGAGAAGAACTTGGTACAATAACCCCTTTGTATAACAACTCCTGAATTTGTTTTTTAATCTCAACATTTTCCATAACTGACATTCTATACATACCAATGTTTGGAAGTGGACAATCTTGTTTTAACTAAATTTCATGTTGGATTCCTCTTTTTGGAGGTAACCCCTTAGGTTCTTTAAACATGTCATCATACTTATTAACAACTTCAAATAGAGCGCATTTTAATTTTGCATCAAAACCTTGAAATGCTTCGTTCTCAACATCGTTTTTAGGTTTGATCATTAAGAGAACACAATTCTTACTAGAATTAACTAACCTCTTCATTTTCCCTGCATTTATAATTGATGAATTCATCTTCTTAGTGTGATCTCTAACAATATACTCAACCCCATATTTAAACAAATGATACTTATTCTCCTGACGATAGAAAATAGCTTTCCTTATCATACAAATACGGGCTTCCCAACACAATACCACAAATATCCAACGGGATAACATCAAGCTCTACCTCATCAATGAAATTTGCAGTGATAGCAAACCTAAGTTTACACTTCCTTGTTACATGTAACTTAGCATTATCACATATCCAACCAAGAGGGTATGGCTTAGGATGTGGACTTGTTTCCAACTTAAGTTTCTTAACAGTCTCTTCAGAAATAAGGTTTGCTTGAGATCCAGAATCAATAACGTGTCTATCTTAGTATGCTTTGAAACAACCCTTCTATGAAAAAGTTCAATTCTCATTTTCTCTTGTTGAGTTACATTGACATTAGTATTACTTGAGGATCTAGTACTTGCAACAGAACCATTACCTTGGTAACCCATGGCTGCGATCTTCGTTTCATCACCCGAATCCGAACCTAAATCCTGTTGAACAGTCGCAACAGTCTTTGACTTCCCTTTGTTGTTGTTGCCAAAATTTTTGGGTCTTCTTTCAGGATGAAGCTTCCAACAATGGTCTTCATCATGGCCATCTTTTGAACAATGTTTAGATGTGAATTTTTCTCCCTCTTTCTTCACAACAACATTCTTCCTACCATTTCCCTTGAACTTCTTCTTTCCCTTGTCTCCATGGTTGAATGTCTTCTTGTTACCCTCATGAGTGTCGTTCCTTCCCCTTGCTTCCAAATGAGTCGCATGTACACAAACTTCATCTAGATTTGAAGGATTAAACATGAGTATAGTATGTCTCAAATAACTATGTAAAGCTTCAATATATTTGAGCAAAGTTTCCTGAGAAGACAAATCTACTCCCAAAACCAAAGCTCTTCTCCTAAATTTTTGAGTAAATCTTTGTACATTCTGTCCTTTTGCTTGTCTAAAATTTTTCCATTCCATGGTTGCCTTTTGTTTATATGTCAATGGATAAAATTGTTTTTTAATTGCGATAATGAAATCATTCCAAGAAAGAAAAATTTTACCATGCTTTTTCATTTCCTCTTGAATCTTGGATTCCCACCAAATAAGTGTTGCACTATCCAATCTTAATGAAGCAAGTTGAATTTTGGTTTCATCATTTTGAATTTTTTTTATTCTACAATATACTTCAATTTGACGTATCCAATTATCTAACTTCTCAACATTAACTTCTCCATTGTATATTGGCAATTCAAATTTTATATCAAGCTTTAATGAAGGAATTTGCGAAGGAGTTTTACCATGCCCCTTTGGATAATTCAGAAGAGGTCTTGAACTGGTAGAAGAAGAAGAAGAAGAAGAAGATGATGGAGGAGAGGGTGGTGGAGAAGCACCATTCCCTCCATTTCCGTATGGAGTTTTGTCACCACTGCCTCCCTTATGCATTGAAGGGTTGGAGCCTTCACCTTGCGACAATATGTTCCTTTCCATAAATATCTTCATCATCTCTCTCATCTCCATGACAGCCTTTCTGATATCTTCATCTTCGGCAAGAACACGTTCATGACTTTCTGCATGAGCCATGCTTGGTGAATGTCTCCCTAAAACTTGTGGTGATGGTATATGCTTCCTCCTTGTCAGATGAGAACTTGACTCCACAAGTTGACCTTCTCCTCTTGTGAGTTTCAACCTTGTGAGCATCAGAAACAAAACTTGCAAACAATCAAGTCTTCAAAAACTAGCGCTCTGATACCAAATTGATCTAAAAATGAAGAAGACTTGAAATACTTGAAATTATTTGCAATGTAAATGTTATGTGTTTAAAGCAAAAGGATCAGTTTGCAACACATAGATTAAGGGATTACTTATGAAAAATACACATAGATAGCATCATAATCAATGAACATAAGCACATAAACACAGTAATTGATAAAGGAGTTCACCTCCCTCTTGGGCTACATCTCCTGSTCCAACTTCCAATGGATCATTATTATTAATTGCTCAAAAGTGCTCAAAAACATGTCTTACAATTCTCAAACTGACAAACCGACTACTCCAATGGCTTCAGAACATCCAAAAACCCCTGTCTGGGCTCTTTCAGCACCTCAATCGGTCAAAAAATGAAGAAGTTAGGCCTCCTGGAAGTCTCCCCCTTCAAGCTTGTTGTCTCTGCATCTACAAATTACACCCTTGTAAATTGAACCTGGCACACACGCAATAAATAGCGTGAAAACCGAGCACCGGGTGCAACCACGCCAATGGTGTAAATCGTAGGATGGTTAAGGGTGCACCATCCCCTAACCGCCTAAGCACCTGGGCATATGGGTCATAGGACCTCGCGCTATAATAAAAAGGGATTTGTTTTAATACCAAACAAAGTAATGACACATGGCGGGTCGGTTTTCAAACCATGCAAACCACTTTTAAACAAATCCTCTGTGCATATTCAAAGGTCACATAGCATATACAAAGGCCACGGGATATGGTTTAAACCCCGCACCAACCGTTAGGTGCATAACATATATGGTATGGTCATATGCGAAAACAAATGACCACGGGCCAGGGCTAAGCCCCGGCCCGACCCTGCGCCAACTGTTACAAACTTTGATTTTAAATATAAACAAACTCATATATATGTTAAGTAACAACAAATGGTCTGTTGGTCGGATGGTCTTTTCGAAGGCGTAATGTGGAGGGGAGGTCTGGAGGTCGAACCCCACAGACTCCATTACATTTTACATATAACAATCAAACAATCCTGGGGTGCCACGTGGCACCAATCACTTGCACGAACAATTCCATGTGATGCAACCTCGCTCTCATAGCAACCGGTCGCTCCTCCAGGACCTTCTACAACTCGGCCCGAAGAGTTAACAACTCTTCAACTCCCTCAAGAGTCTTTTACCCACAGTGCTCTTCTCGGCGATCTCCCCCTTCACTAGTCAGGAAATCGGGTTTCGCGGACTCGCAAACCTTGGGTGCACTTCCCGTGCAATATGAAACTCCGACTCCCGATCCCCGAGGTCAATGGTCAACACTTCTTCGTATCGAGGATTTCTCTATCGGGAAATCGACAGATGAAAGGAGGCGATCTACTCACCTTCTAAAAACCCGAACACCGATGTGCGATGCCACGTGCTATCCTCTGCTCCTTCTCCGTGGTACCCATCGCAACTCGAGGTTTCACTGCTCCTCTGTGCTCCTTTTGATTTCGAAAACACCGAAGTGTCGAGTACCGACTCCTCGGGATCTCGTGCCACCTTTCCCTCCGATGATCGACGACTCCGATTAAATTGGGGAATCACAACTCACAATTTCGATGTGCATGCAACTCTGGCACTCGACAACCCCAATGTGCCGATATGAAATGGCAACTGGACTCCTCCATGCGCCTGCGACTTAACTCCCTCGTAGCTCCTCCATGATCCGACGGTCTATGGGGTTTGAAAGATTTATTCGACAGCTTCAAGTCATCGATTCTCTTCCTCTTGAAGAGTTCTCCACCTTACCTCCTTCACCTGTGTAGGCGAAGGAAAGGAACTAACCCTCCTGAGCTTTTACGGCTTTTGGGTTCCTTTAGGAAACTCTCTGCACGCACTCCTTGCGGCTCTACTTCAAACACAGTAAGTGTTTAAGTCTCCCCGACCTTGCGCATTCTTGCAGCAATAGTCTATCAATGCCTTAGCTCGGAATCACAATTCTGAGACCTCGTCCAGCCTGCATGACCCTGGCACGACTCTAACAACCAAATTCACTCTAGGAAAACGAGAACAAGAGTTTAACTGCTTGACCTCCTCAACGCACTCTATGCGGAGGAATTCAAATGCACTCTATGTAGGAATCTCCTGACTCAAACAGAGAAACAATTGAAACTCATTTCTCATTCTCTCAGGTTTCGAACTTGATATGCAATCACATACGCAGCAAATAGAAGATAAGCATAAAGAGAAGCAAGTATGCAACAACACAACATCAACAACACACACAACTCAAACACAACCATGGAATTGAATCAAGGCTTCCTTCTATTAATTCAACATGTACATGGGTGTTCTTCACAAGTTCTCTGAGTGGATCCTCTTCTGCTCTTCTTTTCTCAAATGCTGAATAATAATCCCAATAATAATACAAGGAGGGTGCCTATATTCGTTTTCCCTCCTAGAAATGAAACTGTCTAATCTACAGCTAACCCTATCTACCAGCATTAAAACTATTTAATGTATTCTTATCTACATTACAATACAAGTGCACTTCATATGAATGCATTCATTCAAACGGCGGCGCAACAATCTTCATCGTGATTCAAAAATGTATGCGCTGGTACTATCCAGCTGTTCTTCTCTTTCCTCCACGCTGGCTCGTTTGATGATGTCGTAGATGCTCCTGCATCATACTCCTCGACTCAAAAGATTTCATGGGCTCCTATCCATGAGCTCCTGCATAGTCTGACCATGCTTCTGAATCACTGCTTCTGTTTCCCAGCTGGCATCCTCCACTGGGTGATTTTTCCATTTCACCAGGTACTCAAAATATTGCTTTCTCCCGGTCTTCTTTCCAACTCGTTTATCCAGTATGCACTCCATCTCAGGCTTCTGTGCAACTGGAAATTGCTTCTGCCACTCGACCACTGGGTCCTTGGTTCCAGTGTCTGCTGTATCAGTCCTATATGGGTATAAGTCTGAAATATTGAAAATCGGAGATATCCCTATGCCCTCCGGCAACTCAAGCTCATATGCATTCTTCCCGAACTTCTTCAGGACTCTGCATGGTCCAATTTTCTTCATCTTGAGCTTGTTATACGTCCCCCTCGGGAAACTTTCCTTCCTTAGGTGCACCAGAACCATGTCGCCGACTTCGAACTGAAGCTGTCTTTTCCTCTGATCGGCTCTGCGCTTATACTCCTGGTTCACCTTCATCAGTCTCTGCTTCACCTGTGTGTCCAGTTCCTGCATTGCTTCAGCGAATTCCTCAGCTCTCGCGCTGCTCGTTTCAGCCTGTTCTGACTCCCTGAGCTCAGATACTCCTCGCGGCTGTGTCCCATACAAAATTTGAAATGGGCTCTTACCTGTACTCCGATTCACTGAATCGTTGTACACAAACTCTGCCTGTGGTAGGATTTGATCCCAACTGTTGTGATGCTCAGTCACCAGGCTTCTCAACAGATCCCCCAAGATTTTGTTGACTACTTTGGTCTACCCATCTGTCTGCAGATGGAAAGTAGAACGGAATGCCAGGTCAGTCCCTAGCTTCTTCCATAGAGTCCTCCAAAACTGACCTATGAATTTGGTATCCCGATTCGAGACTATGCTTCTCAGCAATCCATGCAGTCGCACAATCTCTTTGAAAAATAAATTGGCGATGTGGGTTGCATCGCTGGTTTTATGACATAGAATTAAATGTGCCATCTTCGAAAACCTTTCCACCACCACAAACATGGAATCAACCCCTCGTTGTGTTCTTGGCAAACCCAACACAAAATCCATACTAATGGCTTCCCATGGCCTCTTGGGTATGGGCAATGGCTGATAGAACCCTGTGTTCTGCTTTCGGCCTTTTGCATGTTGACATATTCGGCACCTGTCAACAAATATTTTCACATTAGCGCACATTCCAGGCCAATAATACGATTCACTCAACTTGGCGGATGTCTTATCGTGTCCAAAGTGACCTGCTAAGCCTCCACTATGTTTTTCCTTCACCAAATTCTCTCTCATAGAGCAATCTGGAATGCACAATTGATTGCCTTTAAACAGCAATCCATCCTGGATCAGGTAGTCAATCCACGGACTCCTATCCCTAAGAACTGGGTTCTCAGTTGCCTCGTATGCCTCGCAAAAGTCTGCATCCCCTGCATACATATCTTTCAGGTTTTCAAAACCCAAGGTTTTGACTCTAAACTCCTGCAGCAATAAACATTTCCTGCTCAAGGCATCAACTACCTTGTTAGCAGTCCCCGAAATGTACTTTATCACAAATGTAAAATTATGCATGTACTCTACCCACTTCGCATGCTTCTGATTCAGCTTCTCTTGCTGGCTCACGAACTGCAATGCATGATTGTCGTTGTATAGAACGAATTCCTTGGGTATGAGATAATGCCTCCACTTCTTCAATGCTTGTATGATGGCATAGAACTCTTTATCATATGTGGAGTACTTCAGCTTCACATCATCCAGCTTCTCGCTGAAATATGCCACAGGTCTTTCATCCTGACTTAAAACCCCTCCAACAGCATATCCACTAGCGTCACACTTCACTTGGAAGGTCTTCTGAAAATCTGGCAACACTAACACTGGTTGCTTGGTTATATTTCACTTCAACAAATTGAAGCTTCTTTCAGCCTCTGTTGTCCAATGGAAAACCTTATGCCACTTCTTCACAGTGTCCATCATTGCTGCACTGATTCCGCTGAAATTTTGAATGAATTTTCTGTAGAAACTAGTGAGTCCATGAAAACTCCTTACCTCAAAAATATTTCTTGGCGATGGCCAATTCCTGATTACTTCAACCTTCTCAGGATCCATATTCAATTCATTTGTCGAGATTACAAAACCCAAATAAATGAGCTCTATCTGCATGAAGGAACACTTCTTCAAATTGATCAGCAGCTTCTCCTGCTATAGTCTCCTCATTACAATGGCCAAATGCCTCAAGTGTTCAGCCCGGGTCTTTCTGAATATTAGTATATCATCCAGGTATACCACCACAAATTTGCCAATGAGTTCTCACAGGACCTCATTCATCAGCCTCATAAATGTGCTTGGCCCGTTTGTCAAACCAAATGGCATGACCAGCCATTCGTACAAACCCTCATTTGTCTTGAATGTTGTCTTCCACTCATCTCCCTCTCTCATCCAGATCTGATGATATCCGCTCTTGAGATCAATCTTGGAAAAATAGTTTGCCCCACTCAGGCAATCCATCAAGTCATCCATCCTCGGTAGTGGAAACCTATACCTGATGGTAATCTTATTTATCGCCCTGGAGTCTGTACACATCCTCCATCCTCCATCCTTCTTCGGACTCAGCACCGTTGGAACGACACATGGACTCAGACTCTCTCTGACTAGTCCTTTGTCCTGCAGATCCTGTACCTGCCTTTTGACTTCCTCGTTCTCCTGAGGCGTCAACCTGTATGCCGCCTTATTCGGTAGAATTGCTCTGGGTATGAGGTCAATGTGGTGACTCACACTCCTCATCGGTGGCAACGAACGAGGTAGTTCGTCCACGATGATATCAACGAACTCTCCCAACAGTTCCTGAATTTCCTCTGGCAAGTCATCCACTCTTGTGCTTGTCAGGACAATTCTCGGCTTCCTGAAAACAAAGAATTGTGGATTCTCATCCTTCTCCAGCTCTGTGAGAAGTTCCTTCCCACTCATGAGAAGTATGGTACTACTCTCTTCAGTATTCACTTCCTTATCTTTTATCGGCAGCAGTTTATGGATCCTCCCATCCTTCTCCAAGGTGTAGGTGTTCATCCTCCTGTCATGAACAACACTCCGATCATACTGCCATGGTCTACCCAGCAGTATGTGACATATGTCCATGGGAATGACATCACACAGGATCTCATCATGATAATTCCCAATTTTAAATTTAACTAAGCATTGTTTAGTGACACTTACCCAGTGTCCTTTCTGTAACCACGAGACTTTATATGGACTCGGGTGCTTAGTTGTTTTCAGCTCCAGTTTCTCCACCATCTCGATCGAAATGAGATTGTCAGTGCTCCCACTGTCAACTATGACTTTGCATTTCCTTTCCTTGGTTGTACAAGCTATTATGAATAGTCTGCCCCATTGCACTGAACTTTCCACCTCTTTCTCCGGTGCCAAAAGAATTTTGTGCGTCCCCAGCGATATTCCACTGTCTACATCCTCGCTTTCAACATCATGCCTCTGCTGCGCCTCAGCGATGTGAGATTCACTTCTGTCCATCTTCCTCTCTAGACATTCCACGACTTTGTGTCCGTCCTTTCCACACGTGAAACATGTGATAACTCCTCCATGGCCTCTTCCTCTACCTCGGGTACGAGGAATTGTATTGGCGTCGGCATATCCACCACCCTGCTCGGTATGCTGCCTCCTCAGCTCAGCATATTGTTGTCTCTGCTGTGAGGTTCCACCTCTTTCAACTCTAGCCCGAGGCTTCTGAGTTCTTTCTTGGGCAATTGTCTTACCCTTTGGCTGGCTCTTGCCTTGCCCTTGCTATCCCTGCTTGCGGCTCAGCTTCTCCTCGGCCTTCAGAGCCATCTGGTACGCATCCTCAACTGTTCGGATGGTAACCATGCTCAGTTCATCCTAAATGTCATACCTAAGACCATTCAGATACCTCTCCACCTTTTCGTCATCACTCTCCCGATGACCCGCTCTGATGTTGATCCTGTAGAATTCCTCAGTGTATTCTTTCACCGTCATCAACTTCTATCTCAGGTTTTGCATGCGCCTGAATAGTGTAATCTGGTAATCTCTCAGGATGAACTTCGCCTTCATCTTGGCGATCATCCGATCCCATCTTTTTATCTTTTGTTTTCCTTTGCAGCGCCTATCTATCTGCAACTCGTCCCACCATGAGGCTGCATGTCCTTTTAGCTTGGTAACAACATGCCTTATTTTCTTGTCTTCTTCGATATCTTCGTAATCGAAGTATGTATCCAATGCTCGGATCCAATCCAGCAATTCCTCTGCATCTAGACTTCCCTCATAGACGGGAATGTCCATCTTCGTCTTCGAGATCATCCTTGAAATGGCTCTAATCAGCCTTTTGGTTGATGCATCCTTTGTCGTGACCTCCTCGGCATCGTGTCCAGCTTCCTCTTCAATCTCGGGATCACTGAACTCTGCTGCATCAACACCACGTCTCTGGGTGGTCTCCATTTCTTCCAGTCTGGCTCAGAGATCTCTCATCTCTCGCTCTATTTCAGCATTTCCTACTGGCCAACCCCTTCTCCGAGCATCCCTGTCTTCCCGATCAGGAGATTGCCTCTCTCTTCTGGGTGGCATGGTGTATTTGTTTCTTTCTGCTACCTGAACAAAGAGAACTCAATCCAAGATCTGATACCACTCCTGACGCAACCCCGCTCTCACAGCAACCGGTCGCTCCTCCAGGACCTTCTACAACTCGGCTCGAAGAGTTAACAACTCTTCAACTCGCTCAAGAGCCTTTTACCCACAGTTCTCTTCTCGGCGATCTCCCCCTTCACTAGTCGGGAAATCGGGTTTCGCGGACTCGCAAACCTTGGGTGCACTTCCCGTGCAATATTAAACTCTGACTCCTGATCCCTGAGGTCAATGGCCAACACTTCTTCGTATCGGGAAATCGACAGATGAAAGGAGGCGATCTACTCACCTTCTAAAACCCCGAACACCGATGTGCGATGCCACGTGCTATCCTCTGATCCTTCTCCATGGGACCCGTCGCAACTCGGGGTTTCATTGTTCCTATGTGCTCCTTTTGATTTTGAAAACAACGAAGTTCCGAGTCCCGAGTCCTCGGGATATCGTGCCACCTGTCCCTCTGATGATCGACGGCTCTGATTAAATCGGGGAATCGCAACTCACAATTTCAATGTGCATGCAACTCTTGCACTCGACAACCCCGATGTGCCGATATGAAATGGCAACCGGACTCCTCCATGCGCCTGCGAGTTAACTCCCTCGTAGCTCCTCCGTGATCCGACGGTCTGTGGGGTTTGAAAGATTTATTCGATAGCTTCAAGTCATCGATTCTCTTCCTCTTGAAGATTTCTCCACCTTACCTCCTTCACCTGTGTAGACGAAGGAAAGTAACTAACCCTCCTGATCTTTTACGGCTTCTGGGTTCCTTCAGGAAACTCCCTACACGCACTCCTTGCGGCTCTACTTCAAACACACTAAGTGTTTAACTCTCCCCGAACTTGTGCATTCTTGCAGCAACAGTCTATCAATGCCTTAGCTCGGAATCACAATTCTGAGACCTCGTCCAGCTTGCACGACCCTGGCACGGCTCTAACAACCAAATTCACTCTGGGAAAACGAGAACAAGAGTTTAACTGCTTGACCTCCTCAACGCACTCTATGCGGAGGAATTCAACTGCACTCTATGCAAGAATCTCCTAGCTCAAACAGAGAAACAATTGAAACTCATTTCTCATTCTCTCAGGTTTCGAACCTGATATGCAATCACATACGCAGCATATAGAAGATAAGCATAAAGAGAAGCAAGTATGCAACAACACAACATCAACAACACACACAACTCAAACACAGCCATGGAATTGAATCAAGGCTTCCTTCTATTAATTCAACCTGTACATGGGTGTTCTTCACAAGTTCTCTGAGTGGCTCCTCTTCTGCTCTTCTTTTCTCAAATGTTGAATAATAATCCCAATAATAATACAAGGAGGGTGCCTATATTCATTTTCCCTCCTGGAAATGAAACTGTCTAATCTACAACTAACCCTATCTACCAGCATTAAAACTATTTAATGTATTCTTATCTACATTACAATACAAGTGCGCTTCATATGAATGCATTCATTCAAACGGCAACGCAACAATCTTCATCGTGATTCAAAAATGTATGCGTTGGTACTGTCCAGCTATTCTTCTCTTTCCTTCGCGCTGGCTTGCTTGATGACGTCATAGATGCTCTTGCATCACCATGTGTCGACTCCCCATTTGAACACCTATCATTCGATAAATAACTGCTATGTCACCACACGTACGGTCGTACAGATATGCCACATCATCCTGTATGGACTGTATGGACTGTACAGTCAACATCAAAAACATTTACCTGTTTGACTTAACAAATAGATTGCAATATCTCTCGCTCCCGAAATCCGTTTGAGATGAAATGAGTTGCATTGGGTTCACAATGACAAGGCCTGTGATCTCACCTGGTTTGAAGCAATTCTGAGCACTTTGAATTTTTGAACAAAATTTGATCCCCTGATCAGGTTGGATGCTATATGACAATCAACATTGTTGGATGACATAGAGGTCACATCCCTGGCTATGCAAACTGTTGTTGCATGGTTGCGAGTGTGGTTTTGTTAACAATCCCAATTGTTTAACGACCTCTACTGAGGTGAGTTTCTTCTTTCTTCCTTTATCAAACATGAAATGCAACAGGGTCCCCTTCACCCACATACATGAATGAAGAAGGTGTTACCCCTCTTCAAGATCTATTGGATCTTCTGGTTGAATTGTTGCGGTCAAGATAGTAGCAGTGGGGTGTGTGTTAATGATCTATCTTTTTCCATTATTTTCTGAATCGGATTTTTAATTGTGGTTTGTCTCCTTATATTTCATCTCAATCACCAATGACTATTTTGAGTGACATTCATCAGTGTTGTGCCAAGGGATTTTGTGGAAATCGCACCACCTTCTAGTTTCCTTCTCCGTCTTTCCGTTACCCTTCTTTTCCTATGGCTTGGAATTTTTTTCTAAAGGTTGTTTTCTAAGGAATTCTTTGTCATTCTTTGGTTGTTATGGATTTGAAGACCAGAACTCCCATTTGTTCCAATGCTTAAATTTCTGCTTTATTTTGACATCATATCGTTAAGACACTCCCAACGATGAGATGTGTAGAAACTCAATTTCATTTTGAATGTACCTCTGTAGAACCCTATGGTATTTTAGAACCAAATGTCACTCAGGATATTTGATACCCAACTTGGTGCACAAGCTATGGAAGGTGTTGGTTAACTTTGGAACTACATGGCCTCTCTCTTGACGTAGTGTGGTCCATCTCATATATTGGTCGTCATATTTACCAACAGAGTAATATTTTTCCTTGACTACATCCAAAAAAAAATCCCAAGTGTGCTTGGCCCCATGTATTCCAGACTTCTCTATGGAAATTGTATTCCAGTAAGTGTTATAGCCCTAAATACCCTACCTATGCATACATGGAATTGACCATTTTACTTACACCATTTGAAAAATTACTGTTGAGAATCTCTCTTAAAAAACCATTTTTTGGAGCATGTACGCACCCTGTTTCACTACTTCCCGCATACACATGGATGTTTCATGCTATACATCCCACATACTTACATAGGATGCATGATAAACAACCGTTGTTTACCTCCAAAAGTTGCAAAAAGTAAAAATTTGAAAGGAATTCGGTGGATTTTACGGGCTATTGATGGTTTCCCAACCATATTAACCATTGTATCATGTCCCCAAACCAAATAACCATATTTTTTTCATATAAAAAGAGGTATTGGGGTATCATTCCAACGTCAAGAAAGAGAACAAAGAAACTATGCAAAAATCCCTTCCCCTTCTAGACCAAGTTTTGTAGCCCTTTCTGATATTTGGCCTCAACATTCCCTTTCATCCCTTTCTATTTATACAATCCCTTACCTTTCCCCAAAGATATCAGTTGATTGTGAGAGGCATCATGGGAATGATGCACTTGGAACAACAATAAGAGGATCCTGGACCTGTTTCACAGAGCATCTGCCGATGAGAAGGTTGTAATATTGTAATCTTCAGTTTGAATAAAAGAGTTATTTTCCTATCCCAATACATTGTGTCTTAATATCTTTATTGATTACATACATCTATATTTATATCTAAAAGATAACATTGATAAGTAGAAATTCTATATTTGTAGATTTGTTTTTCTAAGTGTTCTTGCAAGTTAGCTTTGGGAGGAGACCAACAACTTGGGAAGCTACAAATTTGAAGGAAGTCTACATCAAACATTAATGCCTAAGGTACATTACCAATCTTCCTTCTTCTCTTTTGTCTTTCTGTTCAGATAGTTTGGGGTAGTTTAGGATTAGGACTATTGATCTGAAAACAGATCCAGAAGCCAGATAGGGCTTGGAAAATGCTCAAAAATGAAAGTGCTCGGAATCTGACGAAACCAACACCATGATGTCCGACTCGTCTTCCTGATTCCGGTGGTATAATTTTTATCGCAAACGGAGTCCGTATGAGGAAGATATCGCGTTCTGTCCGAAAAGTCAAACAGGCAAATTTGATGCTGACTGGGCAAGACACGTGGCACGTCCGTACAGTGCCACGTGGCAGACCGTACAGTGCTGATGTGGCAGGGCCGTACCGTTGACATGGCAGACCATACGGAAGGACACGTGGCATCACCAGGACGTGCCACGTGTCACACAGATTTGGCATTTTCAGGGTATGGATTGACCAATAAAAAGGTGACACGTGTCACCACTCACAGGGTGACACGTGGCACGCTGACGTCAGCATGGTGACGTGGCGACCGTACGATGACTGGGCAGGATGATGTCAGCATGGACACGTGGCAGCATGGCAAGGAGACAGGTGGCGTACGGCGGTTGACGTGGCGGCACACGTGGGCCAATCACAGGCTGACACGTGGCATGTTCTCATTGGAAAAAAAAGGTGCCACGTGGCCCACTCAGGGGCTGCCACGTGGCACCCCATCATTGGTTCATGGTTTATGTCAAAAATTATGGTTTTGTCGCCGCCAAGGATCGAACCGGTGACCTATCGTCCGGTTGAGAACTGACGAGTTGGGCTAACCGCTCGCTCTGTGGTTAGAACTTGTTTGGTTATTGGTCGAAATATGTTTTAAATTGAATTTGGTTTAAACCCGCAGGGTAAAGGGCTGGGGCCTAGCCCCAACCCTCGACATTATCGTATGACCGTTCTATTGTAACCAACGGCGGGGCTACGGTTCAATAGCGCGTGGAGTTGATATAACCTTTGAACCCGCGGTTCTATTGCCATATGACCCGGGACTCTACCATATATGCACGGAGGGTTGTTAAACTGTTAAGCCACGGTTGTATAATAATACGCCATGTGACCGAAATTCCAGGAACCAACGCCGATAGGTGGGTGGCCCGCGCTATGGCGCGTGGCCACATGCATGCCATATGACCGAGACTTGGGGGGCCGCGCCCTACCTTTGGGGGCTAGCGCCCAATTTCATTAAAAAGTGGATTTTAAACTATAGAATATGGTTTTTTTTTAATTATTATGCATAATATTGGCAGATTTGCTCCATTTTTGGGGGATATTGGGTTTTTTTGGAGGCCAGATTCTTGGAGGAAGTTGGGGATGAGAAACCAACTCCTTTGTTATATAAACCAGGCCTGTTTGAGGCCAAGGGACAGTCAGATTTGCAGAGTTATGCTGTTGGAGAGCCAAGCCAAAGCCATTTTGTTGCAGGGTAGCCCTTGAGGTGGAAACGCTGTCGGATCGTTTTTGGGAGCTTGGAGCATCAGATTTGCGTGCCGTTTCTTGCATTGGGTTCTAAAGATCTGTGTCAACAAGACCAGATCAGTCTTGTAGCCTTTGGGCATTGCTGAGATGTAATTTTGAGCACTTGAGCAGAAATAAAGAAGCCTCCCCCACAGGAAAAAGGCCCGGAGACGTAGGCAAACATTGTGCCGAACTCCG
>ML776645.1:1748695-1761397 GCA_009831015.1 Picea engelmannii
GTTCTTATGGTTTGCTGTTCTTTACTGTTTTCAGATCTGCATATGTGTATTTGACTGATATAATCCTCTTCTTTCCTCATTCTTTCGTTAATTTCTCAAATGGTTAAAATATTCATGCAAGTTAAAACTCAACCATAATCATAGAAGATCCTGCCCCGGATCAACTATATTTTAAGGGAAGTGAGTCCTCTACCTATATTTTGACCCAGTATAGTAATAGGGGGATTTTCCCCACTAGTAGAATTGGAGACTCCACTAGGGAGTCTCTCTAGGGTCTTAGTGGGAGGTGTTTTTTTTAATTGTTTTCTTCAAAACAAAATTGAGTTTTTTAGGTTTGTTGAGTCAATTTAGGGTCTATGGTCACCTTCTGAGTGCCTATCATCTTTCCCTTCCCAGTCAGTATAACAAGTATTTTTATTTTTGAAATATCTCATATGTGTACATTCCCTTCTTTGGATCAACGTGCGTATATATGTAGTCTACATAGTAGACATCTCGCATACATACGTATAATACTAGTGCAACAACCTGTGTCTCTATGTCTTAATTTTTTATTTTTTTTAAATAGAAGTTTTTCTCTTTCTTGACAGAAGCCTTGGGCTTATAAGTCCTTTCTTCGACTTAACAGGGTCTTTGTTAGTGGTTTTAGTTTGGGTTAAAGATTTGGTTTCAGTTTGTTTCTTGATCTTCTTTTGTTTCATTAGAGGTTCAGAGTGAGCATTCAAGTTTTAGATCCTTGTCTGGGTTCTTTTGAATCCTTGCATTTACGCAGTTAGCCTAGGGTCTGTGTTAATATTGGGTTTTCTTTTATCCTTATCCCATTTTATTCTTTGAAAAAAAAAAAAAACTTTTACTTTTGTTTTTCTTGTTTAAGAATTAAAAAAAAAATATCAAAAACAATTTTTTTGCATGTAGTTATGCACCTAGTTTGGTAAAGTAGCGTAGGTTGTCTATTTGCAAAAGAAAAGAGTTTTGGTTTAAAAGTTCTTTCTTGTTTTCATGAAAGTATAAGTATTTTTTCATCATGAAATGAAAAAACTCTTTTTAGGAAACTTTTGGTTATAAGATCTTGGAACATTGTTTTGAAAAGTTGACATTCACAAATATTTTAAAATTTTTTTCTTTAAATTTGAAGTATCTAGTTTTCTTTGTCATATAAATACTCTAAAGTTTTCTTCTTTTTGGTCTCTTCCAAACTCCAAAAGTTTCACATACATATCCTATGAGTAAATCAAGCCCATAAGATCAACGTTTAACTTAAAATCTATTAGAATTTTTTTTTTTAGGGTTCACCAACTAGTTTAGGATTTTAGGTCCTTGAAATAGGTGTGAAGAAAAAACTCTTTAAGGCCATCTAAACAAACATTGGAGTTTGCAATAGGGAGTGTATAAAGTCTAATGTCATAAGAGTTATCCGAGACCCCCTTATAACACAGGAGATAACCCCTCCAAATCCAAACCGAATGTAGTGGAGATTGTATATTGAGGGTCTTTCTTGGGAATCACACTGATCACATTTGACTACAGAGCCTCGTTGAACTCGAATTCATTCGAGATCCTCAGTTCTCTTTCGGACCAATTTCCTTTGGTACCCTTGAAGGGCTTCATACTTTGTTATCTTCCTCATTACAATCATCCTAACTGTTGACTATACCCGCTTGGTGACTGAATACGAGTTGGAAACCTAGTTTCCTATTTTTACAAACTTACACAAGTGACTGTGGGGGTATACCATGGTAGCTAGGGTGGACTTCGGATCACTCTTTACATAGTATACCCGAAGGGTTCTTCCATGTTCGAGTTTCACTTGCATCGGTAAGTTTCTCCAGTGTCGATTGGCATAACTATCCTTCCTATTAGTTAGTTGTCTACTTGATTTTCCTTTAGGAACTTTTAGTGTGTTCTATGTGATTCATGCTAGATAAACCTTACAGTCTTGGTTGATCATTTCACAAAGTGGAATATAAAAAAATATGTCATTTGTGTAGGCTTCAGGGCCTATCAATGGTTACTTTGGAGCCACATATTCCACCATTGAGGTGCAACCTAGATCATGAAGGATCGTTCAAAGATACCAAGTCTTAGGAAAATGTACCTGAGCCATATATGAGAAAATAATTTCTTGCTTCAAACGAATCCATCATTTATGAACTCTATATTGAAGGTTTCAGGCTAGAAAATCCTCCAATCACCTACTTATCATTGTTGCTTCTAATTCAGATAGTCCCCCCTGAGGTGACTTTTGATAAATGAGAGTTTATTCAGCGAGCGACGATGGAGTAAAATGTTGCTACTTCTTCAGGGAGTCCTCATACTCCCATTATGGCTTCCACTAGAGGGGGAATTGTGCCTTCTCCCCCAACTCCTCCTGTCAGGACCACGACTATCCTGATGCCCACAACTTCAGGTAGTGGTTAGACTCCTTTGACGATGTTAGCACTGTATAAATTTTTCTATTAGAATGCTCATTTATTCAATACTTCTCTATGTTATTTCCAGTCTCATTCAAACAAACTATTGAAATATGAAAGGCTATGAAAAAATTTAGTCTTCCAAAAGAATAAATTATGAGCATCTCAACACGCAAATGCCAATGAGTGGGAATCCTCTAAAGAGTTTTAAAACTGTATAAGGCATATTTTGATAAAACAATTAGCCACAAAATCATTCTATTGCAGGTGTTGCAGAACATGGAAAGGGAAGATCAATATCCTCAGCCAAGAATAAGAGTTCATATATATAAGGTCGTCACAAGTTTTCTTTATTTTATGGAAATATTTACCACTATGATAAAGTGGAAAGTGTAATGGTGATAAAAGGAGTGAGGGTTTTTGTCAAGTGAAATATTTGTTGTAATATTTTACATCCTTTATACCCCTAATTTACAAAAGGATGAAAAGAAAAAAACCATCATCTAAACCATCTCTGTAGTATTTTCTAAGAATTGTCATGTACAACACTTGCGTAGAAAATTTGCTATGCAAGTATTGTAAGTACATATAGATCGAAAGGACATCATGAGGTGAATGGAAAATGAGTTTTGAGGAAAACACGGGTCCCCCAGTCACTTGTGTCCACCTAGATCTACATGAATTACAACAAAATGGAGTTTTCTACGCAAGTTTTCTATGCAATTGTTGTAGGTTGCAATTACACAACATGGATGCTACGCAAATGACAGTTTTCCAGTCAACTTCTAGATCACTTCCCGAGAAAATCAAGAGGATTTTGGAAAAAACAGAGAGGTTTTTATCAATAATGATCTCAATAACAAAAAAATCTCTCAATTTTTACACAGTTATCATATTTTGAGAGATTCAAATGAATCTTTATGGTCCATTTTTCCAGATTTTAGCATTTTATGTTTTTCTATTTTAGTCATCATCTTTGGGCGCAGATTCTGAGTAGATGGAGAATAATTTTTTAAAACAAAAAGAGGTTTTTGTCAATCGTGGACCCAATAACAGAAACCTCTTTTAGTGTTTATACATGTGTTATTGTTTGGAGTATATGAAATTGTATTTGAAGCATGTTTTCCATAATTTCACCAAGCAAAATTTGCTAACAGAGTTCTAGAATATTTGAAATTTGACTTGATGCTCCTCCAACTCAGTATGGTGGATCCAAAATCGGTATGGATATTGAATTTTGGATACTCTCCTATCATATCCGATGATTTTCTCTTCAGTTGGTCAAAAAGAAAACCCTAGATAGTAGGATATGAGTATATTTTTGGAAAATATTCTTTCGTAAGCTATTGTAACAAGTATATATGTTTTCCAAAGAGGGATTTCGACCTCCTGTGTCTATAATATGATATGTATCTATATATTTTATCACTTTGAAGGTGCAAAGCAGGGGTGAGTTGGAAGACGTATAAACATTTTGATCTTCATTGTAATTTTCTGACTCTAAAAGAAATGCAAATGCAGAAGTCCTGAACTCTTATGAAAATGATTCTAATGGTGGTGATCTGAATATTTTTCTCTTATCTTAATTGTAATTCTTGTGTACTTATTTTCAACTTCACCTTTATTCTATTTAAATTGGATAATTAAGGGTCTAGAATTCATCGAATGATGCTCTAGACTTAAGAGATTTGAACTTTTTTTATCTTCCTAACTAAGGTCATAATTCATCTTTCATGGTGCTTTGATTTTGTTATGTGTTTTTGTTCCTCTTTCACCCTACATAATCAAAATCAAAAATGAAATTTCATCACCATATTTATCCTTTGTTCCTCTAAGAGTTATACCTACCATTCATTATTTTCTTTTGTTTTCAGAGGTTGAATCCATATCCCTAGAGATACTATACCTCCTTTCCAACAAACCTTGAAAAAACTAACTCAATCATCTAAACCTAGCCATCAGTTAAAAAAAACTCTATCTATAAGAGATCAAGACTTAGAGAGAGCCCTCTCTCTATTGGAAGGGATATCTTATAGTCTTAAATTTAGTTTGTAGGTTACCTTTGTAGATTGTTTCTTGAGCCCAACAATTTACTCAGTGATAACATTTTGGCATCGTTGTCAAGGAAAAAATTGAAAATTTCCCCTGGGAAAGAACGAAAAAGTTTCATATTTGATTATCGATGGCGAGCAACAGTCAGACGCAACAAGGATGTACCATTCACTAGGTGACTACATTGTTGAATGAATCTAGAAGCAAAGTTTCACTAGCGAATTCATTGGTTCAATATGAATTCTCAAAATATAAGGTATGCACCCATTAATCGTTCTCATATTCCAGGTTTTCCAAATCAAATGCCTCCCATAGATTGGCAAAAATATTTGCCAAAATTCAGATATCAGGAAGGAGATGATGGTGCTCTTCATCTGATCAAATTTCATATGCATTCACAAGAAGCTTAAAGTTGAATGGCATGAATATTGTCTTATGAATCTGTTTATGGTGACCTTAGAAGGAAAGGCGAGATCCTAGTATCATTAGTTGCCAACTTCTAGTATTTATTCTCTTAAATATTTCCATGTAGTTTTCTATGAGCATTATAAATAATCCTACTCATCTTTAACATTGGTTGAAAACTGTTGTGAGTATTTTGAGAACTTCATTGAACATCTGAAAAACATGTATGGTGATGAGGATTTTATGGAAGATGAAATATTGGAAGCCATTTATTAAAATACTTTTCAACATCAAGAACAAAAAACATAAATTTATCCCCTGACTGAAAATCAAACCAATCAACATCTTGATGTAGATAGTCCTATTCCTTCTCTTGAACTTGATGATCATTTTAAGTAAGATTTCCAGTAGGCTAAAGTACTTCAAAGTTATCTTTCTTCTCCTGAGAATGATGTGATTTTTTAGATTTCAAGCGGTTTAGGCAGGGATGAATAAAGTCAAATATTTTTTCTGTTAGATCGTTCATTCCTTGAATATTTACTTGAAGAAGAATCTTGTGAAAATCAGGGTTTTGAAAATACATACATGGAATCTTTAAGTATTGAATTAACTTATGATGATAATCATCTATTTTTTCAAGGAAGTGATGAGAAAGAATTTATTTTCCTTGATTCTTTGGGAAATCAAAATGATATTTTTCCTCTTAAAGAACATGAAAAATCATTTTTAGATACATCTGAACTACATGAGGAATCGAATAAGCAAGCAATAGTCGTTCCATTTGAAGCTTATCATAAGCATTCCAAACCTTTACTTGTGGATAACATGAATGAATATTTTATTAAACAAACTGATGTTTCTTCTTCTGAAAAATGGTTTTAATTCTCATGATGGAAATAAAGAAGATACAAAAAAAAGTCATTCAAGGTTCAAATGTTTTTAAAGTCCATCCAAATGAAAGGCTTAATGAAATGGAAATATTAGTCATTATATACAAATGCAACTTTATTCTTGTTGTTGATAGAGGAGAGTTAATAATTCATGGTATTGGAGATCCTTTTGCAAGTATGTTGCAATCATCAGAGAAAGAGAATTTTGTGACATTTTCTGGAAACAATTAGTGGAAATTTTTCAAAAGGGATGAATCTTGGAGATGGATTTAATTTCAATGGTGAGATGTTGCTATTTAAGTTTTTCTTTTCACTTGAGGAATTTGAATGTCTTCTCCAGTAAATAATTCAACTACTTTATTGGTTGCATTGTCACTTTAGTATTACTTTATTCAAAAATGTTTTTAGAAAGATAGAGTAGGAATTAGTGTGCAAATAAGCTTGCAGGTCAAGCATTTTTTAGTTGGGGTTTTTCGCAGTGTGTGTGTTCAGATTGAACTAGTAATATGCATCATTGAGTTTTTAGTTTGAATTTTTCCTTCAGTTGCAAGAAAGTTTCTTGGAAATATCATTTTACAAGTTGCAACATTGGTATTGGGAGTATCCCAATGGAGATTCAAATGAATCTTTATGGTTCATTTTTCCATATTTTAGCATTTAATTTTTTCTTGTTTTAGTCATCATATTTGGGTGCAGATTCTGAGGATATAGAGAAGAATATTTGAAAACCAAAAGAGGTTTTTTTCAATAAAAAAACCAGTAATAAAAATCTCTTTTATTTTTTACACAGGAGTTCTTATTTGAGATATATGAAATTATCTTCGAGGCCTATTTTCCATAATTTTCCAAGCCAGATTTGTTGACAGAGTTCTAGAATATTTGAAATTCGACTTGATGATCCTCCAAATCAGCAAGGTGGATCCAAAAGTGATATGGATATTGAAGTTTGGATATGATCCTATCATATCCCATGATTTTCTCTTCAGTTTGCACATTTTTAGTTGGTCAAAAATCAAACCCTAGATAGTAGGATATGAACATATTTTTGGCAAATATTATTTCATAAGAGATTGTAACAAATCTCTATTTTTGGCAAAGAGAGATTTCTAACTCCTTAGGATTGATTATGATATATATATATATATATATATATATATATATATATATATATATATATATATATATATATATGAGCACTCTGAAGGTGCAAAGAAGGGGTGATTTGGCATAAGTATAGACATTTTAATCTTCATTGTAATTTTCTAAATCTAATACAAATGCAAATGTAGAATTCCTAAACTCTTATGAAAAGAATTCTAATGGTGGTGATATGAATATTGTTCTCTTATATTTGTATGTATTTCTTGTACTTACTTTCATATTCACCTTTATTTTGTTTAAATTGGATAAATAAGGGTCTATAATTCATCGAATGATGATCTAAACTTAAGAGATTTAAACCTTGTTTATCTTCTTAACTAAGGTCAGAATTCATCTTTCATGGTGCTATAATTTTGTTATGTTTTTATGTTCCTCTTTCACCCTACATAATCGAACTCAAAATTGAAAGTTCATCACCTTGTTTATCCTTTTTTCATCTGAGATTTCTACCTACTAGTCATTGTCTTCTTTTGTTTTCAGAGGTTGACTCCATAGCCCTAGAGATACTATACCTCCTTTCCAACAAACCTTGGAAAAACTACCTCAATCATATAAACCTAGACATCAGTTCAAAAGAAGTATATGTATCATAGATCAAGTCTCAGAGAGAGCCTTCTCTAGATTGGAAGGGATAGATTTCAGTCTTAAAGTTTGTTTGTAGGTTAACTTTGTGGATTGTTTCTTCAGCCCAACAATTTACTTAGTGATAAGAGATGGCTTCCACCACTATTCCCTTCATTCAAAATGCGTTAGGCTCTCCCTTCTCATATGGGATGCCTGGTTTTGAATCTAACTCAGTTCTTACATACTCTATTCCATAGACCATGGGTTTGGGGACAGGGAGCTCTAATTCTCCCTTGCAAGGATCTGTCGTGGGCTCCACTACTACATTCAATGTTATTCCTTGTGGTGGGGGTCACATACTTCCTCCATCCCCTTCACTCGGTGGCACGTTTCAGTAACCAATTAGGCCTAATACCAACTATAGTTTGTTTAGTAGAGGGTGCCAGAGAGCTTCATCCTACACGATTCTGGTGGGCTCAATGTCGTTTTCTTTGTCTGGTGTGTCTGGAAATAATGCTTCTACTTCATTTTTTCTTTCAAATGGGGGAAACCCTGTCTTTATTGAACAAAATCATGCACAAGGTTTCATTCCTTCATAGGGAACGATGACATGAGTTTACTCCTTGAAAAGTCTTAGGAATCCTTGGAAGGAATCGTTTCCCTCGTAAGGGATGTCGATTAGGGGAAACCCCTCCCACACTCTGTGGAACCCTCAATAAGTTTTAGTACATATTCTAGGAGGGTCGGCTAGGGGCATCCCAAACCAAGGTCTGTGGAACATTGTACATGGATAAGTCCCTACTCCAACCACGTCATCTAACTTCAGGAATCAACCAACGATACAACATCATATGAAAATCCATTTCACTGGACATGGATATCATGGCATCTACCAAAAACCTGTCTAGTAGTCTAACTTTTCCTGTCAACCTAGTGCCAATTAAAATATAGGACCCTCTTTTCATGTAAATACTCCACAACCGATACTACCCTTTCTAGAAACTCTGCATCTTCCAGACCCATCGAGATTGTTAAATGACCCAATTTTTCGTGATCTGCATTGCCCCCCCATGCCAACTAAGTTTCCTTTCTACATCACTAAATTTGAGGGAAATCCTGGTGAATATCCAAGTGATCACATGATGAATTTTCACTTGTGGTGCTCATCCAACTCATTGAACGATGATTCTATTTAGTTACACTTTTTTTAACACACTCTTATAGTGGGTGCAAAGAAATGGTATATCAAGCTCGACAAATCAAATTATTCTTACTTTAATGACCTGGCTATGGTTTTCTTGAACCATTTATAGTTTCCAGTGAGATACGATGTCAATAATGAGTTGTTGGCCAACTTTGACCAGATGAAAGTTTACCATATCTCGGATCACATCCAATAATGGAAGCGATGAAAGAGTTTGATTAAATTTAATGTCCCTCTTGCATTCTTTCTCAAGTGGTTCTTAAATTGTTTGGTTCCTTATGTGTTCAAAGATGTTGCAATGTCCGGGTTGTTTTCTGAAGAAGAGGCTATTATGAGAGTCGAGCATATAGAACTGATTTACTCTCATTATGGAATGATTTATGAGGTCTTACCTGATGCACCATGGTAAGATCTAGAAAAATCTAAACAAAATGTTGGGCCCCATGCTGATGGAATAGTGGGCTAAGAAAAAAGCAATTTCATGGATCTGTTGTTTAATCAATTACAATAGTTATCAATTCAACATACCCTGGCCAGCCAAAATCCTAGCTTGGTTTCCCCCATAACCAAGACATTGAATGTACATGTTTGCAATTGAAAACTCCCAAGTCTAACCACCAGACCGAGGGAAAGAAGAAATAGAAAAACAAGAAGGGTAAGAGGGATGAACAGGCTACTAATAATGCTGGTGAGGGAAAAACTGAATAGATTAAGGTAAATTTTCTGTGTAATATTTTCACGGACAACCACTTGAATCACCTATGCCCTCAACTTGCAAAATCCCATAATCTATTGGCACAGTAACAACCTATTGTGTTGACAAATCCTTTTCCACAAGGGAAAAATATGGCTCAATATTTTTCATCCACGAGTGCGACTAGCAGAAGTTAGTGTTAATGTTTAATCCATTATTATAGATGTTTGCATTTCATTAGATAACAATAGTATAATCCAAGATCACTAAGAAATACACAATCAAAAGAGACACAACATTTATCCTGGGAAACCCTTTAGGGGAAGAAAACCCAACAAAACTTCCTTAATATAGATAGCCAATACAATGCCAAGAGATCTCTACGCTAAAAAAGAAAGTCCTCTCCAAGATATGCACTACCCTCTCTCTCCTTTGCCAGTAACAGATCAGAACTGTCTCTCAAACTGAGCAAGTGAGTTATGTCCAAGTGAGGCACTAGCCTCCTTTATTTATACAAGTCTGGCATGTTTGAAGTGTCTCTTCACTAGCAGGGACGACTTCTCCAACTGGGTGGGTAAACCCACCTTTATTATATTTCTGGGTCTCTTTATTAACTATTGGGGATGACTTCTTATTCTGCTTATTATAATTGTCTTTTGACCGATCTGCAAAAGGGGATTTGGTCCTATTACAATAACCAACATGATCAATCCACAATGGGGATTGATCCTATGAATAATATATCAATAATAATAAGAATACTCTTTGCAGTTACAATATTTCAACACTCCCCCTTAACAAGAAGGGTATTCTTCAGCAGCATCATGTGAGAGAGAGAGAGGAAAGCATCATCAACAACATCAAGTGGGAGGACAACATCATCAATATCATCTTGGCTGGCGTATCTATAAATCATCGAAAGTTTTCTTCATCGGCAGAATCATCATTCTCAAAGGAATTCCATCATCATCTGCATCAATATGTATTAGTATAAAAACTGATACATCATCATCATCACAATACAAGGTTGGCTCATCATAATACAAGACTGGCTTTACGTCACAACTGTCAAGTTGGAAGCTCAGTACTTGTCTCATCTCATCGTCTTGCTTTATGTCACAACACTCAATATGGAAGTAAGATACTTGTCCTGCTTGACGTCACAACCATCAGGTTGGAAGAAGGATACTAGACTGGCTTTACGTCACAACTATCTAGCTGAAAGCTCAGTGCTAGTCTCATCATATCATCTTGCTTTATGTCTGATAACTCAGTCAGAAGCAAGGAATATCTCATATTTCTTTATGTCTGACACTGGGTCAGAAGAAAGGAACATCTCATCTTGCTTTACGTCTGACAACTGGGTCAAAAGCAAGGAACATCTCATCCCTCTTTATGTCTGAAAACTAGGTCAGAAGCAAGGAACATCTCATCTTTCTTTACATCTGATAACTGGGTCAGAAGCAAGGAACATCTTGCTTTATGTATGACAACTAGGTCTGAAGAAAAGAACACATCACATCTTTCTTTACGTCTGACAGCTAGGTTAGAAGCAAGGAACATCTTTCTTTACGTCTCACAACTAGGTCAGAAGCAAGGAACACATCACATCTTGCTTTACATATGATAGCTAGGTCAGAAGAAAGGAACATCACATCTACTCCCCCTTTTGAGGAAGGTCCTTTTGGACTATGCCAAGCTTATCTCGGAAGTACTCAAACTTTACATGAGATAGAGGCTTGGTCAACACGTTAGCAACCTATTCATCCATGCTAATGTACTGGAGCTTCAAGGCTCCTCTCTGTACCATGTCATGGATGTAATGATAGCTGATATCTATGTGCTTCAAACTATCGTGGAATACAGGATTCTCTATCATCTTTATGCATCTCTGGTTGTCACATAGAATCACAGTTTCTCTCATCTCCAAGTCAAATAGGTTGGTCAGCAACTTTCAAAGCCATATAGCTTCGCAGCTAGAAGAACATGCAACAATGTATTATGATTCCACTGTGGTTAGAGCAATACTAGATTGCTTCCTACTTTGCTACAAGATCATAGCTGATCCCAAATTAAAACAACATCCTGAAGTGATTTTCCTATCTAAAACACTTCCTGCCCAATCTGCATCAATATGTCCAGTCAATGTGAAATTATGATCTCCATCATAGCTGAGACCATAATCTATTGTACCTTTGAGGTACCTCATCACATGTTTTGCAGCCACTAAGTGAACACGCCTGGGTTCTACCAGAAACTGACTCAATGTGTTCACAGAAAAACAAATGTTTGGTCTGGTGTTCATCAAGTACATTAGCGATCCAATAATATGTCTATACAGTGTGGCATCAATCAATTCTGACGATGTGTCGACCAACAACTTCAACTTTGCTTCCATGGGTGTATTCATGGGCTTGCATTCCATCTCTTTAAGATTTCGACCATGTACTTCCCTTGGTTAAGGAAGATCCTCTCAGGACTCTGCCATACCTCAAGACCTAATAAGTAATGCATTAGGCCCAGGTATTTCATATCAAATTCCGAGGCAAGTCTCTTTTTACATTCAGCGATGAGATTTTCTTCTCTAGTTAAGAATAAGTCATCCACATATAGCAGTAAGATTACTGGCTCATTATTCATCATTTTGAAGTAGAGATTTGAGTCTGCTTTACTCTTGGTAAAGCCTAAGCTCGTCAAGAAATTGTTTATATGGCCATACCAAGCTCTAGGAGCTTGCTTCAATTTGTATAAGGCTTTTTTCAATCTATAGACATGAGACTTCTTGTCTTCAAACTCAAATCCTTGAGGTTGCTCTATATACACTTCCTCTTCGATGACACCATTTAGGAAAGGTGTCTTCACATCCATCTGGTGCAGCTTTCACTTCATCTTAGCTGCAAGAGCTATGATGGTCATGATCGAAGTGTATCTTGCCACAGGAATGAATGTCTCTTCATAGTCAATGCCTTCCTTCTGGGAAAAGCCACGAGCGACAAATATTGATTTATACTTCTCAATACTTCCATCAGCAGCATGTTTTATTTTGAAGAACCATCTGGAGGATACCACATCTTTATTCTTCGGTCTAGGAACTATTTCCCATACTTCATTCTTCATTATGGATTGGTATTCCTCTATCATGGCATCTGGCCATTCTTTTCTTTGAATGGATTCTTCATGTTGGAAAATACTGAGAGGGGGGGGGTGAATCAGTATTTTAGCTATCAATCAATTTTCAACTTTTCTTTTACTGAAAGATCTTAGTCTACTTTAGAGAGATCAGTTGTTGTATATTCTTATGAAAACAGTAGTGCATCCAGA
>ML776645.1:1776027-1806447 GCA_009831015.1 Picea engelmannii
AGCTGTCGGGATTTCCGAGTGAGATCCGATGGCTCTCAGTCTCTTTCCTTTGCTATAAGAGCGCTATGCCTCCTGAGCTTATTCTCCTCTAATCCTTAAAGGTTTTTATCCTTCTTATCCTACCAGCTCTGCTGTTGCCATCAATGACAACAACCATCAGAACACATTCGTTGCTTGGTCAATATTTTCCAACAATCTCCCCCTTTGGCCCAACACTTCAAAACATGTAGGCTCCTCTTCTAGGAGGTCACACATCAAATCTGTATAACTAGAGAATGGCTTTGGTCTTTTCACCTGTCTCGTGGTTCCTTAGGGATCACCGTACTTCTCTCCATATTGAATAAGCTCTCTATCCCATGCGGACTTTCTTTTATGGAGGATTTTCATCTGAGGAGGTTCTTGCACTTCTACTATATCATGGTCTTCTAGAAGTTCCTCATCAGGGGAAGTTACGACTTCCCTCTCTGGTTCTGCAGCTCTGGGAACCTCCCTCATTGTAGTATTGGGGATTACGAGTTCCTCTTCATATACCTCTTCAAGCTGGCATATTTTAGATTTCTTGAGCATTGCATCTTCATCAAAGGTCACATCCCTGCTGATCCTAATGTGATGTTGACCTAGTATTTAGATTCTAAAGGACTTGGAGACCTCACAGTATCCCACAAATATTCCCTTCTTTCCTAAAGGGTCCATCTTGTTTCTCTTTTCTTTAGGTATATGAATAAACACTGGACAGCCAAATATTTTGAGAGGGCTTACCTCTGGCTTCTTTCTAGTGAACATCTCTCCCAGTGTCTTGAGCCCAAGTTCACTATGGGATAATTGGTTCTACACATAAACAACTGCCATCGTTGCTTCTTCCCATAAACACATAGGAAGATCTTGATCATGGATCATAGTCTTCACAACTTCCAGTATGGTTCTATTCTTCCATTCAGCTACACCTTTTTGTTGGGGATTATAGGGAGTAGTGAGTTCCCTCTTGATTCCAACATCTTTGTAGAAGTTCCCTCTTGATTCCAACATCTTTGCAGAAGTTCACAAACTCTTTTGAGGTATATTCTCCTCCATTATATGACCTGAGTGTCTTGATCTTTCTTTCAGAAAGGTTCTCTATAAAGGCTTTGAATTCCTTGATTTACTGAATCTTCATCTTTAGTCTTCAAGAACTATATCCAAGTTTTACGAGAGTAATCATCAATGAATGATACATAATATACATACCCGCTAATGGAGGATCATGACATTGGGCCACACACATCTGAATGGATGAGTTCTAGGACTCCTTCTATCTTGTTGTCCTGCTTCGGAAAAGCGTTCTTGATATTCTTCCCTTGTGAACATCCATTTCATATGCCTTTATGGTCACCTTTGAGTTCTGGTAAACCTGTGACCGCTTTGCATATGTATGGTAGTGCCTTGTAGTTGATGTGGGATAATCTTCTATGCTAATGTTCACATGAGTTTTCAATGGCATGGGTCATAGCAGCCTCTAAGTGACCCTTTAATTTATACAAGCCATTTTCTTGATTGCCAATGATGATTGCTTCATTTAATATTTATCCCTTAGCCCACATAAGAAATTCTCCATATATAAAGGCAACTCTGAAGCCTTTCTTCTATAAAGATGAAATGGAGATTAGGTTCTTCTTCAAGCTTGGTACATATAGTACATCCTTCATTTTTAGTGAATTCCCTGAATTCAATTTATGGTTTGATTCTCCCACTCCCTTGATGGGGTACTAATAATCATCACCAAGTGTCACTCTCTGAGAAAACTTCTTCTCTGAGATACAAGAGAGAATATTTCTCTGTCCCATCATGTTCTTGGATGCACCACTATCAATGAGCCAAGTGTCCTCTCCAGGTGTTACAGATCCTGAGAGGGCTAAGATCAACGCATGGTCTTTGATCTCTTCTCTCATCATCTTTGTGGGTGGCTCTTCATCTTCGGCTACATGGGCATGAAGCCTCTTTTGTTTTCTATTGTATTCTTCTCATCTGGCTGGAAAAAACTTCGCAATGTGTCCCATCTTGTCACAATGATAGCATTGTACAGATGAGTAGTCTCTTTCCTTTCGTTGTCCTTTCTTCTGAAATCTCCTTGGATGAGATTCTTTATGAGTCTCCTTTTGGAAGTATGGCTTCTTCCTTCCTCCTTTGGTGTGAGTATCTAGAGCTTGATCATCATCCTTAGCTAGTAACACTTCCCGATTCACTACTCTTGTTTCTTCTTGAATGCATTCTTCCCATAGGTTATCGAACTTCAGTTTCTCCTTTCTGGCACATATCATCTGGATGAAGGAATCCCAAGGTCTTTTGAGACCATTTAGGGCCATGATAATGAGTCTTTCTTCATCTATGGTATCTCTAATAGATTCTAGTTGTTCTTTGAATTCTAAGATTCTGGAGAAGTATTCATAAATCATTTCTCCTTTCTGCATCCTTGTATTACTCAGTTGATTTCTAAGATTCATCTTCTAGTTTATGTTATTTAATTCATATATTTTGGTCAAGGAATCAAAATTTTATTTTGGGGTCTTCTTATATGACACATAAGGGATCATATGATCTTTGATTGAATCTCCAATGATTCTTTTGGCCCTTATTGTGTCCTTTGATGCTTTGCCTTTTCTGCAACATCTTCAGGTTCTGGTAATTCTTCCTTGAAGAATCTTGCTAGGTCATTCTCTTCAAGAATGAGACCAATCCTATACTTCGAGGAATGGAAGTTTTCCACTCCTTCTAACTTGTCAACAAGCTTAATGCTCACAAACATCCATACTTGGAGCTAGGAAAATGACTGAAAAATGAAAGTGCTCAGAATAAAAAAATGAACTTACTAGGAGATGCGCTTAGCTAAGGAAAGATGCCTAGTGTGATTGGATATGAGAAAATCCTACTTTTTCCCCTTCAAATCAGATTTGCAGATTTTTGGATTGGTGATTCTGGTACCTCTGGTACTCTGGTACTTCTGGTACTTCTGGTACTGGTTTTCTGGTACTTCTGGTACTTTGTGAAACTAGGGTTTTCCAGGGGACCCATCCACTGAAAAGGTGCACCGATGATGCCAAATTGATCCTTAGGGGAGGGCACAACTTTCTCGATAGTTTTAGGGTTGAAAATATTCACTTTTAAAAAACCCTAATTTGCATGTACGACAATAGTGACATTTTTCTCTTGGGAAAGATGCTTCCTTCAACTTGGCTCTGATACCATGTTAATGTTTAATCCATTATTATAGATTTTTGAATTTCATTAGATAACAATAGCTTAATCCAAGATCACTGAGAAATACACAATTACAAGAGACACAACATTTATCTTCAGAAACCCTCTAGGGGAAGAAAACCTACCAAAACTTCCTTAATATAGATAGCCAATACAATGCCAAGAGATCTCTATGCTAAAATAGAAAGTCCTCTCCAAGATATGTGCCACTCTCTCTCTCCTTTGCTGGTAATAGATCATAACTTGTCTCTCAAACTGAGCAAGTGAGTTAAGTCCAAGTGAGGCGCTAGCCTCCTTTATTTGTACAAGTCTGGCATGTGTGAAGTGTCTCTTCACTGGCAGGGCCGACTTCTCCAACTGGGTGGGTAAACCTACCTTTATTATATTTCTGGGTCTCTTTATTAACTGTTGGGGCTGACTTCTTATTCTGCCTATTATAATTGTCTTTTGACCAATCCACAAAAGGGGATTTGGTCCTATTACAATAACCGACATGATCAATCCACAATGGGTATTGATCCTATGAATAATATATCAATAATAACAAGAATACTCTTTGCAGTTACAATATTTCAATAGTTAGGGACCCCCATCACCTAACCCAAGAAACTTAACTACAAAGATTTACATGATGAACATCGAAGCCCATTTATCAACCAGGAATTGTGACTACGGAATGACAAAATATTTTGAGAAGGGAAAATAGGCCTCCAACCCATTCAATCCTCTTCAAATTGAGAAGAAAGTTGGAGAAACAATGACTCGCATACCTAAAGTTGCATTCCAAAAGGATTCTCACAACCCAAACGCGAGGTTTGCTCATAATTATTCCATTGTGGAGGATTTGGCACAAACTCCTTGTGCAATGTCTTCTCTTGAGGTTCTATAGAGTTTCCCCTCATAGAGAAAATTGTTGTTGTCTGTCTTGGGAGAAGAAGAACCTAGTAACTCAAGAATGATCATTTTCGATCTGACTAAACTTAAACCTCGTATTCCTCACCATGTCACCTTTCAAATAGTAGTGGCATACACCATGAAATCATTGACATGGAACATTTTTTGTATGGTGTTTGATGAGCATGCCTCAAATTGCATGATGTCATTGGAATGTTGAAAGGTCATTGGCCAACCTAAGTTGTCTTCATTGCCCACGTTTATTACAACTTTTAAAGGTCGATCGTTTAGACCACACAGTATAATTCCCTCTTTTCCCATGCATTTGGAGGGCAAAACTATGTGCGTCGAGGTAGAAGTAGTTGATGTGCCTCTCAACTACAATCTTCTATTAGGATGAAGTTGGACTTATTAAATGCACACGGTTGTATCCACCATGTTTTAGGTCTTATGCTTCCCATATGAAGATCGGATTATAACCGTCGATTAATTGTCCTTCTCCCATCCTAACCCTTCATTGGGGGTATTGATGTGAGTGGGAAATCCCTCTTACGGGCTTAGTGTATTGAAGGGCTCTAATCATGCATGTAGAAAATGACCATTTAAAGGCCTCTACTTTTTCCTATTCTCCCAACACAAAACCCCACATTCATGAAATACAAAGGTGAAAAAAAGATTAGGTAACTCTACTTTAAATCCTTTGTTTGATGTCGATCGCTTCTCTTTCACTTTCTCCTTGACTGCAACCCTCCTCCCAAAGATGACCTGCATTCACACATGGAAAAACAAAGAGCTGTAAACATGCATTTCATATACTAATTGTTGCGTTAGATGTGACCATATCATAAAATAAATACACAATTTGAACACATGATATGGTGGGATGAAAAAGGTATTCCTTTTTGTATTAATATTCACAAGAGTAAACTTACAATATGTGGCCGACACTGCTCCTCGAACCTGGTCCTGGGCTCCTCTTCACAATGCACCAACTACTCAACCTCACAATACAATTGCAGGAAATTGGGGCAAATGGGTGATAAATTTGGGTAGAGTTTCTATAATTTTCTTCCTCTTCTTTCAAATGGGACCCCTACCCCTTCTTTTATAGGTAGTTATCCAGTTGAATGACTAGCCATAGGTAGTCAAACGGTTTTAGCAATTTCCTGAAACTCTATTTCTCATCTACAACTTTACATTTTTTGTGCTTTTGTCAGTATACGCGAGTTGTAGAAGGCCTAAAATCATATGGATTTGTGCATATGCGGGCTGTAGAAGACCAGGGCATGTGTGTCCTAAAAAAGAGGGATTTTTAGAAGAGCTTGGCTCAAGAAATTGGCAAATAGTAGGGCTTGAGGCCAGGTATCTATGCTGGGTGCAAATTAGGCTTATAACAGATGCTCCCTAAAGTGTGAGGTCAGAAGAGCATCTGATGGCCAAAATACTTTACCAATATTTATCAACGTGCCAAGTGAGTGAGCCTAGGGACCAGTATTTGGGAGCTTCCATCTGCAAAATAACATTTTGTCTCTCCAAGGCGGGCATACCCATGCTCAGGACAAAAAACTAAAATCATGGATGCTAATCAAATACACTACAGATCCATGTCATATAACTATATAAAGTGTAGCCGTGAGCAATACACAACGGATCTATATCTCAAAATCAAAAGATATACATGTATAGTATCCATATTCAAGAAGCTAAGTGTCATCTGATGGTTGGAGATGATTCTTTCAGAGCTCAAGTAACAACTTCAAGATCTTAAAAACTCAGGTAAGAGTGTAATGTGAGTGTATGAATTCATTACCCAGAGGTCTTTGACAACTCGTTGTGAATAGAAAATAGGATCTCGGTGATCAGGCAGAGAACTTCATTGATTTTGAGCAAGTATTTTGATTGGTGTTTTAGGATGGTTGGGCATGAAGACAAGAGACAAACTGTAGAAAGGCCGACAGGATCTTGGTAAAAACTTCCCTTGGACAGTAGCATGACAAATGATGATACTAAGGCAGCATGATATTGACATAAGTTGACGATGCAGGAGGAAATGCCAATTCTCCATATGTTTGGAAGAATAACCCAATGAAGGAGGAGACAAATCTATGAGAAAAACTTCCTATAGTCATACTATATCCCAGATATTTGATGAACAAATAGAAAGATGTGCTTTGTCCAAGGGTGACTCATTGTGTTGCCAATAAAAATAAAATAATTTTCCCTTCCTCTTTTTGGGGTATATTTGATTTTTTTGTCTTTTTCAATAATTTTGGAAAGCTTGAAAAATAATAAAAGAATGCTACATTACAAAGAAGGATCGAGTGTTGCAAACATACTAGTTCCAAGAACACAGAACACAGGGATGCTCAGGGAAAAGGGACATATGTAGGAAAAGGACACTCGGGAAAAATCCTCCAGGGGCCAAAGGTGTCAAGACGCAGAGGAAAAGTGTTATAGGGCTTGCGTATAAGGCATGTTTCAGATGGATCAGTTGAGAGAAACATTGAGCCGGCATTACGCCAAAGACGTAGGTATGCAAACACAATTAATAAGACACACAATGGTAACGTCCTTCGATGTAATTTTAACGAGCCCAGAGAAGGTAAGCTCGGCCGGTTTTTCATTTTTAGAGAGTCTGAGAAAGCATAAAAGAAGACTCCATTGGGGTACCTTTTTCGAATATAGTCTAGTCAGTTCGAAAAAGGGGTAAACTAGCACCGAAAAGATGACTATTCAAAATCATTTTAACGAGTGTGACAAAGACAAGATCACTCAACAATCTTTTCATTTTTAGGGAGTCTAAAAAGAGCTTAACTATGGACTCTGTAAAGGTTGTTCTTCTTGTCTATTTTAACAATTGTGAAGAAACAAGGTCACTCAACAATCGTTTCAATTTTAGGGAGTCTGAAAAGAGATTAAGTATGGACTCCATGGGGGTGCCTTTTTCGTAAATTTAGTCCCTCAGGCTTGAAAAAAGGGGTAAAATTATACCTGAGGATACTCTTCTAGAGAACTAAATTTCCTAGAGTATAACTTTCCTCATATAGTTGACCATCCAAACCGAAAAAGGGGTAAACTACCGCCGGACAGGCATGCCTTCAAATTTTAGTTTAATGAGCGTGAAAGACAACAAGATCACTCCACAATATTTTCAGGTTTTAAAGGGTCTCAAAAGGGTTTAAAATAAGACCCGTTTAAAATTTTGGCAATCTCGAGGGTGAGGTAAAGAGTGATAAAAAATCATGCAGATGAGGCTCATAATCTTAATCAAGACAATAGTAACAGGGACTCTTGAGCCTATAGTCATTACCAATAGCATGGATGTCGAAAATGCAAGCAGGATCTAACTAGGGCATCCATGAAGGGGAAGGCTCTACCATGACATTACGACACTTCTAAAGAAGCAAAGATGGTTCTGTGTCACAAATTGGTGAGTTCGGTCCTATGGCAAAGTGATAAAGACAACGAGATACAAAAATTGGAGGTGGAATCCTAACTTAAATGCTCAAGTTGAAAAAATGATATTTTTACCAAAGGACCTTCAAAAGTGACCCAAATCTCCCAAAAGCTTCCTGATACCCAAAGTGACCTCTATCATAACCTTCCCAAATAAAATCCTAAACCATACTAAATGATTTTCAGTTTAGAAAAAATGACAAGGGGGTCCAAAAAATGACAAAAAGGGGCCAAAAAGTCTATAAATAGAAGTTGGCAGCTCATTATCACCATTGTTGATTTGGGAAAATGACTTTGGAGCCAAAAACACCCTTTGATAAAAGTGTTGATTACGGATGCTTCAATGGATGAAACAAACTTCTGATTGGACCAAGTAAGTACACATTCACTCCTCTTTCCTTTCAATTTTTATTTTATGCATTTTATATCATTTTTTTTGGGGGGGGCATCAACCTTTAAAAGGGTTGGCCCTAGGCATATGCGGGTTGTCTTGGGACAACACATGTACATGTGTAGAATAATTATTGCATGCGTGCATATGCAAATGTCACCACTACAACCCGCGTATGCCCCCAATTTTTTGAAAAAAATAAAAAGCAAGATCTAATTCCCCTCCTTATCTGGCACTTGTAGGATGTATGCTCACTAGAGGGAAAGAGAGCATGAAGACATTGAAATTTTGGTCGATGATGACCCTGGTGTGACTGTTGCATTGAATCAATGTGGGATATTGAAATTCTACCAGTGTCCATTCATGCGAGCACAACCGAGGCTACTGAATTCCTTGATATATTATTGGCACCCGAATGTAGAGGCCTTCATTCTTGAAGGTCAGTCGTTGACTCCGATGACAGACTGGCCTCTCGAGGAGAGGGGAACCATTCAACTTCCACACATTTCCTTCAGGGCCTCATAACATAGCAGAGCTGATTGGGCTCCATTGTGAGGCAGGGACTGACAATGTGGGCACACAGGTGTCAATCAACAAGATATCTAACCTATCATTGAAATTAATAGTATTGTTGATTGGGCGGATCACTGGATCCACTACACTTCACTAAGCGTCGCGCGCATAGTTAACTGAGTGCCGCATACACAGGCACATAATCTTCGGGTTTGGGACCATACTTTGTGCATTCTTCTTCGAGAGGGTGCCCAGTATTATCCCTCGAGAGATAGTACGAGGGCACATAGCCACATTCCTAGCCATATGTAGATGGACGACATTGTTTCCACGACAGGGTGGTGGAAGGACCATGGAGGCCTTTGATGACAAGTTCTTCGACTAGTGGTCTCACCAGATTCAAGCGATAGAAGACTATCCATATGCTGGAATTGAATTTTCCAGAGACCCAGACATGGTTGTTCCTCCTAGAGAAGTACGAGGAGAGTTGGGTAAGTTTTTATTTTTTATTTTCTTTTATATATATCGATTTTTATTTTTTTTGTGTGTACCAGAGTATCTGATAATGATTTGTTTGCTATGTGCAGACGTGGGACCAGTGCATCTGGCTGATTTTGCAAGGACTAGATGACATCCTCATCCAGAGGCAGGAGAAGCTAGAGCCTCCAGACTGGTAGGAGCAGCAGGGGGGCCTCAACATGGGGAGGCCAAGAGATTTTTGAGGTAGGTAGAACAGAACTGTACCGCTCTTACTTGTGATATGCCTATGGAAAAGATTGAGGATATACCACCCTCTATACAGCCTCATGTAGTTGTGGTGCCATGGACTTGGGTCCAAATTTTTTGGCATTTGGCAAACGACATTGTACACTACGGCCGAGCCAACAAGCCCCACCCTTATCTAGGTTGGATTGTTTATGTTCCATGAGAACTTATGTATATTTTTTAGGGCATAAACCCCATGACTCCTACTGTGTATATTTTTGATGCGTTCATGCCCACACTGTACTCTGATACATTTTTCGACATATATATATGGCTCCTTTTTGTATTTTTATTCTTTATGGATTATGTTACAAATGTATTTACAAGTGCGTGTGTGTTTTGTGTCTTTACATGTGTGCAAAATTCCAATCTAATATATGATTAGCTAGAGTATCAGTGATGTGATTTAATCTCCTAGGAACATGAATGTAAGTGATGTAATCAAAACTTCATTCTAAGAGACGTACCCTAAGGAATCGTCAGTGTAGGGTAGGGTCAGAAACTTGGTAAACACCATTTAATTGAGACACAACCAGTTGAGCATCTAAGTAGACCCGGAGGCAAGAGATACCATGCGACACAGCATCATAAAGAAACTCTATGACTACGCTGTATTTGACAACGTTATTTGTAGCATTACCTAAATAGATACCTCCCGAGGATAGAAAATGGCCTTGAGGTGTAAAAATCACCCAAGATGCAGAATCAAGCCTCTAAGTGCGTCGACTAGCACTGTCCACAAACCCCACAAAAACCTCTTATTCACTTGACATCTGCCACAGTGAAAATAATGTCATCAAAAATGACACTTGCATAAACGCAAAAGACAAAAGTAAGCAAAACAAAAGTACAAAGACTATACATATGTTACAAGAAGTCACTGAAGGCAACCCACCTACGAGTAATACTTCTTGAGGTAGAGCCCATTTCTAGGCTCAGCCAAAGCATTTCCCTCAAAATCAACCCAATGATAAGCACCTTTTTTAAAAACCTCTTTAACAATGAACGGTCTGAACCACATGGGTTTGAACTTTCCTACCCCTAGGGGATCCTTATCTTGGTCATAGACTAGGACAAGGTCGCCTTCAGAGAAAATCCGAGGGAGAACAGATTGATCATACTGACACTTAAAATTTTGTTTGTGAGCCTCATTGGCCAAGGCTACATCTCGACGCTACTCATCGAGCTGTTCGAGATGTAATAACCGCTCTTCAAGTGGTGAAGTGTCTGGAAATAACTGTATTGCCAATTTTAAAGAGGGGATCTGACATTCTATGGGTAAAACTACTTCCATCCCGTAAATGAGTTGAAAAGGTGAGAAACTGGTTACAGTCTTAACAGACGTTCGGTAGGCCCATAATGTAGAGTACAACATCAAATGCCAATTTGATTTAGTCGAATTGATCATTTGTTGTAAAATAGTCTTGAGGGATTTATTCATAGCTTCCACCTGACCATTCGCTTAAGGGTAGTAAGGTGACAAATGTTCTTGCCTCAACCCAATATTTGATGTTAAATCAGTCATCATTTTATTCTGTAAGTGACTACCATGGTCAGTGATAATCCCTCTCGGGACGTCGAACCTTGCTATAACCTGGTTGAACAAAAAAAGAGTTGTTGTCTCTCCATCATTCTTGAACGTTGGCATAGCTTCAACCCACTTTGTAAAGTAGTCTACTGCTATGATGTTATAATGGTGCCCCCTTGCTGAAGGGGGGTTGAATGTAGTGTAATCAATCCTCCACTTGGTGAAAGGACCAATGGTAATGATGGGAAACATAGGAGAAGGGTTTTCCCTCATATTCCGAGAGAAGATTTGACACGGCTGGCACTTCTTAACCAATTCAACACAATCTTTGATTAATATTTGCCAGAACTAAGCAACACGTAATATCTTTTGGGCTGTTTCCAACCCAGACATATGGTCAGGACATGCTCCAGTGTGGCAATCATTAAGGACAATTTTTTCTTCTTCATGAGTGAGACATCGACGAAGGATGGAATCTATGCCTCGATGATACATTGTGTCTTCGAGTATAAGATAGTTCTTGGCCTAATGGCGTATACGGTGATGCTCATCACAAGAAGCAGAGGCAGGGCACTTCAAATTCTATATATAGAAAAGTATAGATCCATACCAGGGGTCCGAAGACGCGATCAAAAACATGTCTCCTTTAATAGGTGACTCTTCAGGCATAACATCACCTAACTCGACCGGAAGTTCCCATATGAGTTTTGCAAAGATCAATGACATTTTGGATTTTTCCAAAACAAAATCTAAGTCAAATTCTTGGAGGAAAACTATCCATCTACTAATCTTTCTGCCAATTACTCATCGTGTCAACACGTATTGAAATGGATTCACAATGACAACGACGATGGTCTTGCGAAACAAGATATAATGACAGAACCGTTGGAAAACATGAATTGTTGCCAATGCAAGTTTTTCAACGTGGGAATAATTAAGTTTTGGTCCAACCAGGCCTCGACTCAGATAATATATCACATACTTGGAAATAACATCATCCTCCTTAACCAAGACCATACCGATGGTCGACTCTACTGTAGCCAAGTACAATAATAAGTCTTTATTATAATTGGGTGGCCGAAGCAAAGGGGTAGACGTGAGGGCATGTTTCAAAGCATCAAATGAGCATTGAACATCTTTGTCCCAATGAAAAGGGACGTCCTTCTTGAGTAAACACATAAATCCCTTTGTGATCTCGACATAGTTTGCGATGAAACGTCGTAAGAAGTTTTCTTTTCCCTGCAAACTCTAAAGTTGAAGGATTGTGTGTGGGGGAGGCAACTGAACTATTTCCTCAACCTTGAGAGGATCGACAATGATCCCCATTGTCAAAACTATGAAACCTAGCAGATGATCTTACGTAATGAAGAAACTGCACTTGTTTGGTTCAAGCGAATCCGGTAGTAGAGACATCGCTTAAAGATGAGTCTGAGGTGCATGGGATCATCATCTCTCTTACGAGATCGTGATGTTAATTCATCAAGGCAAGCCTCAAATATATGTTTGAGATCATGGAAAGCAAAAGACATGGCCCGCTGAAAGGTACCTCAAGCATTTTTCATACCAAAAGGCATTTTTGATAAGTGAATGTACCCCACGGACAAATGAAAGCAGTTTTGTGTTGGTCTTCAGGTTTGATCTATATCTGATTGTAGCCTAAAAAACCATCCATGAAAGAAAAGGCCTCGCATCCTGTGCATTCATTGACTATCTGATCTATAAATGGTGTGTGGAAATTATCCTTTGGACAAGTCTTGTTCAAATCACAAAATTTTGTACAAACGCGAATCGTACCCTATTTCTTATCGACTGGAATGGGGTTTAACACCCATTGAGTCAAGTGAACGGGGTAGATAAAACTTGCCTTAAGCAGTTTCACTACTTCAGCTTTGATAGATGTTTCTTTCCTAGGATTGAATAGACAAAGATTTTGTTGGACCATCTTAGCATTAGGATAAGTCGTGATTTCATGTTCGACAATTCTTGGATCGATGCCTGGCATTTCCTCATAAGACCAAGCAAAAACGTCACAGAATTCATTAAATAAATCCATGTAGATTCGAATCTCTTTGGGGGAGAAATCAGCTCTGACGAGGACATTATCCACGATGCCAGGGGTTCTGGAGATATCAATAGGTATCATTTCAGTGATGGCTGCCATATTACACTCGGCATAAACTATGTGCATAGCCAAAGTATTGATAGGACAAGACCTATCTCCATTCATAGTCAAAGTGAATTCTCCTGCTTCAATCCTTCTTAACTCTGGGAGGAAGTAAGATCTATGATGGAGATCATCCCAGGTGTTTGCACCCTTTTCGTCATCTTGGTGAGAAAATAAGAGGTGCTTACATGCCCAGTTGGATCTTGCTGAGCATGACAGCTGTAGAGGAAAGAGTTAGAGAAAGAAAAACAAAACTATAAGCAAGAATTAAACTAATGCAAACTAAAATCATGAGCATATGGATAAAAAAATAACAAACACAAAAAGACCGATATCACCAATGTTTTTAGGCTGATCAATTGATGAAATCAAAGCACAATGAATAAAGGGGACTATGAGTCCCTTCTTCCTCCAAAGGAAGGCTCTTGGGCCCTCACAAACTTGCTCTCCTTACAATAAGAAAAAGAAAATGATGGTGAAAGAACTCCTAGCACATCCACTCAATGGAGAGGTGGATAGCTCAATGAAATGGTGCCAATGTGTTATTGCCAAGGAGTGAGTCCTTAAAACAATCTAGGCAGCATAACATTACATGAAATTCCTTGAGAAAATGATGTTTCTTCATGGMTTTTTATAGCATAGCATTGGGTGATTATGTAACTCCTTTGAAGTGTGAAAAGGGGCTCTTTAGGGCTTCATTAGGTCTTTGACCAGCCTACCATGCAGATTCAGCTCAGATTTGAGGGTCAAATCGGCTTGGGAGATGATCCATAAGTGGTTGGGAGGCCAACCAATTCAATAAATGCGTTGTTTAGCAGGTGTGATGGTTTTTGCGCTAACAGCTGTGCATCGTGCGCGTATGCGCTTATGGTACGTTCATGTTCCATGCATGTGCGCGCACCAAACTTCTATAAAGCACCCTTCAATTTTTGGTTACTTTGTATAGTTTTTGACCTTTTTGGAATGTTGTTAAATTAATTCAGTGCCATGAATGACTTCATTACTATTTGATGATGCTGAGTTCTTGTAATCATGTGCAGATGAAATTTCAGTGATAACAGATGCCCCCTGATGGATGAGGTTAGGAGCATACGTATAGCCAAAATCCATCAATGTTTCTTCTACTGAGAATGTTGTTGTAAGAGAGAGCAATAGTGGAACCGTTCAGAGTGATCTGTTGGAGAAAAAAGGAACCAGTAGGACCCAACCTTCTGAGAGTTGTGCAAAAAACTAGAAAACTATGTACAAGCGAGGCGGGCATGCCCCATGCTCGTGTTATGTAACTCTGAAAAAGATGACTGAAGTGGTGGTGTAGACAACTGCAGCGCCTGTTAGCACTTGGTAAATTTCCTAGAGGTTGAAAAAGAAGAAATCTACAAAGGTAACCTTAACCAACTTCTTTTAAAGCTGGGATCTAGCCCTTCCAGCTTCAGAGAGGGATCTCTCTATACGATTTAGCTTTGTTTTTAATTTCAGATATTAGGCTAGGTAAAGAAACTTTTGGTTTTGTTGTAAAATATTTTTTGGAAATTGGTTGAGATGGTCTACACATCCATTGGGCTATGGGGTCTGTATTCAATTAGAATTAGATACAACCAGAAATGCCAAAGAAAACCTTCACAGGGCGAGATAATACCTTCACTGGATCTTTAGTAATTTAAAATGATGGATGGAAGAAAAGATGAGGAAAATAACTTCAACTAACAAGCAGTTAAGAATTTCTTAATTGAAGATATTAGAAGATAAAAATTTAAATCTTTAGAATCGGAAACAAGGTATCAAAGATAAATCCTACAACATAACGCTACTCATAAAGATTAGATTCAGAAAACGAAATGAATACAGAGAAAGAAAAACATTTAACTTGGAAAATCAACATCACTAGTGAAAATACGCAAGAATCCTGTAAAAGTGCCTCTTCTTTATTAATGGCAGAATTCTTCAAAAATAGTACAATTTGATAGCAATAGGGTGTGCGAATCAACAACCCTCAATACTTCAAAAGATGAAGTATTTATAATTCAAAATACAAACGTTCCTGTCATAACTGATCAGGACATGCTCATACTATTTTTAGACTAACTAACTTAACTAATTGAAACTATTTGATGACTCGATACAACTGTATGCTGAATTTCTGGGGTAGGCCATTAGCGAGGTGCCTTCGCAATCTCTTTTAACTGGATAGGTGACTGGATTGTGACAGCTCATCTGCTAATCTAGTAGATCACACAGTTCTTCCCATCTGAGATGACCTGTCACTGTGACTTTAAGCAATCTCCGATACACTTCATCCATGTCTGTATATTTAGAAAATGTAGGCTTGATGATGAATATGTATTTAATATCATGTTGGATACTAATATCCAACTGCAAGGCATCCATGAATGCTTTTCCTATGATGCTTCCCTATATCCCTGCAAACTTGGAATTGTCCTTAGACACTTCAGTCAACCTTTTCTTGTAATCAGGGAGTGTCATTAATTTTTCATTAATGACCTTTAGGCCAGGTAGGCCCTTCCTTTGGAGAGCATCTATCCTATTGAAAAACTTCTGCACTCCTTGATCCATGAATTGAATCTTCTCCTCAAGATGAAGCATGCGACCTCTTTTGGTTAGAACCCTTTTAACTTCAAGTATAGTTTTTGTCCTGTCCTCAATCTTTAATTCTTCTAGTTCCTCCTTGGTCTTGGAATTCATGAACCTTATGATTTCATTCGCTTGGGCTGGCATGTCTCCCAGCTCCATTCTGATTTTCTCAACAGCCTGCTTGCTCCTCTCGAGTAACTCATTTTATTCAAACATGATTTGAACCATTGGCCAAATTTCATTTATGGACTTGGAAATATCTGTCCACACAATCTCTTTGACCTCATCCAAAGTCTTTCCTTCCATTGTCTATTTCTGGAGCTACTGTAACTCCTTACTGATTTGTTCATTCACCTATTTCTCTTTGGATAGACTTATCTGGAAAGAAGTCTTTAGTTCTTGGAGATTCTCCACTTCTTTCTTAAGCCTGCTGATTTCTGACTCTTGCAGGTTCATTCTCTCCATAGAATTAGCCAGGTTTGTCGTTCCCTATGGTAGTGGCACTGATGCAGCAGATGGAACGGCTGTCACTTTTGCTGTGCTCAATCCTGCAATTGGGATAGCACTTAATGGGATGCCTTCCATTGTCTTTGCCTACTCTTTCTCTTTTAGTAGTCTTTCCATCTCAGCCTCCGTCTCCTTTAGCTGATAATTCTACTCCATGAGTAATTTTAACATCTCATCCTTTTCCCCTTCCTTTTCGGCTATCTCCTTTGCCTGTGGGTCCTCTATTGGAGGGAGCTTTAGCTGTTTTCTTAAGGATGTGATGTCAACATTTTTATTTTTAATCATCTCTTTGACAACCTTGACATTCACAGGGTCGTAACCGATCTTGAGGACCAGCTCCTCCAATGTCTTGATTCTGTTGTCTTTCGCGAAAGATGATATTTTCTCTAGCTTAAGTTGGGTCTGGGCATTGTTCAAAGCTACCCAAAATTTTGATGCAGAAGCTGGAGCGTGGGCCAATGTGTGAAAGACCATCTCCCCTGTTTGCTTATACAGATCCATATGATATGTTGGATGCACGTCCTTAGCCTGGAACTCAAAGGTGGCCCTTTTGTAATCTGATATCACCTTGGGATCAGGCACTTGTGCTTGGAGGTAAGCCATATGCATCCTACCCTTTTCTGTGTCGAATGCCGAAAGAAGCCTATGCTGAGATGTTGATGACTGTTTTTGAAAATGGGCATAAGTGTTGCTAGTGAGGGTCTAGTTTTTCTTCTTGATCAAGTCATATTTTTCAAATATGCCCAACTTGGGCCCAGTCTTGCTTGGCGGAGTATCTGAGGGAGAATCTGTAGATTTTATTGTTGTTGTTATTTATTTATGCTGACCCGAGTTGAAAGGGAGAGTGACTGGCTTTCCCTTTGTGGTAGTTATTGTGGTAGTAGAAACTTCCTATTCCACTGTTGCGCCAGGCGTTGAAACCGTCTTTGTCTTTTTGGAGTCTATTTGGAATTCCTCTGATGACACCTCTGTCATAGGAGGAGATGATTCCTGTCAGGGCCTCTTCTCCTTGGGGAACTGAGGTGTGGTGGTGGGTAAAATATTCGTTGAAGGCATCTGTTGTTCAACGTCAATTTTTTATTCCACGTCCATCAAAGTATCGGGCTCCCATTCTCTCTGATTTGCAAATTTCTCGATTTCTGGCTTGGACTCATGCGCATATGGGACATTCTTATTTTTCACTCTCATTTCAGAAATGATCCCGCAGGGATCATAATGCCAAGTGAAATTTGTAAGGAATGTCATCTCCTTTAACATTCTGTCTGCTTCCTCACCTGCGCCTCTACTATTGCAGATGAAAGAACCAATCTTCCCTTTGATCCACAATTGTTGCTACTTCTTAAGGGAAACAAAGTGAATATCATCAGAATTCATTATCTACCTAATATATTCTAATGCAAAAATTCTTACCAGTACATATCTCGGCAGCTTGTAAGGTGCCAATTCTCACCCGTAAACTCGAATCTCAGAGTGATTCTGATACAAGTACCAGTCTCTTGTCTTTGCATTGTCCGAGAGGTGTAGAATTCTCTGGACCTCTTCATTTATTCATGGCTCAGGCCTGCCACTCAACATACTTACCATAGGGTGGTAAAATTGATCAACGAACGCTTTGAAGTCGTATTCAACAGAGTTATGTTTCAGAAGAGAAGTCCACGCTGTGACTGGCTGGGGCTTCCCGTCGGCGTCCATCTTCTGCATGGAGAAACTGAACCTGTCGGCTTGAAAGTACACAAACATGTAAGCCAGAATGGAGGAATATCTGAACATACCCTCTGTGGAGAAATTCATAAATTGTTCATGGATATTATTGGCCAAGAAGGTACTGTAGTCGAACTGCGTGGTAGGTTGTTCATCGTTTGAGAAAATGGATAGAAAACATAGGATGGGCTCATCTACCCATTGATCAGAATAGTAACCAAGTAGGGCACACAGGGAAGAAATGATTTGATTTCCTTTGGTGGAGAACATGGAAGAAGGGTAAGGGGGGTTTGTGGAAGGGAGTGGAGTGGAAGTGAGAAGAAAAAGTTCAAATATCTGAGCTCTCTACAGGAAAGTCATTTTTTGATATAGCTCAGTGAGGATTTCTAAGTTAAACGGGGACGCAGATTCAACATGGCTAATTTGCATCATCTGGTCAATATCTTCGAGGGTGATGAAGAAGAGGACATCTCCAGATGAAGAAATGATGGCTTTCTAGTCAGGGATGTAATGGGCTTGGCACTTGAGGGCAAATTCGGGAAAGTGATGAATATGGGGAAAGAGATACAGGGGCAAATTGGACTCCGAGAGTTCAATTTCATCACTATGGTCCAGGAACAACTCCCAGAGCCATGACTGCAGATCAGAAAAGTCAAAACTACAGATAGTATCCACTATCAATCAATCTTTATCGACCAAGGGAATTTTATCCAGGTCAACAAGAGGAGGAAGAAAAGGATTTTCTTCTTCTTCCGCTTGTCTGGACTTTGACACCATTTCAGCTACTGTACCTGCAAATAAAAAATACGTTAGTGGGGTCAACTGGACTGTAGGTGAAGGCGATGCAGAAGCAACGAAGGAATAAGAGGTTTCTGGTGCGATGGATGAATAACAAATGCAAAGGGAAAACGATAGTTTTATTCAAAATTGGGGTCGATTTGGCAAGGGAGATATGGTCAGCATGACAACGGGCATATTATCTAGTTATTAATGGACAACGGGCCACTTGGGGTGATATGGCAGGTGACGGTGACCGAAGTATATGGACGACTGACATGGAGGTTGGTGATTGGAGGTAAAAGTCACCAAAAGAGGTAGTTTATGAGTGAAGGGGGTTATGGTACTGACAGCATGGACTAACAGAAGTTATGGGAAGTGACACGACCGCGAGAGAAAATGGAGCAAGTGGACTCAGTGGAGGATGACATCTAGGGGCGACGGGATGTCAAGCAGCATGTGGGGGATGGGACTTCTGGACCAATAGGACAATGCCACATGTAACAAGGGGCCCACCGTAAGGAATATTCATTCCGGACCCCCCCCCCTTTGGTTAAAAGTAGAACACCATGGGGGTATGAAATTCATTATGAGCCGTTGATATGCACGCTTATTTTCTGGCTGCAGATCTTAGCGCACTCCTTAGTACCGATTCCGGACCCCTCGCCCTGCATTAAAGGCAGAACGGACGGGGGGGTCCGGAATCCAATATGGACCATAGATTTAAACGCTCTGTTCTGGGCCATCCAGATGTGCGCCCAAGTTATTACCAATTCCAGACCCCCCACCTCCGTTAAAGGCAGAATGGGCGGGGGGGTCTGGAATCCCACATGGGTCGTAGATTTAAGCTCTCCTCTTTGATCCGTCCAGATGAGCATATATGTTATTACCGATTCCAGACCCCCCCCCCCCCAGTTAAAATCGGAACACTAGGGGGGGTCCAGAATACTCTGTGGGCCGTTGATCTAAGTGTCGTGATCTGGACCATTGGAAAGTGAATGAAACATAGGTCGGGAGCGGAAAAAGTCATGTGTAGGAAAAACTTAGCATTAGTGCCTTCTTATGGGTTTTTCCAATTTTGTCTTAGACACCACCAAGGGGACATCACTTCAACTATCCTTAGCCAACGGAGACCCTATGTAGCATTTTCTTCGAGTGGGTTTTATTTGGGCAAGGCAAGAAAAGAAATTAATCTACATTCTAACCTACTTTCACAAGACAATTAACCCAGATTAAACTGTTGGGTTAAGATATTATTCTTCCTAAGGGATATTTGACCAGGATTAGACAGTCTGGTCAGATTTATTCACTAGTTCTAACCTAGGGGCTATCTGACCAGGATTAGACAGTCTGGTCAGATGCATTCACTAACCTATCAACATTGAAAATTTAAAATAACTTGGTCATGCTTGAAAGGTATGACCAAGTTACTATTATTGCATGGGGCTTTTTGTTTCAATTCTTTTTTGCCCTCTTTTCTTTTCTTTTTATTTTCCTTTTCTTTTTCTTTTTATTTTTCTTTTCTTTTTCCTTTCAAAATGAAAAATCAATTGCCAATAAAAGCACTAGATACAGATAATATCCATAATATCCAAGTCATAAGTTGATTCCCATAATTTATGGGGTGATAACAGCACCCTCGGGGGTGGTGATGATAAAGGCAGAAGACAATTCTGCAAAGGAACATACTCTAAACAATAGGCAATGATCACGGTTATAAGTAGCGGCAATGATGCAGGCATTGATGGCCCTACCAAGTTCAAAGGTCTTTGGCAAATGGTAGAAATTACTGCAATAGTCGCAAAGTAAGACCCACCATAACATGAGAAAGTGTTGGCGTCGAATGTTATGGGGGTCAACGACAACAGGGAGCAATGGTGTTTCACCCTGTGTCGTCCGAGATCTCTCATTGAAATGAGAATCAAGTTACTATCGCCCTTCTGGAAAATGGTGTTGATGTCGACAAAAGGGGGACACGACTCCCAAAAGAAAAGGGCTTCAGGAATCTACTGAGGTGTGGAAGTGGCAGAGGTACATGGACGAAGTCAAGAAGTGGGAAGACTCAAGACTGCCCTTGGTTGGAGGATGTATGAGATGAAAAGTGGATGCAACCATGTAACAAGGTCGAGTGTCAGGGGGATGACAAGACCGATGATAAGTTGTGCCAGAGGTGGGACAAGGTGAACAAATTCAGAGGGTAGAGGTAAGTGACCTGGGTAGTACTCTGAAGATATGGACGATGTCGGCAAGGGTAGATGAGAAGCAATGCTCCAAACAAGGGTGACATGGGTTGTGTGTTTCCAAAAGGAAGCAAGTCGTCAACGGTGAGGACAAAAGAAAATGTAATGACTGGAAATAAAGGTGTTTGTACAATAAATAATGAATAATTTTGGGGAGAAATGTACAAATATAGAAATGGGTGCCCCAGTGAGGGCCGAATTTTCTAGGAAAACTGATGAAGGGTGGGGGCCCCATTGGTGAGTTTTTGTATGAGGTAGGTTAAATGAGGGTAGGTTCGCAGATGGGAAAACTGATGGTGGATGAAATGAAGGGTTCATGATCCTGCGGGGGTGCAGGTAAAATGAATAGAACCATAAAGAGATGATCTGGGAGTCCATATGGGAAGCTAGCAAAATCAGGAGAAGAAGAATGTGGCTGATTCATGACATGATGAAAGACTATGGGGACTCCCATCCCTAAAGGGTAATGAAGAACAACATGAGTGTAAAAAGGTGCCAAAAGGTGCTATGAATGGGACAACTCATGTGGGTGAGAATGCTACTGGGTGACAGTATCGTAGGTGCAAATGGAGGCATGGGTACTGCAGAGCTGGAAATGAGGACCCTAAAGGTGAATATCAGAGGGTGTGACTGGAAATGTAAATGCAATACAGCGGGAGAGACTACATGCTAGTGTTGAATATATACCTGAAGCGATGACGTTGATGACCGATGAGCAAGTACCTGTGCACATAACAACCAAATACCCAAAGTGAACAATATCTGAAGAGAATCAAAGATATGAGCATGTATTTGACAAATGTGACAATGCGTGTGCGTACCTGACCATGATATGAAAAAAAGGGTGCCTCGGGGGCTCAAGATGAAAAGTGACCTAGGGACGGCTATGATGTAGGTGGCGGGATGTTGATCCCGTGGCTGAAGACGGTTTGGAAAATGGACACCTTGGGCTCCCAGAATGGTGAGTGGAAGTTTGGAAAAAGGCCTATATATAGTTGTAGGACCCAAATTGCCACCTCATTTCTACCTACTGCAACAGTGACTAGACGAGAACATTGCAGAGGAGATTTGGAGATTGGGGGATGATGAGGCATCCGATCGAAGTTCTGTGAGTATCAGGTTAGTGGTCTGATCATCCTGCATAGAAATAGGGTTTCAAATTTTGGGCAGGGTAGGTACGGAGGGTCGTACAGAGGGTTTGATGGGATTTTTTATGGGATGTGGACCCACATGCATGGGAGATTTGGTGGAAGGCGCGCACACATGTGCGCCTGTACACTGAATATGCGAGCATGGGTGTGCAGTAAAGGGAATTTAAGATGCGCTAGAAGGGCATGCCTGTGTTGTGAACATGCGCGCATTAGTGTGCGCCTGTGGGTTGGACAGGCGCGCATTAGTGCGTGCCTGTGGGTTGGACAGGTGTGCATCTATGCGCGTCTGTATGGTGAACAGGTGCACTCAGGGGCGCACCTATGCACTGAACAGGTGCACATAGATGCGCACCTGTGTAATGAACAGGCGCGCATGTGTGCGCGCCTGTGGGTGATAAAAATCGCGCCTATGAGGCAAGGTTGAAGGGTAAAAATCAAGTCTTTTTTATGCTGTTGATGGGTCGCTATGCTGATATAGGACTCTGTGTTGTGTGCAGGTGGACAACAGTGATGATGTTTGTGCAGTGGCAAGAACAAGACTGGGCCCATTTGCGAGATGTTGTGGCCAATGCGGGGCCTGAGGTGCGAGCGACTTTAGTGACCTATGGGTTGCTAAAGTTTTTTGAGTGCCTGTTGATATGGGCACATGAGTATTTACTGCAGTTCCTACTCCAGATGTGGAGTCTAGAGCTGCACTACTTCCTCGTGCGAGGAGATCAGATCCCCTTCACTATGGTGGAGGATGTATATTTTATGACTGGTCTCCCCTTTCGGGGAACACCCCTCCTAGCAGAGACTGTGCTGCCGAGGGAGACAACTCTTGTTACCATTGGTCGGTGATACTGCTTAGGTGAGAACTTCATGTCAGGGACTATGGTGAGAGTTAGTGCTATAGACTCCCTGGCTCATCGTTGCATAGCGACGATGATCGTTCGTGTATACGGGTCACTTGCAACCCAACAGATTAGTGGTGGCCAGCTGTTGGTGCTAGAGAGAGTGGTGGGTGGTGAGCAGTTTGCATGGGGACTGATGTTGCATGCATGGATGATCATGCAATTGGATCGTTGTTGGTCCACAGGTGTAGGAGAGTTCACCTTTGGGTCGATCCTAGTGGCATGGTTCTTGGAGAGGGTGTCGATGTTGCGCCCGCAGGTTCTACTAGAGATGTCAGGGGCATGAGAGCTATGATTGAGGCGGTGGTATTCAGTTTTGGTTTTCCATGGTGGTGGCAAAGGTGGGAATTACTTTTCTACAGAGGCTGCACAGATCTGTTGGCAGATGCCGCAAGTAGTACTCTGGTACCCCTATGTGGGGGTTGACTTCCGGGGTGACCCGGACATGGTGCTACCTCCTGGGGAGGTTTTCAACCATCGAGGTACATTTATTATTGTGTATGTTTTTTATTTATGTTGTTTTGTGAGATAACAGTCCATATGTATGTGATATAGATGCTGATACTATCTGTATGTTTTTTGTTTTGTGTATGTGCAGATGTGGCACCTTGCGGGCGCAAGGTGGAGATGTAGAGAGTGCCAGTGCAGCGAGAGTTGGAGAGACTACCTCATGGAGAGAGATGTCAGTGGGATGATGTTGCGGGGTGACTAGCAGAGCCCGAGGGGGTGGTGAGGAGGCGCCGATTAGATGACCCTGGTGCAGGGCCATCACACGCTCCTCCAGTGGCGGCCGGAGTTGATTTTGAGGATATACACCGTCGTCTGGAGAAGTGTCAGGTAAAATCTCTATTGCAGTGCGTAGGGTGGGAATTTCTCACTCGATGGGAAGAGTTGCCTCAACCCCATGGACTAAATGAAATGGCATGAAACCTGTAGCGGTCTTTACTGCCGTTCGATAAGCCCATAGCACGGAAAATAACATATGATGCCAATTGGTTTTATGTTTATTAACCGTGCGCTGTAACATGGTCTTGAGGAATTTGTTCACTGCCTTGACCTGTTCATTGGACTGAGGGTAATATGGTGAGGAAAACTCATGAGAGAAGCCTAACCAAGATGAGAGTTCGACGAAGATCTCATTCTCGAAGTGTTTCCCATGGTCGGAAACAAGTTGGAGTGGTACTCCAAAACGGGATATGACGTGGTTAAAGAAAAAACGCGCTGCAGTTTCAGCGGTGTTGTTGAAAGTGGGCATAGCTTCGGCCCATTTGGTGAAGTAATACGTGGCGACAACAATGTATTTGTGACCATTGCTGGAGGGGGGTTTACAAGTCATAAAGTCAATGGCCCATTTGCAAAAAGGGCTTGCTGTAATGACAGGGTGGAGAAGGGCAGGGGGGCTCAGGCTTTGGTGGCATAGAGCTAACATTGCTCACATCGTTTCACGGCATGTATGCAATCGTGAAATAGGGTAGGCCAAAAGTAACCGTCTCAGATAATTTTTTGAGCCGTGGATATACCCGAAAGATGGCCCCCACAAGCACCGTTGTGGCAGTCATTTAAGACTCTGTCAGCCTCATCAATAGTCAGGCAACGACGAAGAATGGTGTCGATGCCCCGTCGATATAGGATGTCTTCGATGAGGAGATAGCAGGGGGCCTGATGGAGAATACGTCGACGATCATCTCATGATAGATGGTTACCAAAATTTTGAGTTTGTAGGTAGACAAGAAGGTCGCCATACCAAGGATCATCGAAAGCGATGCAAAAGAGATGTTCGTCGGGAAAGTCGGTGTTGACTGGGGCATTGGTGGTGTCAGAGGGGAGGGTTGTGACAAGTTCGGCGAGAACAAGGGCCTTCTTACTTTTAGGGGTGGAAAAATCGAGGTCGTACTCCTAAAGGATAATGATCCATCGAGTGAATTTACTGTTAACTTGTCGACGGTTGAGCAAATATTGCATAGGGTTGGGATCTGCAACGACCTTGGTGGTGCGAAGCAGAATGTAATAACGCAGTTTCTGGACTGTGAGGAAAACGGAAAGAGCAAGTTTTTCTTCGTGTTTGTACTTCAAGAGTGGTCCTGAGAGGTTCTTACTAACATAGTAAATGACATGTTCACGATTGTCATCTCCGAGCCGGACGAGGACACCGGCTACTGATACAGCGGATGCTGATACGTAGAGGACGTAGTCGCTATCATAGTCAGGTGCACTAATCAAAGGTGCATTTGAAAGTGCTGCTTTAAGATCGTCAAATGACTATTGGGCATATTCATTCCAGTGGAAAAGGATGTCGTGACGTAGTAAGCGGAGGAAACCATGTGCACAAATGGCGTAATCAAGAACAAAGTGTCTGAGAAAATTAGATTTTCCATGTAGACTATGAAGTTGTCGTAAATTTTGAGGAGGTGGAATTTTGGTGATAGCTTTGACTTTGAGGGGGTCCATGGTAATACCACTTTGGGAAATGATAAAACCGAGGAGGCACCCCGCGGTGACGTAGAACACGCACTTGAGAGGATTCAAGTGGATGTTGTACTGGCGACACCGTTGAAAGATGATTCGTAAATCATCGAGATGTTGGGTGCACTTCTTGGATCGAGCTGTGAGGTTGTCCAAGTAGGCGAGGATGATTTTAGCCAAATCGTGAAAGATGTATGTCATCTCCCGCTGGAAGGTTGCGCCGATGTTTTTTAAGCTGAAAGGCATGACACGATATGCAAAAGTACCCCATGGAAAAATGAATGCAGTTTTATACTGATCGACTAGGTGGATTTGAATTTGGTTATAGCCAGAGAATCCGTCTATAAAGGAGAGAGCCTCGTGGCCGGTGCAGTAGTCAATAATTTGATCGATGAAAGGTGTTGGAAAGTTTTCTTTGGGACATGCATTATTGAGATCGCAAAAGTCTGTACAAACGTGGATAGTGCCCTGTTTTTTTTCGACGGGTACAGGGTTGGAAACCCATGAAGTGTAAGCGATAGGGTAAATGAACCCGGTCATGCGTAATTTGTCAATTTCGGCTTTGATAGCCGCGGCCTTGGATGGGTGTAGTGGTCGTTGTTTCTAACGAACAAGTGTGATGTCAGGCCAGGTGTCGATGCGATCCTCAACAATAGATGGGTCAAGGCCAGGCATTTCTATGTATGACCAGGCAAAAATATCCCTATATTCCTGGAAGAGGGCTTTATATGTGGAAATTTCCTAAGGGGTGCAAGCATCTCCAATGATGATTTCTTCGACGATGTCATTTTTAATGGAAATGTCAATTTTGATGGTGGGGGAAATGTTGGCCATATTACCTTCTTCAAAAGCATCGGGGGTAGGAATGGGATTGTTAAACCAGTCGATAGGCCCTGATGGGATAAAATATTTGGTTTCGACCATGTAAATGGGGTTTGGTTTAGGAGGCATGAGGGTTTCCTATGGAAGGAAGAGTGCACAATGATGTAGTGCGTCCCAGGGAGAGTTCAGGCATTGTAGCTCTTTGAGTATTTCCTTGTCGTATTGGAAACGATGGGAATATAAGGGGTCGTGAGAAGTGACCTACGTGAGGGAGTGGTTGTCCCATGTTGGTGAAGCAGAGGGAGCAGTGTTAGGCGAGGGTGAGGGTTCACTCGACATGAACCATATGTTGAAGTACTGAGGGGTACCCGTGGTGGTTGGGTGGAGAGTTTCTGTAGGGGAATGAGCAGGAGAGTTGGGTGGGTTATGGGGTAAATCCTCAGATACGTCATCTAAGAACCAAGGAGGTGTTGGGAGTGCTTCGGGTTCAGGAGAAACGACATGAAGATCTACTAGTGACGAGGTAAGGTCATTGGTCATCTCTATGAGTTGGTGAAGCTGGGCCAATTGACATTGCCTGTATGCAAGGATCATAGGACACTGGTATGTAAAATGAGATAATGAATCGCAGAGAGAGCAAGGGAATCTCATATGTTCATTGACTGAAGTGGTGACATAACGGATGTCAGTGATATTTGTTGGAGAGGACGTAGCAGGGCACGGGTTGTTCTGGAAGTTTTGGCGTATAGCAGCTAATGTCTTCCAGAAGCATGGCAATGCTGGGCAATGATGGGTATAATGGCCATACTCTGAATAGATAGTGCAAGAAAATTTGGTCCTCAACCCTTTACTACTGGAAGGTTGGGTGGTAGTAGTGGGACTAGTAGTAGTGATGGGTGTTGCGGGAGTTTGATTGAGGGGAATCAAATTCCGTAATTTTGGTAGTGATGGGCAGTTGTTGGTTTGGTGACCCTCTTTCTCACATAGTGTGCAAGGTGGTGGGATGCGTGGAGGAAGTGGAGCAGTGGGCTCCTTCTTCTTTCTCCTGCCCCCAGCTGTAGCAGGGGGGTTAGGGAGTATGGGGGTAGTGGGGGTAAGGACGGGAATCGTCATGGGGAGGCCTTCCTGTGGAGGAAGGGATGGGCGAGGGACAATCTTAGGTGGATGTAAATACCACACTGGGATTTCTAACACCATATTAGGTAGTGTGAGTGTTGCGGCTACCTGGAAATCTTCGATACTGGGTGGAGGGTAAAAGAAGGGAATTTGAGTGAGGGGTTGGGGAACTGTCTCCCAAAGGGGTATATGCCCCTGAGGGGATGTGGATTCATGTACCGTAGGGTTCGACGAGTGCGCAGGAGGCTCCTGTGGGAGTGGATCTACGACTATTGAGACGTCAGGAATGACTGAAGCCTCCTGAGGAGGACGAGCATCCTCTATGTGAGTTCTGTTAGATGAGATGACGAATACTTGATTAGGGGGAAGGAGTGGTGGTTCTCCATGGTATGTCCCTAATAAGGATGGATCTTTGAAAATCCCAGGACCCATCTCTACGAGTGGGTATGTGTCGTGTTTAGTGTGGATGAGAGAAAGAATGTTATCAAGGTTGGCAGATGGGTTAGGCTCATAATGTGAGACTTGGTCGATGGTCACAATATTCCCATTATGGGGGAACATGATTTTCCAAAAGATGGATGATGCCATTGCCTTCATAGCATACATGTAGCTACGTCCAAACAAGATATTGTAATCGAGCGGAGCGTTGATAACTTTGATGTCAATGAGAATAGTTTTTCCCCCGAGTTCCACGGGGACATTTTGGAAGATCCCTTCAGGAGATGATGGTCATCCATCATAAGATCGTAATGTGATGGTGGAGGGTATGAGTTTCGGGGAACCAAGTTTCTTCCATACTGTTTTGGACATGATGCATGTAGATTCCCCTTCATCGATGATACACCGGTGAACGGTGATGTTTCATATTTTTACTGGTATTTGAATACCGACCAAGGTGGGAAGATGAGGTTCGCAGCTATCAAGATCAAAGGTGATGAGTCAAGTATCTACAGGGTCGACTTCCCCCAAGGTGGAAAGTAGTGATTTCTGCTGCGTAGGGCAAGTCTGGAGGACTTCTAAAACTGACATGGCAGCCCGGGATTGCACTAAGTCATCTACCAAACTATAATTATGAGTTGCCCTAGCTTGTGGGTTGTGAACATTCCTGCACAAGGGGATGCAAGGGATGCGTAATGGTGGTTCGGAGGAAGGGCGAGGGATCACCAAAGGGAGTCCCGTTGATGTAGGGTTTGTCTCTGGAGAGATAGGAGTAGACTCAGCTAGTGTCTGATACTGACGATTTCGTGTTTGCAGAAGGATTTATTCCTCACTGGTAAGGAGAATTGTATGATCTGCTAGATTGTTGGGGTTGTGGTATTGACCCACCTGAGGTGGGGGATGTTGCGTGTCCTATTGGGTGTTTATCACCCCTTGATGTGGGATAGGATTTTCCAACACAGCGGGAGGGGGTTGTTGCGTGTATTGTTGTGGTGCCTACTGAGGGGAAGTTTGTTCAGGAGAAGGGGGAAGGCTCCCAGAGTCTTTCAACCATTTGAAATTAGTGATCTAGGGGCAATGGTGAGTGTAATGACCGAAATCACCACAAAGGGCACAAGGGAAGATGGTCTTAACATTATTTCTCCCTTGGCATTTGTTGTTATTTCCCTCTTGGGGGTTTTGGTTCCCTTGGTTCTGGTTGCCCCCAGTGGGTTGATGTTGTGGGGGTTGATTCCCGCCTTGACCAGGGTTATTGTTATTCCTGTTCCATCCTTTCTTCTTGGCATTGTTCGATGGATGAGTTGGATTGGTTGTGTTCAACTGTTCAAAATTTTGGTATTGTTGAGCAGCAGAGGGTTGAACAAAATTTACCCCTGCATGAGGATGTGGGGGACCCATGGGTTGTGGGGGACCAGGAAACGAAAAATATGGATTTTGTGGAGGTATCGGTCCATAAGGTACATAGGAAGGCGTAGTTCTCTCACTAGTACTATAAACTGATGTTGAGGGGGTACCACTGTGTGGGGGAATAGGTCGATGTGTGGGAGGTGCCGGTGGTGGTCCACTGATGGGTGGAGGTATAGAAACAGGGTATTGTTGTTGATAAGGAGGTGGGGGGTAATAAGAAGTGCCCCCATAGGCCAGTGGGTATTGAGGTGTTCCATACATCGGTTGTGGTTGGGGTTGTGGACCATGGTGTGTGGTGGCACCTATTAGTCTGTCTACTGAGTGTGACATCCTAGGTTTGTCTTGGCCAAATGGCAGAGGTTTTGGAAGATCAGGAAGTACCGTGTATAAGTACCCGGACTGTGCGTATATGAGGTCATACTGTTGGGCCTTACTGATGGCTTCCTCTTCATATTGAGGGAAGGTGGAAGCGACATCCTTTCCAAGGAGAGAGACAAGTGATCTGAGAAACCAGTCAAGGCACTGTTGCTTGGTGGTTTCTTCTTTACACAAACTACGTCACCTACGCCACTCATGAATGTGGTCAGTGATGTGGGTGGCTGAGGTATGTTTGAAGTTAGACAATAGTTATAGAACATTGTCATGGTGGATGGATAATTGGAAGAAGGTCAAGAATGCTTTGGCCAAGGACTCAAAGGTCCCATGGGACCTTGATTTTTCTTCAACATACCATTGGTTGATGGGCCAGTAAGTGTGCGTTGAAATAATCGCAGTCTGATGGAATCATCCATGATGCTATTGGAAGAACACCATAGATGAAAGGTCATGACATGGTTGGCGGGGTCATCCCCTACCTTTCCTTCAAACTTTGGTATGTCTGAAGGAAGTTTTGTTGGCATTGCAGGCCATGTGGCGTCATGCAATATAGGATCATTGGTGAGTTTGGTGAGATCCGGTATGTTGAGAGAGGCCAAATATGGCATCTGTAGTGGGGTGGGAGGGTTAGTTCCAGCCATGGTGTGTTGTGAACCTGAACCTTGATGGGGACTAGGTGGGTTGGTGCTCCCTCCTTGGGAGGAAGTGGATCCTCCGCTCCCATGTAAAGGAGAGAGAGTGAATGCAGGACCTTGGGAAGTGGACCCAAGTAACGTAGAACCAAGCAAAGCTGATCCTAAAATAGTAGCACTCACAGGAGTGTGTGAAGGAGGTACCGATGAGTGGGTATGACCAGATACTCCCCCTAATATAGGAGGTAGGTAGCAAGCGTCGTGAACGATGGGGGTTTTGTGGTTCCCCTACGATGTCAGACTAGTTGTGTAAATGTGTGCCAAAAGTGGTGAGAGAAACATAAAAATAAGAGTCTTTGTTGTGACT
>ML776645.1:1809510-1837563 GCA_009831015.1 Picea engelmannii
TTAGGTCTTTGACCAGCCTACCATGCGGATTCAGCTCAGATTTGAGGGTCAAATCAGCTTGGGAACTGATCCATAAGTGGTTGGGAGGCCGACCAATTCAATAAATGCATCGTTTAGCAGGTGCACGAGTTTTTGCGCTAACAATCGTGCATCGTGCGCGTATGCGCACATGGTACGTTCCTATTCCACACATGTGCACGCGCACCAAACTTCTGTAAAGCGCCCTTCAATTTTTGGTTACTTTGTATAGTTTTTTACCTTTTTGGAATGCTGTGAAATTAATTCAGTGCCATGAATGAGTTCATTACTGTTTGACGATGCTGAGTTCTTGTCATCATGTGCGGAAAAATTTTTAGTGATAACACCAGGGTTTGTTCGGACTGGTCATTTCCTCTATGATTTCTTCGTAGGAGGGTAGGACTATGTATAAATAATCAGTATCGTCAAGGGAACCTCGAGCCCAAGTAGGCTCTGAAATCAGATCTAACTCTTGCATGGGAGTCAGATCGGGGTTGGTGGAAGCTTGCTGGACTATAGAGTACATGAAGTTTTCCACGGACAAGGGCATGGCCATGCCATGGTACCCTATCCCTTCAATCATGCTTTATGGGGAAGGAAGAGTCCACGGATCTTGAAATTAAGTCGTACAAAACACCGAGACTTGAAAAATCTCAACCTTAGGTTGGTTTGACAAGAACTTAATATCGTCGGGAGGGGGTGGGTAATCGAAAGTACCCATCAAAGGTGGGCACAAACCAACCCCTATGTTGATGATTCTGGGTTGAGGGTTGTCGATCATCAGGACTGTGGATGCCCCCGATGAAGGGTCAGGACGAGAGAAAGACAATTGATCAATGCTCACTATCCGGTCCTCGTGTGGAAACAAAAATACCTAAAAAACAATAGCAACCACTTCTTTCATAGCATAATTCCAACTCCTTCCTAATAGAATATTATAGTCGAGTTGAGAATCGACTACTTCAACTTCGACACACACGGTTTTCCCCCCTAACTGCATGGGGAAAGAGGGAATGATGCCATGAGTCGGAAAGAAAAATCATCGAAAGTGGTAAGAAGAGTTGGTGATGGAGACAAAATGCGCTGGTCTATGGCTTTCCAACATGCCAAAGACATTATGCATATCAAAGCGCCCTCATAAACCACTGTGGGGAAAATGTTCCGTGTAAAAGTTTTTGCGGTATAAGCCACTACTATCTGAAACACAACGTGGTAAGGGAGATGAGGTTTTAAGTCAGTCGTATCAAGCATGATCGTGCTCGGATTACAAGTTTGCATAGATCCTAAAGTGGCTAACAAATCCTTTCTCTGGGAAAATAAAATCTACAGGACTTCCAAAGCAAACATCGCACAAGGGGTTTGTGACAAATCCTCGACCAAAGAGTAGTTCTGGGAGGCCCTTGCATTCGGGTTGTGAGAATATTTTTGAACGCACCTTTTGGGATCCTTGTCATTATTTCACCCAACGTATTCTCAATTTGGAGAGGAAGAGGGGGGATCTCAACTTCTTTACTCTTCTTAGAGGAACTAGGCATTCTGTAACCATGCGCTCTGGCTGATATGTATGCATCACCTTTCATCATATACACATTCATGGATGAAATATTACTCGACGACAGAGGAGGTCCTTGACTACCCCCTTCCACGCTCACTGAGGCTTGAGTTAAATTTTTCCCATGTTGGAATGGGTTTGTTAACACAACAGGTTGTTGTTGTGTCAATAACTTTTGGGGCTCCACAAGCCGAGGGCACTGATAAGTTGGGTGGTCTTTTTGGCACAGATTACATGGATACTTCGAATTCTTCTTTTCATTGTTTCTCCTGCCAGCATTATTAGTAGGTTTCTTATCCCCCTTACCCTTCTTTCGTCATTTCTTCTTACCATCGGGCTGTTGGTTGGCCTTCGGGTTTGTTGATTGTATGTTGTGTACATTTGACATTTGGGTAGGGGACGCAGCCAGACTGATGGTTTGGCTAGCCACTGTCTGTTGTATCAACAATTGTTGCAATTGTTTTGATAGTGGATCAACACTCTTATATTGTGTTGAACCAACAATACCATCGGCATGTGGTCCAACTATCTATCTGGTTTTGTCAAGAATTGACCTAGGTGCATCTGGAAAGATTTCATAAAGTAGGCCAGATTGCGAGTAAATTAGCTCATGTTGTTGAGCTCTCATTATCATTTCTTATTTATAAAAGACTCATGACGTCGCTACATCTTTGGATAAATAGGGTACCAAAGACTTAAGGAACCACTCCAACAAATAAATTCTAGTGGGACTGGTACTTTTATCAAACTCTTCTGGAGTCTTCATTCTCAGATGTGATCGAAGATATGGACTGCCTTTGTCTTCTCAAAGTTGGACAGCAATTCGGTGTCGACATTGTATCTCATAGGTAATTAGAAATGGTTTAAGAAATCGATTGCCAATTCGCCGAAGGAGGAGTATCTTGAGCGGTCGAGCTCAATGTACCATTTTGCAGTACTCCCAATGAGAGTGCGTTGAAACAAGTGCAACTAGATGGAGTTGTCTTTCAATGAGTTAGATGAGCACCAAAGATGAAAAGTAGTCACATGATTGCCTGGATATTCATTAGGTTGGGCTTCAAACTTTGGAATGTCCAAAGGAAACTTGGTTGGCATAGGAGGCCAACGTGGATCGTGACATATCGGGTCATTCAACAACCTCATAAAGTCAAGAAAATGCAAAGTTTCCAGGAATGGTAGTTTGGGTTGTTGATTATGACTGTGGAAAAAGGGGCGTGGATTTGGACTAGCACCAGGTTGCCAGGAAAATTTTGTCCATTGGCCAGGATTCTGGTAAAAACCTTGTCCAAGACTAGTGTATGGATTATGTGCTTATTGAGGCCTCATCGACTGACTTCCATAGAAGGAAAAAGGAGGTAGGGCTTGCATTGCAGTCCAAGGATTTTGAGAGGGGATGCCCCCTACTGAACTAATGGGCATAGGTGTTGAACCTTGTCCGGGGTTCCAATGACTTTGGAAAGGGTTTCCCCCTGTCGACATCCATGACAAGGAAGCTGATCCTTGCCAAGGATTCCAAGGTCCTTGGGGGGAATGGATTCTTGAGTTTTACCCCTATGCAGGAATAATACCCTGCATAGGATTCAGTTGTCCATAACCGAGGTTTCCCTTGGTGGGGAAAGCAGCGGACGAGAAAGCATTGTTTTAAAATGCTTCGAACAAAGAGAATGGTGTTGAACTTACCAATTGACTATTAGAAGTCAGTCCTTGACTACTCACTCCATATGAACCATAGTTCATTCTTGGCCTGGTAGATTGTTGGTGAGCACCATTGAGTGTAGGGAACGAAGGAGGTATGCGACCCCCTCCGTAAGGGAAATAATTATAAGGAGATAGAATTCCCCTCGTGGATCCTTACAGAGGAGTCTTTGAACTCCCTTCCCCTAGACTTAGAGTTGGTTGAGTCAAGTGAAAAAGGACATCATTTGGATTGAAGCTAGGAATTATGTATGTGAACAGAGGGCCTGACGCACTCTGATACAACGGATGAGTGATCGCCTCCAAAGATGGGGGCAGACCATTACCCGAAGTAGAGGTAGTCGAGACCATAGTGGCCCGGACTAGAGACATTTGGCTAGGAGGTGGAACACCCCCAATTGTGACGGTCGTAGAGGGAATATGAGAATTGTATGAAGAAGTTGTGGGATTTGGTTCCATCTCTTCTTGGGATACTTCTAAACGCTCGTACGGATAGACCTGTATGACAACAGGAACTTAAAGATCTGTAACCAGAGGTTTGTTAAGACCAAGAGATTGCGCTCCAAGGTCATTAATGGTTAGTTTCTCTGGGATGATATGTTCTTCTCTTGAAGGTGGGTTGGACATAGTTACCCATGTCCCAGTTTCTTCAAACAACCCTTGTTGGTCTAGCTTCCACCTTAGTAGTGGTGGGGGTGGCTCCAGATCGACCAGTGATAGGCTAAGAATCCTTCGTGACCGACAGAGCTCTTGATACTCCACTATGTGAGAATATTAGAGACACACTAAGGCATTTCTAACCTATTGAGAAACAAACACACTCTATCAAAAAAATCCTATGAGATAAAATAGGCAGTCACTAGCTAGTTGGAAGAACAGTTACAACAACCAACACTAGAGCAACTTTCCAATGCAAGTGAAACTCGAATACGGAAGCAACCACTAGGTATATTATGCAAAGTGTGTCCCAATTTCTATCCTAGGTACTGTGGTATACCCCCGCAGTCACCTTTGTAAGTCACTAGAATGATAGGAAACTAGGTTTCCAGCTCGCGAACAGTTGCCAAGCGGGTACAGTTGACAGTCGGGTGGACCGCAATGAGCAGGATATCAAGCCCAAAAACTATCCAGGGTATCGAGAGAAAGTGTTCTAGAAGACAACTGAGGACCTTGAAGGGATTCAATACCCATGAATCTTTATGACAAGTGCTAACGAAGGAATCCCAGGACAAGCCCTCTATATGCATTCACCGCTAAGCTTGGTCCGGTTTTGGAGGGGTTATCTCCGCTACCTTTCCGCATGCGACCTAATGTTTATTTCATGTGTTAGAGGGGGGTCCCGGACAACTTTCATAGTAACTAGACTTTGAACACTCCCTAGATCAGACTCTTATGTTTTTGTTTTGTAGCCTTGAAGAGTTTCCTCTCCAACCTAAATCAAGGCTCTAGTCCTAGACTTGTTGGTGTACCCTACAAAACATAAAGTCTAATAGATTTTATTTAAACGTTTATTTTAGTGGTTGTTTTTAAATTCATAAGAGATGATAATGAGACCAGTGATGTTTTATAGTGACGAAAAGAAGAACATGCAAAGTGCTTAAAACAAAATTGCTTCTTCAAAAAGAATTTTCTTTAACCAACTTTTCAAAATTTCTTTCTAAGATCTTTTGACAGAAAACTAAAAATAGGCTTTCACTCGACTACAAGCTACTTATTGTCCTAATTCAATCAGCCAATAACTTATGAAAATGAACTTTTTCCTGATAATTTGTGCAAACACTTGACTACTTAACGAAACAAAGAAAAAATATACTTTTTTTTTATTGTGCCTCAAAAAATAATAAAAACTAAATATGGAAGATTTCTCCTTTTCTGAAGAAAAAGAAGTAAAAAATCTAATACAAGACAAGGCCAAGAAAATTTTATGGCCAACCATTAATCGTGGGGAGATATTGACAACTAGGAAGGAAAATCACACTAGCTCACTATCTCATCAAAAAACCTAACAAAGAAATATAAGAATACTTTTAATGAAAAAGAAAGACATAATAGAGTCGAAACCTAGGCTAAGATGCTATGACAGAGACCACATCCAGACAAGAAAGAGCCTGGGAAGTAAAATCTTGACAGGGAGGAGGATGACTGCCTCCAAAAATGTTTCTAGATAGGTATGCGACTATATCTTCAATAGATAGCGTGCATACGCGGGTTGTAGAAGGGTAGGGTGTGTGTGCACGCAGACAGGCCCACTGCAGGCCATGTGTTCCTCTGAAGTCCTTCAAAAAAATAAGTAGCTAAGATTTAGTAGAGGATACTGGTATTGAAAACCAGCACCCCTTAAAGGTAAAAAAAAACTTACTTTGATGTAAAGAGGTGAGAAAAATATAGCGAAAAAAAAGCTAATCATAAGGTTTTTACCTGACTATGGACTGTTCAATCAGAGACCTAGAAGGACCCAGAAGATCCCTAAGAAGGATCACTTCTGCAGGGGAGAGGATGACTTCCTCTTCCTGAGAAGGATTTCCTGGGTTCTCAGACACGCAGCTAGCACTTCATCAACAGGCATACATACGCGGGTTGACTAAAGGCAGGGCACATGCATATGCATGATGTCCCACTACAAGGCATATATGCCTCTTAAGACTCTAAAAAACATAAAATAAATAGTCTGGTAAGTAGAGATGGGAAGACTGGTAATGAGAACCAGAATCCCTGAACACTCAGACTTCTTGCAGAAAATAAAAAAAAGGCAGTAAAACCAATTTCAAAATACCCAATAAAAAATCCCCAAATAACCCTAGAGACTCCCTAGTGGAGTCACCAATTTTGATGTGAGTGGGAAATACTTATTACGGACTTAACATTTAAGGGCTCTAATCATGCATGAAGAAAATGACCATTTAAAGGCCTCTACTTTTTCCTATTCTCCCGACAAAAAACCCCACATTCATGCAATACAAAGGTGCAAACAAAATTAGGTAACTCTACCTTAAATCCTATGTTTTATGTCGATCCCTTCGCTTTCACTCACTCCTTGACTGCAAGACTCCTCCCAAAGCTGACTTGCATTCACACATGGACAAACAAATATTTGCAAACATGCATTTCATATACTAATTGGTGCGTTAGATGTGACCATATCATAAAATAAATACACAATTTGAACACATGATATGGTGGGATGAAAAAAGTATTCCTTTTTGTATTAATATTCACAAGAGTAAACTTACAACATGTGGCTAACACTTCTCCTCAAACCTGGTTGTGGGCTCCTCTTCACAATGCACCATCTACTCAACCTCACAATACAATTGCATGAAATTGGGGCAAAGGGGGGATAAATTTGGGCAGAGTTTCTATACTCCTCTTCTTCTTCTTTCAAATGGGACCCCTACCCCTTCTTTTATAGGTAGCTATTCGGTTGAATGACTAGCCATTGCTAATCAAACGGTTTTAGAAATTTCCTGAAACTCTGTTTCTCATCTGCAACTTTCCATTTTTGGTGCTTTTGTCAATATACGCGGTTGTAGAAGGCTTGCAAGTGTATGGATGTGTGCATACACGGGCTGTAGAAGGCTAGAGCCCATGTGGATTAAAAAAGAGGGCTTTTTAGAAGAGCTTGGATCAAGAAATTGGCAAATAGTAGGGCCTGAGGCCAGGTATGTAGGTTGGGTGAAAAGTAGGCTTATAACAGGTATCCACGGTTCGGATGATTGATAACCCACAACCAATAACTATCAACTTAGATGATAGATTGTTTCCGTATTGGATGGGAAATTTTGATTATCAGTCGCCTTCTAATGATCTAGTATTTATTTTAGTCATCCCTAACCAGTCAAAGGCTTCAATTGTTCAAGCGTCATCTTTCAAAACGATCTACTTTCATGACCCATGGACTTTACCTTCCCCATTGTGTTTGATGGAATGGGTAGGGTACCTTGGCATGGCCATTCCCTTATCCGTTACTGAGGTTGCATACAATATTGTCCAACAAGCCTCAAATAACCCTGACCTGACTCCACCACAAGAGCTAGATCCATTTCTAGAGCCTATTTGGGTTCAAGACTCTCTCTCCACTCACGACCCTTTAGACTTAGTCTTTCCCTCTGACGAGGTGATTTTGGAAGAAATGAATGGTCCAGACAGAGCTTGGGATGATATTCACCATAGATATTATTTTCTTCCCGAGATCAATAGAATAGAGGCATGAGAGTTTGTTACAACCATGAACGAAGATGCCCCTTGTCCTATTAACCCTATGGCAATGCATGGAGTATACAACGAGAAAAACATGGAAAGTGTTGATGCAATGATTCCTATCGATATCTCCAAAACCCGTGGTGTCATGGATAATGTCTTCATCGGAGCATATTTCTCCCTCAAAGAGATTTGAATCTACACTGAATTTTTTAAGGAGTTCCACGACATTTTTTCCTGGTCTTATGAGGGAATTACAGGAATTGACCCATGAATTGTTGAACATGAAATCATGACTTATCGTGATGTCAAACCAGTCCAACATAAGGCTCACCCGATCAATCCTTTAAAAGCAGTGGCAATAAAGGATGAAGTAGAGAAACTCCTAAAAGTTTGTTTCATCTACCCCGTGAAATTGACACAATAGGTATCAAACCATGTTCCTATCAACAAGAAACAAGGAACAATTCATGTATGTATGGATTTCGATGATTTTCACAAAGATTGCCTGAAAGAAAATTTTCCAACCTCATTTATTGACCAGATTATCGATGAATGTGCGAGTTGCGAAGTGGTTTATTTCATGGATGGTTTTTATAAGTATAATAAAATTCAAATCAAACCCAAGGACCAACATAAAAAAAAATTATTTGTCCTTGGGGTACCTTTGCGTATCGAAAAATGCCTTTTGGCCTGAAGAATGTTGGAGATACTTTTCAATGGGCCATATCATTTTCTTTTCATGGCCTAAAACACATAGTCGAGGCATACATGGATGATCTGGAATCAGGTTATCACAAGAGATCCAATCATTCCACCCATTTATGACTAATCTTTGAGAGGTGTCTCTATTATCAGATTCTCTTGAATCCAAACAAGTGTAGTTTTTGTGTGCCATCGAGTCGTTTATTAGGTTTCATCATGTCAACAAAATGGATCATGGTCGATCCTTTTAAGGTTGATGCAATAGTTCTATTGGCTTGCCCACACAAAATTCTCCAACTTCAGAGTTTATAGGGGAAAGAAAATTTTATTTTATGTTTTGTCACTAATTATGCCGAGATCACGAAAGGGTTCATGCGTCTTTTAAAAAGGGAGTCCCATTATGTTGGGACAAAGCATTTCAGTGCTCTTTTTGATGCGTTGAAACGCACTCGGACATCTGCCCCTCTTCTCAGTCCTCCTAATTATGGCAAGGATTTCTTGTTATATTTAGTTTCTGCAGAGTCTCCAATCGACATGGTATTGGTGCAAGAGGATGATGAGCTCAAAGAGAACGTTATCTATTATCTTATCCAAGGTGTAGTTGGACCGGAGATCAACTACTCGCATGTTGAGAAACTTGCTTTGGAAACTATCCATGTTATCCAACGGTTTCGTCACTATATATTACTTCACAAAACAACTGTTGTTGTCATCATCAACCCATTTCAATATGTGTTAACGTGACTAGTCATTGGTTGAAAAATCAATCAATGGATAGTGATCCTACAATATTTTGACTTGGATTTTGTTTCGAAGAAATCTAATAAGTCCTTGGTTTTTGCGGAGTTAATCTTGGAATTGTCAGTAAAAAGTGGTGATGTTTCACCTGAAGAGTCACCAATTAATGGAGATCTTTTTTTGATCGCATCTTTGAACCCCTTATATGGAGATATACTTATGTATCTTCAGACTTTCAAGTGCCCCGCTTCTAATTCTCGCGATGAGCGTCAACGAATATGACACCAAGCATGGAACTATCTCATCCTCAATGATAGTTTGTATCGTTGATAGGTGTATTTCATTCTTCGACGATGTCGTACTCACGAAGAAGAAGATCTTGTTTTGAATGATTGTCACACCGAAAAATGTGGCGGTCATTTTTATGGGTTGGAAACAACCCAAGAGATTCTTCACACCTGATACTTTTGGATATTGTTAATCAAATATTGTGTTGAGGCAGTCAAGAAGTGTCACTCGTGCCAGATATTATGTCAGAAGATGTGGGCACATCATGTTCCTATGTTTATGTTTATTTTTTTCGGTCCCTTCACCAAGTGGGGGATTGATTTCACTACATATCACCCATCGTTTTCCTGGGAGCATCACTATATCATCATAGCAATAGAATACTTAACTAAGTGGGTTGAATCTATGCCGACATTTAACAATGACGGGGAAATTGCTACCCTTTTTTTCTTCAATCAGATAGTAGCTAGATTCAGTATCCCGAAAGAGATTGTCATTGAACATGGAAGTCACTTCTAAAACAAAATGATGACCGAGTTAACATCTAATCTTGGTTTTAAATAGGAACATTCATCATCCTATTACCCGCAAGTGAATGGTCAGGTATAAACTTTGAATAAGTCTGTCTTCAATGAACGATCAATTCTACCAAGTCAAATTGGAACTTGATGTTATATTGGGCATTGTGGGATTATCAAAATTTTGTAAATACTGCTACCGATTTTTCACCTTTTCAAATTGTGTATAGGTTGGAGGCAGCCTTTCCCATTGATTGTAAAATCCCTTCTCTAAATTTGGAAGTGGAACTACTTCCCGACACTACACTGCTTGAGGAACATCTTTTATGTCTCAAGCAACTCAATGAGTAGCAACATCAAGATGAAGCCTTGGTTAACGAGGCACATAAGAAATGGGTAAGTGTCATTATGATCAGTCTGTCTGCCCTCAATTTGTTTTAGAAGGAGATGTTGTCCTGGTCTACGACCAAGAAAAAATCACTTGGGGGAAAGAAAATTCAAACCCATGTGGTTGGGACCTTTCATTGTGAAAGAGGTATTAGAAAATAGTTCTTACCATCCTGTTGATTTCAAGTGTCTTACTGGATCCTAGAAATGGGATATACCTTAAGAATTATTTCACTTAGGTCGGTCGCCTGAGCGTTACTTCTTGTATATGTGTATAGTTTTTTATACATTTTTGTCTTTTTTATTTATGGATGTGTAATTATTTATGTTCTCTTTTTCACTATGGAAGATGTTAACTGAATCATAGATTTATGTTGGGTTCGTAGACGACACTAGCCAGCACACATGGAGGCTTGCTTCCGCAACTTGGGTGATTTTTACACATGGTGGTCAATTGCTATCCTCCATAGGTATTTGTCTAGGAAAAGAAACCAATGATATTTCCAAGTATAGTGCAGTCATAGAATTACTATCTGATGCCTTGTCACATGGTATTTATCACCTCCAGGTTTATTTAGATGCTCAACTGGCCATGTCCCAGTTAAATGGGTTTATCGCATTTATGATCCCACTATTCACTAATGATTACTTAGGGGACATCTCTTAGAATGATATTTTGATTATATCAATTATATTCATGTTCTTAGGATATTTAACCATCTAAGTGATACATTAGCTATTCAAGTTTTAGATTGGCATGTTGCTCACATGTAAAAGTAAAACACAGAAAATATGTCATCCATAAGACAAAAAATATGTGTATATATATGTGTGTGTGTGTGTGTGTGTGTGTGTGTGTGTGTCCAAAAAATAGTGTGACCAGTAAAAAACTGGGCATTAAAGACTAAAAAATAGTCAGAATACATCGTTGGGCTTAATCCCTCAAATACATAGTACAAAAAGTTTTCTCGGCACATAAGTTGTCTAACACTATCTAAGGTATAGGCCTATTGGCCCTACTGTAGTGAAATACGGTGTTCACAAGATGTCGAAATATCTAGACCCGTGTCCTCTACACCCCCACTACATGTGACTACATAGAAGGGGGAAGGTCCTTGATCTATTCCATGGGTACTACACAAGTGAGATCCATAAGGTTTCTCTCTACTCGTTGGAACACTCTCTTAGCCTCTCTGGATGGGGGTCCTCCTGCAGTTGTTGGTCCTCCTACTCCTATTGCTCTGACCTCTGGTCGAGGATGATGCCTAGTTCTAGAGACGTCTTTGTGATGAATAGGTCCCACATCTATATATAACATATCTTTAAGTTAATACTATGACATACACATAAAAAGGATAATGTATATAAAAAGTCAAAAATTTAATATTTTTAAAAGAAACATGTTACCTATCTCTTTGTGCTCCTCACGAGGGGGCACGGGAATGTCAGGATATATAAGGAAAATAATCCCTACATAGGGATAATCCTCTATGAATGGAATCTGATGGGACCATTAGTCAAATAATTTATCATTGAACACCTCATGGGTTCTTCCTCCACCTTGTTTAGGAAGCAAAAATGCCCACCTCCACAATGTTGGGAAGGAGGCAATATGCCCCCATACTATTTCTCTCGAGATGAGTCTAGGTAGTCTTTCTAAGAAAAACAAGCATAAAATTGTGCCAAACCCAAAGTTCATGTTTGTATGCCTATGTCAGTTTGTAAGTTGTTTTTTCATTCATGTCAGCATGGTACTACTCCAGTAAAAAATAGTAGCCTCTAAACATTGAAATGCACAGTGCATTTATGCACAGAAATCATGATGGAGTGTTACAGATCCTGTGATCCACCCAATCATGAATAAAATGAGAGGCTGGTAATATTTTGAATTGGCACCTGAGAACCTACTTTCTCAGTACCATCCTCACAATACATCCTAATGTAATCTTGAATGTTGTACGGCCCTGGAGGAAAAGTCCTCAAGTTTACCAGTTCCCCTTTCCTAGAGAGGTCGGTCAAGAAGTAAATGTCCTATGTGGTTGGGGTCAATGATAGAACCTGTAGCATAAATTACTCAGCATCAGGATGCCAATACTTTACCAGATCATTAAGAAACCTCGGTTGTGCCCTCATGAATGGACATTGGAAAATTTTCCATAAGAAAAATTGTTTTAGCATAGCGATGGCCTCGAGATCCTCCTCAACCAAAAAATCCATCTCCTCATGTTCCCTTTCTCTCCAGTGAACATACATCATGTTACACACAAATTTGAATAGGTTTTAGTCTTTCATTATTTATTTTTTGAACATTAAAGAGGGCATACACATGTTGCCTTTAGGAAAATTGTGTATGTACACAAGCGCACACCTCCTAAACTCAAAATTAAATGCATAAATATGAAATGAAATGAGGGATGGGATGATTTGTACTTACTTATTCCAAGTGTGTGGCTTTCCCATCCACCATATCAACTTGAATTCACATTTTCAGGAAAGGGTGTTTTTGACCTTTTTGTTATTTTCCAATTTGCAATGGTAAAAATGAGTTGTCCACCTCTATTTATAGAATGTTTTTGCCTTTTTTTCCATAATTTGGTCCCCTTTTTCACTTTTCATGACTTGGTGGCTAACTGAGTTCTATTTTGAGTTATCTTTGGGTTATTCTGATGGACTTGTCCTTTTGGTTTGGTTATTTTCTTGAGATGGGTTACACCTTTATTATCCCATGGTAAAATTCATTTTTTCAACTTCCGCATATAGGTTATATTTTCACTCCAAACATTCTTCATATTGTTGACTTTTCCACTTCTCCATAGGATCGATCCCACCAAAGTGCAACACGAAACCTTCTCTACTTCTTTAGAATTTTTGTAATTAGGTGGTAGATCCTACCTCTTCATGGATTGCCTAGGTAGATCCTTTGCTGCATTTTGGCATCCATGCTGTGAGTTTTGACTATCGACTTGGGAGTCCTTGTTAATCCCTCCATGATTACATATTGAAGCCTCATTCTTATTTTTAGTCATCATTATTTTCCTTATCCACAAGACTCCCTAATGAGCATGGTTTGTTGTATTTCAAGCTTGATTAAATTTTGAAAGCAACATCCAATGAGACTATATTTATTCTTTTTGATCTCATCTAGATTACTTGAGAAAAAAATCCCCATGGAGTCTTCTTCAAGCCCTTTTTAGAATCTCAAAAACTGAAAGCGATTTTTGAGTGATCTTGTTGTCCTTCACGCTCACCAAACTCAAATTTGAAGTCACATCTTTTCGGTAGTAGTTTACCCCTTTTTCGGTCCAGACGACTAATTTTACGAATAAAGGTATACACTAGGAACTTCAATTCACTAGGAGAGTATTCTTAGGTGTAATCTTAACCCTTTTTTTGGCCTTAGGGACTAAATTTTCAAAAACAGAACATTCTCCTTGGTTTTGGTTTATCTCTTTTTTGGGCCTTGGAGATTACTTATGAAAAAGGAACCCTCCCAAAGTCCATAGTTAAGCTCTTTTCAGACTCCCTAAATATGAAAATATCATTGAGTGACCTTGTTTCTTTCATACTTGTTAATTGGTCCAGAAAGAACATTTATTTGGCATGATTTTAACCCTTTTTCCAACCAATAGATTATCCAGGAAAAAGGTACACCTTGCGAGACTTGTCTCGCCAGGAGAGTTTTCCTTAGTTATATTTTGTACTTTTTCGGGCTAAGGAGACTAAACCTAGAAAAAGGTTGTGAGTCCATAGTTAATCTCTTTTCAGACTCCTTAAAATTAAAATATCACTGAGTAATCTTTTCTCAATCTCACTCATTAAAATTGTATTTAAGATATGTATTTTCGATTTAAGTTTAACACTTTTTTAAACCGACTAGACTAATTGTGAAAAAGGAACTCCCTGGAGTCTTCTCTTATCATTTTTTCAAACTCTCTAAACATGAAAAAAACACCGAGATTACCTTCTCTGGTATCGTAAAAATTCACATGGAAGGAGTCTTGTTCTTTCATATTTAATCGCATTGCAGGTCTCATCTTTGCACCTTTGTCCTGATTTCATCTCCATGTTTCTCTGACATGAACCTTTAAATCATTCCTTATACGCAAACCTTGCGACACTTTTCCCTTGTGATCTGACACCCTGGCCCATGGAGGAATTTTCCCTGAGTGTCCTCATCCTACACATGTCTCCTTGCACCATGCATCAATATGTTCCATGTGCCTGGAACTAGTTTTCTTGCCCGAGACACTTGTTTTATCCTTTTTAACATAACATTCTTTTATTCTTTTTCAAGCTCATTAAAAATTTGAAAAAGATAAAAAAATCAGATATTACAAAAATATGGGATGAGATATATCAATTATTTTTTTGGAAGCAAGATAGTCTCCCTTGGACAAAGCACATTCTTCCATTTGTTCACCAAGAATTGGGATCTAGTATGACCTTAGGAAGTTGTTCTTGTTACATAGAGATGTGTCCTCTTCTGTTTGGTTACTCTTCCAAACATATGGAGAGTTTGTGATGCCTCTTGCATCACAAACTTATGTCAATATTACGTTTCCTAAGTCTTATCATATTTCTTGTTTTTATCCAAGGGAAGTTTTATCCAACCTGAGTCAGCCATTCTGTAGTTTATCTCTTGGCTTCCATGAGTCAGCCATCCTGACAGTCTAGTAAAGTCTAAATTCAAAATTGATGACGTTGTGTTCCTAATGATCGGGATCCTTTAGTATTTCACCGACGGCATGTCAAAGACCTCAGGGCAGTGATTCTTACACTCCTATTGTACTACTACCTGAGTTGTTGAAGATATTGAAGTTGTTTCTCGAGCTTTGGTGTCCTCATCTTCAGCTGCAGGCATCACTACTTATTGAATAAGCATATTATATTGTACTCAAATATCATCAAATTATTTTGAGATGTAGATCCATTGTGTATTTCTCGTGGCTACACTTTATATATACATTTATATGACATGGATATGCAATGTACTTTATTGGAAGCCATGATTAGTTCTTCTCGAGCATGGGTATTCCTGCCTCGGTGAGATTATTATTATTTTGCAGATGGTGCGCTCCTGAAATCTAGTATCGGGCTCACTAGACTCCATGACTTCCCACTGGTAAAGATATTGTAATTTATTTCGGCCATCCGTTTCTCTTCCCTCACACATTAGGGGGAATCTATTATATCCCTAAAATTCCCTATGTATCCATACATGGCATTTGTGTTTTTACTTACACCATTTTCCAAATTATTATTGAGGATCTCTCTTAAAAAACCATTTTTTGGAGCATGTACGCACTCTTCCGCACTACTTCCCATGTACAAATGCATTTTTCTTGCTATAAATACCATGTACATACGTAGGATGTGTGATAAAAAACTTGTGTTTACCTCTAAAAGTTGCAAGGAATTTTGCGGAGTTTACGGGCTATCAATGGTTTACCAACCATTTTACCCATTCTAGGCCCTCCCCAAACTGAATAACCATATTTTTTTCATATAGAAAGAGGTCTTGGGGTCTCATTCCAACATCAATAAAGAGAAAAAAGAAAATCTTCCAAAATCCCTTCCCCTTCTATCCCAAGTTTTTTCATCCCTTTTTGAGATTTGGCCTCAACATTCTCTTTCAACCCTTTCTCTTTATACAATCCCTTCCCTTTCCCCAAAGAGATTAGTTGATTGTGAGAGGCATCATGGGAATGATGCACTTAGAGAAAAATTAAGAGGAGCCCACACCTCGTTTGTGAAGCGTGTGCCGATGAGAAGGTTGTAATCTTGTAATCTTCAATTTGAATAAAAGAGTTATTTTCTTGTCCTAATACATTGCGTCTTAATATATTTATTGATTCAATGCATCTATGATTATATCTGAACTCTAACATTGATAAGTAGATCTTGTATATTTTTACCATTGTTTTCCTAAGTGTTCCTGTAGGTCATGTTTGGGAGGAGACCTGCATATTGAGAATCTACAAATTTGAAGGAAGTCTACATAGGACATTAAGGACTAAGGAACACTTACTGATATTCCTTCTTCTCTTTTGTATTTTTGTTCAGATAGTTTGGGGTAGTTTAGGATTAGGACTATCTTTTAAGAGAATTCAGTGCTCTGCCTATATTTTGACCTAGTATAGTAATAGTGGGATTTTCTCCGCTAGTACTAAGTTTCCCACCAATTTTTGACATGGGGGAGTGTGAAGGTGATCTTTTCCCTGTGTTACAACCATCATTGTTTCAGTTAGATTCAGTCCTAGATGAGTCATCGTTCATGTGTCGAAACGTGTGAGGTCAAGTACTGAAAAATGAATTGGTCAAAGTCATCAAGTGGCAGGTCTAGCCCTTGGAGTCGAGAAAGGGTGTCACAATTAATCATGTGCGAATTGTAAAGGTATTTTTCCCAAAAGGTCGAGTCCTGTTAGAAAGAGGGAATTTATGTGCCATAGGTTGATGAAGTTGTTAGATTAAAGGTCACTTCGACAAATATAATGAAAATCATCACCTCATCATGAAGTCATAAATGTTAATAAATCACGGTGCCCATATCACGTATACTCTGTAGCTCTTATCATATGTACCTTACACACTTCAAAGTGTACTCGTCGCACGAGTCTACTACACAAATATTCTGCCTTCTTCAAAACTCCTCATCACCGTGGATTCAACGTCCTCTATCATGATTGCATCCCTCACTTGTTCAATTATAAATACCAGTCACCCTACGTGCTTTTATTCTACCATCTGAGTTTGTGCATTGTCTGTGATTTTTCCTGCAAGTCCTAGGTCTTTTCACTATGGGAAAGCCGATTTCCATAAGTTATGTTGCGAACCTGTTTAGTCAATATTTTCATGTATCCTTCATCTTAATTCATGGTTTGAATCCTACTGGAGTTTTTCATGAGACAATATGTCGGGTGATATTTCCTCTCGTAGTCAACCTTTCTTCCTCAGAATCTTTTCCTGTCATGCTAAATTGTTTACTGCATCCAATTTCCCTGGCTCACCACTAGTTTAACAATGCCTTGCCTCCATGCCTAAATTTTCTGTCACGCTTCCCTACTAGGACGAGCCTAGTATTATCATTTATCATAGCATCGAGTTGTTTCTATGCTTAAATTCTTCATAGCGCCTAGAAACCGCGCAGTAAAATCCTAGAGTCATTTTTTCTTGTCACGCAAAACGTCTACCAATACCACTACGATAGGTCCCTGTGAATTATATCATTCTACATTTTTCACACAAAGAGGGTGTCATCTTTCATTGTCATGCAGGTGGGAAACAAATACATGTTTTCATCATGACAACATCCCAAGACATAAGGAAGAAGGCACGAAGTGGCAAAGTTGTGAGGTCCAAACCTTAGAACTTGGCGTTAATCAATGAAGATATGAATTTCAAGGCATATTTTGAATAGGTTGGATGTATGCGCTATTACAAAAAAATCCAAGGATACAACGTGAAACTGACTAAACAGTTCACTATCAGATTTAATGAGTTTTTTGCGATCATTGTGGGAATCACATTCCAGGTGACGGATGAAAATCTGTCATCCATGACCGAGATCCCTCCACATAGTGATAGGTGGTCTAAGGGAATTCCTTTAGACGTATTATGCTATGAATAATTTATCAAATCAAACTGCCTGAACGGGAAAATTAGAGTGGGTGTTCTGAGTCAGTATCTACATGAGCATTTGTAGAAGATCCTAATGGTGGTTAGAATGTATTTCACCTATAAAAGAAGGTCTGATAGAATATACTCACATCACATCAGTTTGTTGATTCATTTCATAGGGAAAAGGCCTTTTAACTTACCTTTCTTCTTTCACCAAAGACTAGGAGGAATGGTGGACAACGTCCAGACCAAAGTGGACCAACCGAAGAAGAAATTATTCCATATATCATTAATTAAGTTGTTGGTAGTTGAAGAATTGGGATGGTTGGAAAAAGACTGGGATTCATTCCTAATTTTAGCCAAAATCCCCAGGGACCCCAAAGGAGACTTCCCTCTACCCACAGGGGAACAACATTTCATAGCGTGGGGGAAAGAATGGAAGAGGCCACAGGAAATGGAAAAAAAATAGAAGACTCGTCATCCCAACAACTTGTAACCTGAAAAAGAGGCAGGTCGAGGTTGATCAAGAATCTTGGGGAGACCCAAGCTCCAAACAAACCGCGAACCCAATATAATTTTGAGAAGTTACTTGTCTGTGTTGTTCAGATAGAACCTGTTGAATGTTCAAGTCAGGGAATCAATGAAATATGGAGAAGGTCGGGCCCTAAAAGCATGGAATTTTAAGAGTCATCACAACATCTAAAGCAAGCACAACTCACTATTTCCAAATTATACCAGAATAATAGAGAATTGAGAAAAAAATTAGAGGAAAAGACTGTTGAAATAACAAGGTCGCAGAGTAGAGAAGGGAATGCAAATTGTCTCAAGAAACATCACAGAGAAGAGAAAGACGTGATTATTCATCTACGTGAGAAACATAGGATGTAAGAGGAGATAATTTTGGAGCACTTCAAGGAATGTGGACAGACCATGGAAAACATCCACATGGCTCTTGCCAGTGCTCAAACGAAGCTAAAAGGGAATGTAGTCTTATGGAGACAGGTGAAGAATCTGAAAAGACGAAACTGGTCTCTTAGGAAAATGCTTAGAATATTAAGATTGCAGGTGAGGCTAGAGACATGATTGACCTGACCCCATTTTTGTATTTTTGAACGTGGCACAAAATTTCTCTCCCCTCATGTCTCATTCCCTACTGAGAAACAAGGAATCTGACAGGTACCTGCACAGTGGATATATGTCACGCAAATGCTGTAAACCCACCTGTCAATAAAGACAAGTGTAGGAGAAACACATAACAATTTTGAAGGAGATGCATAGCCCCCCAACCATCGTGTCCATCTGGAAAGAATGAGAGATAACCCATAGTCATTCGCCATACCATCTCACCACATGCATACTACAACCTATGATCGTGTGGCAGCAATCAAATCTTGTTACACTGGGTGGAATAATTTTGATAGTGTGCTCAATCATTTGGGTAACAACTCAAAGGAGAAACGCTTACACATGACCTCCTAATGATTCAATCTTACTGATGACTGAATGATCATGATATAAACATCATTTATGACATGATTGTGTGTAGTTGGGTTTCCATTCTTAGCAAGTTCTATTCGAAAGGTCATCTGGCAGGGAATAACGGAAACCAAAATTCTAGGAGTAGTAGGTTGGAGAATGGCAGCCCAAGGGGGGCAGTTTTTTCTATATATTGCACTTTTTCAATGTCATGCAAGTTGGTTGGAAAAAGTAGTGTAGAAAATAGACTATTTAATTTAATCTTTGAAATCGGATGAAATATAATGAAGAAGTTCTGAGGCTTTGAAGAAAAGATTCTAATGGTGGTGGTTTGATGTATTGTGATATATTATATGTATGTACTTCCTATGTTTGGGATATTCATGTCTTTACTATGTTTAAATTGGAATGTTTAATAAGTCTATAATTCATCGCGGGTTTCTTTAGACTTCACCATTTAAACTCTTTTGTTTTCTTCTAAGTAATTTAGCATCCATATTAAATGGTGCTCTGAGTTGCTTTATGTACTTTTCATTTCACCGCACACAACAAAATTTGAATTGAAAGACCATTTCCTGCTTGGCCTTTATCCTCTCAAAGTTTCATTTACTAAGCCATTTATTTCTCTTTATTTTAGGAATTTGACTCCATGGACCAAGGATCTGTATTTCCTTGCCAGTGAAACCAAAAACATTTCACAAACACAATAAACCTAGTCAAAAATTCAAATTCATTATCTATTAGAGACTAAGTCTCAGAGAGATCCCTATCTAGGTCAGAATGTCTAGTTTCTGGTCTTAAAGGTGGTGTGTAGGTTACCTATGTCATTTGTTTTCTCATCCAAACAAATTTATAGAGTGCTAACACCATGTCAGAAAATTTGTGAACATAGATACAACCTTCTAGTAGATTTAACCATTTTCTAGGGCATCCGCATCGATCTAACCTTCAAATATGATACTATCAAAATTCACTTATACCTTGAAAGGAGAGGTTTCTCCAAAGTGGTCACTTGATGAAGAACTAATTATTTTTATCGGCTAGTGTTGAAGAATGTGGGAAAAATTCTCCATCATTTCGTCATGTTGTTGCGTGAGAGATTGCTCAAGAAAAATATTAAAAGAATCGTCTACTCTATCGTTTTTATTTCCTTCCACCATGCAGGGTTTCTTGGTAGTGTGAGAGATATTTTCCTCAAGAAAGAAAATACCGAGACCCAACTTGATATACTTGGATCTCATCGGGGACATGCACTAAAAAACGATCAAGAGAAGCCTACTCTAATACCACTCATCGAAATTATTTTCAGAAAAAAATGAGAGAAGAAATACAATAAATAAATGTACAGAGTTATATCAGATATCTGATAATATAACATAGATTTATCATAGGTATAACCATAAACACAGATGTTGGCCGTTGGTTATGAAATCAAGAGAATATCAAGGAAAAAAAGGCAAAACATGAACTGTGCAGAAGACGTAGTGATTGTTACTAGGTCAAAGTGAGCAAAAGAGCAGAAAAGAAGGAGCGAAGTAAAAGGAAGCAAGTTGTTGGACGAGGATATCAAGGATGACAGATCAGCAAGGAACATGGATCATGGACAACTCAACAAGTGGAAAAATACACTATTGGATGTTTTGGAGCACTGTTCAAGAAGGAAGGAAAGACAGGCTGGGGAAGCCCTGAAAATGTGGGTCAAGTTGACCTAGAGTTTTAGACACCTAGGGTTTTGGTATCTAGGGTTTTGACACTTATTTTTTAGCCTAAAGGTGTCCGAGAACTATTGTAATGTATAAATAAGAACCTAGATAAGGGAAGAGGGTTCGTTCTAGTTTGTTATGGCATGAGCAATTATTGTGTGTGTGAGAGAAGTGTTAAGTATAAGAGCCTTCTAGTATTGTAAGATCTTCAGCTAGGTGTGGAGATCAAGTCTTGCAGTTGGGTGCACAGGAAGGGGAGAGATAGAGAGAGGAAGAAAGCAGATATGATAGCTAATAGTGCAAACAAGAACTGTATGCTTCATCTTAACATATTATAAAGAACAGTTATGTGGACATAGCCCTAAAGAGAGGGTGAACCATGTATATTTTGTGTTGTGTGTGATTGATGCTCTGTTCTTTGTTATTTGGTATATTGTTATTGCATTACTGTGTTAGATATAATAGATAGTTCTGTCGAGTAGATCTAAACTGGTAAATAATATATAATTGTTTTATTGATTTTGTATTGGATCCACTTGATATCCATTTGGTTGTAGACATCCCTGTCCTGCAACCCCCCCATAGCTACTTCGAATGAGACTGCATCTACTTCACAGGTGTTTCCGAAAGGGCCGGTAGTTAGGGATTATTGGTTCTCTCTTGGAGTTGAACCCTAAGTCTTCCCTTGTTCCAACAAATGGTTCTTTTGCTGGGACTAAAATCTTCTTGAGGGAATGTCAAGGTGGTTTAAATCAAAGACATAGATTTAGAAGTGGATAGAATACCCAAAAAAGGACTTCACTGAAGCCCAGAATAAGAATCCTAATCTTAGTATAGAGGATTGGTTGGAGATATATATATTTACTGATATACACAAAATTTTCTTTGGAGGAATCCATTAGGAGCTATATGAGTGTCTAGCTAGGTTAGCAGATACCCAATTTGAGATCAGATCTAGGCCACCTGTGGTTTGGACATTGGTGTTGATCAAGAAGTTCAAGAAATTTGATAACGTCGTGTCAAGAGTAGTAGATAACTGGTTTGATAGTACCATTGGAGGGCATATCACTGAGTTTGTGGTTGAAAGAGTAGAGTCATATAGCCAATCCAATAGATATTTCTTTAAGGGACCCAGAGGAAAAATTTTACATTTTCTGAAGTTGAGGATCAAGATGGTATTGCATAAGAAGAACATCTTGAAGATACAGTAGCTAGATGGATACGAAAAGGATAATGTTCAATAATTCAAATAGTGATAGTGACATAGAGGTTGTAAATACGTGCAGTGGGAGAGTGTTTAGAGAAGTTCCTCTCATGAACCTATTTAAGAAAAACTACGGGGGCGAGGGTTTCTACAGTGGAGAAGAGGCAGATATGACAGAAGAGGATCATTCATAGAAAGGGAAAGTTGAAGAACCTCACCAAGAAGAACCAGAAGCTTCAGGAACTGTGTCGACTATCAAAGTAAGTATTATTAATCCTATTGTTGTTTCAGCAATATTAAGCAATCAGAGTAATCAGATTCACCAAAGCACTCAAAGCACTGTTACTAGTAGTCTGCCACATACTCAGTCCAAAAACCTAGGGATATCTATGGTAGATGAGATGAGTTTACCCACCTTTAGAGGATATGGATCTGAAGACCCTGAACAACACTTGTTTCTCTGCGAAGCTTTGTGGAGTATTAATAATATCATCGATGAAGCTGTCAAATGAGATCAGTTTAGTAATACCCTAAGAGATCATGCATTGAGTTGGTATATGAAATTTTTCCAAGGAGCTACACCTAAACCATTGAATTCCATTAAGACTTCACTAATTTATGAATTCAAGAAAACCTAAGTCATAATCGCAGTGCATTACAGAATTGAAAGAAATGAAGAAGAGAATAGTTGAATTGGTATGGGAGTTCGATCAGAGATTCAATACCTTGATGTGTTATCTGAGATTTCAAATCCCATATGAGAATAACAAGGAATGGTTCATTGTTTCCCTATTATCACACATCAGATTTCTTCTGATGCAACAGAAGATTGCTTCACAGGATGAGGTGTTGGATATCACCATGAATTTAGAATCAACCACTATGGGAGAATCCAACTCCGGTATGAGTCAAATCTTGAGTCAACTAACCAGTTTGTCTCTGCAGGTCAAAGATGTGAATAAAGACAAGGTAAACGATAAAAGAGAAGACATCTAGTGTGTCAGGTGCAGATCAGAAGTCCATGACAAGGAACATTGTCCCCTATTTCATGAATACTTGGCCTCTGGAGCTTTGAGCCCCTTGAAACAATTTACGCTACCCTGGTGCGAGGTATGTAGAAACAAACATCGCCTTGGTGAGTGATACTACATGCAAAAATATGTTCAGACACACACAAATTTGTATTGCACATTCTGTAAGTCTGTGGGACATGATGATAGGGATTTTAGGGCTTACTATCTCATGCATAAAAGGTCAAGGGATATATACAAGATTCAAGGTGAAGTAGAGAAAGAAGGAAACACTACGTAGTATAACTCCCCTGGGAGAGGAAACTTCAACCCTTGTGGTGGATTTCAAGGAAGAGGAAGAGGAGGAGGTATGTGTCAAGGTCAAGGAAAGATAATATGTTATAACTGTGCATAGCCTGAACACTTGGCAAGGGACTTTCAGAACCCTTGTACCACTTGCAGCTATTGCAACTCCTTCGAGCATGTTATCAAGGAATGTCCAACATTTCTGGCTAAACTTCAAGAGAAATGGGGACCTCAACAGAACCTGTAGATACAATTTATCAAAGTAGAACCTTGTGGAGTAGACCCTAGAGTCATTTTTATCACCCAAGGATGCGTTGTTACAGGAGAATATAGAACGATCCAAGGAAAAACTACACAAGAATCAGGAGTGAGGAAAACTACAGAGAAGATAGAAAATTTTGATGTAAAGAAAGAAAAACAAATGTTCGAGGAGGAAAGAAGAGAAGTCAGGGGAGACCAAGGATATTCATCGAAGACATGACTAGAAGTAAGAGAATATTGAGTGCCTCTAGCATTCGATCAGTCTTCTTCACTCGGAGATGGAAAAGAGGTGAGTAAACTTGTCAGTTTCTTGTATACGTTTATAGAGATGATTAAAGACAGGAAATCTATACAAGAACTGCAAAATTTGGTCAGACATTATGAGATAGGAAGGGTAGATCCTTTACTAAATAAATCAGTACATCAACTATCCAAGAAGAGAAGGACAAATAAGGAATTACACCTGAATTCTCAGATTGGAGAATATGATATAAACTATGTGGTCCTCGACTTAGGGTCGGAGGTCAATGTCATGAAGAAGAAAACCTGGGAACTAATGGGAAAACCTAAGTTGATCTATTCCCCTATCAGTATTAGGATGGCTAATCAGTAGGTAGTAAGCCCCTTCGAAACATTGGAACATGTCCCTGTGGACATCGATGGAGTGAGGACACTTGTAGACTTTGAGGTGATTGAGATAGTTGATGATAGTTGTCCTTACCCTACACTATTAGGAATTGATTGGGCCTTCAATAATTCCACTGTGGTTGATTTAAAGAAAAGGTGAATGAAATTTGAAGGATATGGCCTTAGGTTCATCGCATCGTTAGATCTCGATGAAGGTTCACAATACACTGAGCCCATCAGAGAAGAAGACTGTGCATATGAATTGGAAAACATATACAAATTAACATCTAGACAACAGGATTACATTAATCCTATGATGGATAGAAATTTGAGTTGGCGAAGTGAAAAAGCATATTCATTAGACTTAGAAGAAGCACTGGAGAACTAGCAGAAAAAAATGTACGAAGTATCTACAAGGAGATGTGCTATATTAACCAGAGAAGTACGTTGGATCAACACCACAATAAGTAACTTACCCACCTTTGATGGTCTGAATCCTTTAGAAACCTTCTTATTGGACTTTGAAGAAAGTGTACCAATGAAAAAATGCTTGTTGGTAATGGATGAGGCCTTGAAAGCCACTCCAGCAAGATGGTGGGGGATGCATAAAATCAACATTACAGAATGGGTACAATTTTGTACCCTCATGAGCGCGTGGTTCTCAGCACAAGTAGAAGGCTACAAAATTCAGTACACGGGTTGAATATTCCCAAAGGACCATGTGAGAAGTTGCGAGGAAGCCAGGAGAAATATTCCTCAAGAGCAGTGGGTGCACAAATTCATAAACACATTGGACACTATCCCTATCAACTAGTACCTTCAAGTAGAGTTGGGCCTCATCAGTGCAGATTGGCCAGGTATGACTCAGAACTTTGTCACCACCTTTTTATTCGAAAGCCAATATCCTACAGTAGATAAAGCATTACAGACTATATGACATAAAGTATTTGAGGAGGCACCTAGCCTCCCTTTCGAGCAAGAAGAGGATGAATGGACTGTGCCTCTCCAAAAATTGCAAGGTTGCTACAACATCAATGTTGCTGAAGATGATGATCATAGGAAGGTGAACATCGCAAAAACAGAAGGCTAGAGAGATGTGGAAGGACCAGGATTTGAGCTACCATTTATTGGATGACCGATCAAGATAAATAAATTCAATATTGGAATAGAGAAAACACTAAAGCTTGCAAATGTTGGAGATTATTGGTATGTTGCCACTATTGACAAGACCACCAAGTTACTGCATGAATATCAATACTTGTTTCCAACCAAGTTCATTGATATGAATGGAATTAAAGGGCATATGGGAGAAATGAGGATCCCTTTGAAACTAGATGCATGACTAGTCAAGCAGAGACCCTACAGATTGAACCCTAAATATAAAGAGAAAGTGAAGATTGAGCTCGACAGAATGATGGAACCAGGGATTATAGAACCCGTTGAAGAATCAGAATGGATTAGCCCTATGGTGGTACAAGACAAGAAGATAGGAGAGATCAGGATCTACGTAGACCTCAGGAAGTTGAATGATTCATGTTTTCAGGACCCCTCCCCTATGCCATTCACTGACGAAGTGTTAGATAATGTAGGAGGTCAAGAGGTATATTCTTTTACAGATATATTTTCAGGATACCATAAGATCCAAATTGACAAGGAAGATCCCCTTAAGACTACCTTTTCCACAGAATGGGGATCCTACCAATATACAGTAATGTCGTTTGGATTGAAGAATGCTCCAACCATGTTTTCCAAGGTGGTAGTCGAAGCATTCAAGGAGTTCCTACATAAGTTTCTAGAAGCATACTTTGATGATTACACTATTTTTAGTTTATTGAAAAAACATATCAAATGTTTAAGGATAATGTTGGACAAGTGCAAGCAGTGTCAGATTTCCTTAAACTTAAAGAAGTGCATTTTATTTTCACCATTTGGAGTTTTCTTAGGTCATATTGTATGCAAGTAAGGATTGTTGGTAGATCCATCTAAAATTGCCATCATAGTCGATATACCTCCTCCTACTTTAGTCAAATAGTTGCGCAATGTGTTGGGAAACACAAGATATTACAGGAAGTTCATTAAAGGCTATGCCCAGATTACAACACCCATGGAGAAGATTTTGAAGAAAGATTGTCAATTTCACTGGACAGAAGAATGACAACAGAGCTTCAACACATTGAAACAAAAAATGGTTACTGTGCCTATTCTGGCTTTCCGAGATTAGAGTAAAGAGTTTCATGTTCATGTCAATTCATATTCTATTGCATTAGGAGTTGTGCTAGCACAACCAGGAACAGGAGACATCGAACACCCGTTATCCTTTTCTAGCAGGAAGCTATCAACAATAGAGATCTGCTACACCACCACTGAAAGAGAAGGGTTAGCCATGGTGTATGCGTTGTAGAAGTTTATCCACTACTTGTTGGGAGGACACTTTAAAATGTTTATTGATCACTCCATGCTGAAATACTTAGTCAACAAGTCAGTGTTGGGGGGATGAATATGCAGATGGATTCTTCTATTTCAGGAGTATGATTTTGAGATCGTAGTTAAGCCAGGGAGAATGAACAAGGGTCCTGACCACTTGTTGAGGTTGGAACATGGAGAAGAACCCACTAGTTTGGAGGATACACTACCAGATGCATAGCTGCTACCCATTAGAAATATTGATGACCACTTCACAGAGATAGTCTAGTTCCTGTCAAAAGGAATGGCACCAAGTGAATATACAATCTCCCAAAAGAAACAACTAGTAGTGTGTGTTGCAGACTTTTCACTTATAGTGGGACAACTATACAAGATGGGACCTGATGAGATACTAAAGAGGTGTGTTATGGAGGCAGAAAGACCATTAATCATTGCCAAATCTCATGAAGGCATTGCAGAAGGACACTATGCAAGGAAATCCACTACACAGAAGGTTCTTCAAGCTGGCCTTTGGTGGCCTACCTTATACAAAGATGACAAGGACTATTACAGAGCCTACGATGTATGCTAAAGAGTTGGGAAACCATCCAAAAGAGATGAAATGTCATTAGCACCGCAGCCGACCCAACAATAATTTGAGAAATAGTCCATTGACTTCGTGGAACCTATTAACCCACCAGGGAAGTGCACAGGAGAAAGGTACATAATTATTGCGACATAATACTTCACCAGATGGGCTGAAGAAAGAGTAGTTAAGGATTGTAGTGCCACTATAGCTACACACTTCATATTTGATGACATCATAACCAAGTTTGGATGCCCAAAGATCCTTATGAGTGATCAAGGCCCACATTTCATTAATAAAACGATTGAAGCCTCGACCGAGGAATTTACAGTTCATCATCAGAAGAGCACACCTTACCATCCACAAGAAAATGGTACAGTTGAAGCACTCAACAAGATCTTGGAGACAGCGCAAACGAATATTTGTAGTTTCAATAGAAAGGACTGGGATTTAAGAGTACGAACAATATTATGGGCTTATAGAACCACTTGCAAGAAACTAACAATGCAGACCTTGTTTAAATTGGTGTATGGTCTTGAAGTCATTGTCCCAATGGAATATTTGGTACCAAGCTTAAGAATTGTTTCTGTTAGGACCACATATTGTACTCTTTTTGCCTATACTTTTTGCTATTATTTTACCCTTCATCACCTACATTTTGACTTATACTATCATTTCACCTGATCATTCCAAGGTATACAACATCCTTTCTCATTATTTTATGCTTAATCCGTTCTGCATAATACTTTACATTACTTTTGA
>ML776645.1:1858327-1919717 GCA_009831015.1 Picea engelmannii
AATTTGAACTATAAAGAATTGCAATAGGGAGATCTCTTTCCTGTGATACAATTCAGAACTTCAGTTCATTTCAGCAAGTTAGATAGAATGATTTCTTTACTACAATGCTAAGTGCTTTTGGAATTGAGCATATATAGTGCGCATCTATCTTTGAAACAAAAGACTTCCCTGGGTTGATAATTTATGTTTCACTTGGTTGTTTGAAATTAATTAAGCAATTATAGTGACCAACAGTTTCCTTTGCAGATATGGATGACACTGGTGTTGTTCGAGAGAGTCTTGCACAGTTGATCGAACTAGAGGAAGATAGATTTGTTGTCAGATTTCATAAGCAGGTCCAGAAAGAAAGAGAGAAGGCCTACCATGACAAACACATTAAGAAGAAGGTATTTAAGCAAGGTGATCTGATATTGGTATATGACAATAAATTCATGAAGCATCCAGGAAAGTTCAGAACACATTGGCTTGGGCCATATAAGATTGCCTATGTTACAGAAGGAGGAGTTGTGAAGTTGAAGACTTTGAATGGAGAATGGAAGGAAGGTTTGGTGAACGAGAGCTGACTGAGGTTGTATTATGACAACCAACTGCCTCATAGCTCTTAGTAAAAGAATGAGGATAAGGGTCTAGGTACCAATTGTAGTTGAAACTGGGTATGAGTCACAGAAAAGATAGTCTGCAAAAGGAAGGAGAGGAGGCATAAAGCAGAAGGAAAAGGATGCACTACGTAGTCTAAATTTGAATTCAAACTGAAGGACTAGATATGAAGTGCCTCAGGATGAGTCATAGGTGAGTTTTGGGGGCTTGTTGGCCCTTGGTTATAGAAGCAAGCTAATATCAAGGAAGAAAAGGCAAAACGTGAACTACGCAGAAGACACAGTGATTGTTACTAGGTCGAAGTGAGTAAAGAGCAGAAAAGACGAAGCGAAGTAGAAGGAAGAAAGATGTTGGATGAGGAGATCGAGGATGAAAGATCAGGAAGGAACATGGATCATGGACAACTCAGCAAGTGGAAAAAGACACTATTGGATGCTTTGGATCACCGCACGAGAAGGAAGGAAAGATAGGTTGGCAAAGCCTTGAAAATGTAGGTCAAGTTGACCTAGGATTTTAGACACCTAGGGTTTTGACACTCAGTTTTTAGCCTAAAGGTGTCCGACAACTATTGCAATGTATAAATAAGAACCTAGATGAAGGAAGAGGGTTTTTTCTATTTTTTTATTGGCATGAGAGAGGGAAGTGCTAAGTATACGATCCTTTTGGTATTGTAAGATATTTAGTTGGGTGCGGAGATCAAGTCCTACACCTGGGTGCGCGGGAAGGGGAGAGATAAAGAGAAGAAAAAAGAATATCTGCTAGCTAAGAGTCTAATCAAGAACTGTATGCTTCATCTTAATATATTATAAATCATAGTTCTGTGGACGTAGCCCTAGAGAGAGGGTGAACCACGTATATTTTTTGTTGTGTGTGATTGATGCTCTGTTCTTTGTCATTTGGTATATCATTATTGCATTACTGTGTTAGATCTGATAGATAGTTCTGCGTAATATATCTGAACTGGTAAATAATATATAATTCTTGTATTGATTTTGCATTGGATCCACTTGATATATCTTTGGTTGTAGACATCCTTGTCCTACAACCCCCCCATAGCTACTTCAGGTGAGAATGCATCTTCTTCGTAGGTGTTGTTGAAAGGGCCAGTAGTTCAGGCTTATTGGTGCACTCTTGGAGCTAAACCCTGGGTCTGCCCCTGTGCCAACAACAGAGATACAGTAATACACAATTTCTATTAATGAGAGAAATGTACAAAATTGTAGAAATACAGAGTGAAATACTCTGTAGAATGGTGGAATCTTATCTTGGAGAATACATGTGACAACTACTGACATTTTGAAGAAGTTGATTACAATGAGTCTCTAAATTCCTTTTTAGCATAAATAAAATCCAAAACCATAACCTCGAAAGATGAAAAGTAGACATTTTTGTGAACCCCTTTTTGGGTAGTTTGGGAATATAAAAATTCACTTATGCCTTCAAAGGAGAGGTGCCTCAAAAGTGGTCACTTGATGAATATGTGCCTGCTATTATTGGCAGGCATTGAAGGATGTTGGTAGAATTATCCATCATTTCATCCCTCTGTTGCATGAGAGCTTGCTCAAGCAACAAATTAATAGAATCGTTTAGTCTGTAATTTTTCTTTTATTCTATCGTGCAGGTTTTTTTGAGAGTGTGAGAGAAATTTTACTCAAGAGAGACAAGCTCGAGACCCAAATTTCTATACCTGGACCTCGTTCGGGACATGTAGTGAAAAACAGTCAAGAGAAGACTTTTATGATACCACTAATCTGAATTGTTATCGGCATGAAATGAGAGCGAATATATAATAAATAAATGTAAAAGTATATATCATATACCCAATAATATAATAGATATTCATTATAGATATAACCATAAACAAAGAGATACAATAAGACACAATTTCTATTAATGAGCGAAATGTACAAAACTATAGAAATACAGAGTGAAAGATTCGCTAGAATGGTGGAAGCTTATCTATGAGAAGAGATGCAATGGATACTCACATCCATAATAAGATGATACAATAAGTCTCTAAAGGTCTTTTAACATAAAGAAAATCCAAAACCCTAACCCTGAAAGTTGAAAAGCAAATAATTTTGTGGACCTCGTTTTGGGTAGTTTGGTGTATCAACTTCCCTAGGGCATAACTTTGGCATACGATCTCCATTTGGGGTGAACACTAGTTCATTTAAAAAGGTACATTCAAGGATATTCTTTTGGGGGGATCAATTAGAGCCTTCAACTATCATTGAGGTGCTTGATCCTGAAAATATTCATTTAGGCCCTCAAAATGGCCCCAGAATTTTAGGAACTGAAAAATTGCTAAACATAGTAAATTGCGAGAAGACTATTTTGATCCAGTAGGAAGAGGTGGGTGGCCAATGATATCCATCAATATCAATCCACCCTCCTTAGGAATAAATTCTCTCCATTATGTTGATTTCCAGGGGGAGAAGTAAAAGCGCTTGCTAAATATGAACCTTGGTGAGTTGCTTGCCTTGCTGGAGAATTTGCATTGCTTGGTTTGTGGGAGGTTGTTGATAACCTGATGGGATGATTTTGTGTAGAAGGAATATTTTCACTTTTCTTCAATATTTTTGAGCTTCTTTTGTTGGATAGAAGGTTCTTAGAATGAGGCTGCAGTGGTTGCGGTGTTCTTATGTTCACCTTTTGAACAGACTGTGAAGAAGATGAATTTTGTAGTATGAGATACTACATTGTGGAATTGTTTAGGTAGGATAGTACTTGGAACTACCTATGGTATCCTTTAAATATGACCCCCCAGAGTAACAATGACACTAGTGGGTCGAGACTCATAAATAACATGGAGCTTCCACATATATGGTTGGCCCAAAAATAAATCATAGATATCCAATGGGGAAACATCAAATAATACCTCATCATCGAAGGATTGGATGCCATATGACAATTAACATTGATGTCTAACACAAAGGTCTCATCCTTGGCGAAGCCAACCAATGTTGTATGGTTGTGGGTGAGGTGTTGTCGAAAATCCCAACTATTTTACAACCTCTTTTGAAATGAGTTTCTTCTGGCTTTTTCTATCAACAATAAAATGAAACGGGGTCCCCTTCACCCACATCTTTGAATTAAAAATGTGCTCCACTCTTCATGATGAACTAGTTCTTATGGTTGAATTGTGGAAGTCGGAATAGTAGAATTGGGGTATGCGTCAATGATCTGTCTTTTCCATTATTTTCTAAATTAGATTATGAATCATGTTTCGTCTCCTTGTCTTTGATCTCGACCACCAATGAATATTTTGAGAGACATTCATCGTTGTTGTGATAGGGGATTTTGTGGAAATTGCACCACTTTCTAGTGTCATTCTTTGTCTTTATGTTACCCTTCTTTTCCTATGTCTTGGACTCTTTTTCGGAAGGCTATTTGTTAGGGCCATATTTTTCATTCTTTATTTGTTGGGGATTTGAAAACCCAAACTCCCATTTTTTCTAGTGCTTAAATTTTTGCTCGATTTCGACAACATATCAGTAAGTATATCCAAATGATGAGATGTCAAGAAACTCTATTTCAGTTTGTATGTACCTGTGTAGAGAGACACGATATTTCATAACCAAATGTCGTTTTTCTAGGTGAATCCCCCTGCAGACAAGTGGATTCCCTCTTGGTCTCTAAACTCCTAAGGCCAAGACAGAAATTGCTTAACATGGACACTGAATTTATTTTGGATCTAATTAAGATAATGAATGAAAGAGAAGGAGAAAGATATGTACCTTATGAACAATGTTTGTCCTTGCAAAGTCTAGGCTGGGCTTCTATCTTGAGATCCCTGATAGATCCTGTAAGACAAACAAAGATACAATAAAATTCCTACTCTACTGAGATTAGCTCAATCATATATCCATCTACTGTAGACAAACTCATATGGAACAAGAAAAAGTTTGAAATAAATAGGCCAAGCATTGATTATATTAATGAGAACAAGTAAAAGTACTTACAATCCTTTGAATGAAGGTGTAACAACCTCTTCTAGTTTTCCTTGTCCATCCCCTTTGCTCAATCAATCTCCACTGATTTCTTTGATGACATCTCACTCATGAGATCATAAGTTTGATGTAATTTCCAATCTCCATTGTGCCTTTCACCATGAGAAGGCCTCCTTATATAACCTTGGAGAGGTCCAACCACTTGAGAGATCTTTGGGATAAGTTGAGGATTCCTCTCCTTCATTTGAGGATCTCTCCTAATATCATGGCTTGACCATCTATTCGAATCCAACTACCTTCAAGAATTGAGGGATTCTTCCCTTATTTTCCTCAACAAACCTAGAATTTGCTAAAAAGAGGGTAGTGCTCCCCCATAAGGGTGCACAAGGTGCTCAAGCACTCCCTCAAAGAGGCTCAAGGAGCGCCAACACTCCCTGATAGTGGGTAGGGGAGCGATCCTCTCTAAAATCCATTTTTTTGTGGTTTTCTCAATGGAAAAAGGCGTGTACTTCCTATCAAGTGGTTTCTCTTCTTCCAAACTGACCTTTGAGGTGTCTTAAGTGTCTTTGTGATGTTGTTAGAGGCATGACATGGGAAATATGGCATTATGATGCTTATGACACTTGCAACACTTGTGGTCAAGATGTGACACTTTTGGACAAGATGCGACACTTACAACACTCGCAATGACGACACTTGTGACACTATCAAAGTGAGTAATTTTGAGGTGTAATAGATTTCCCCCCAAAGTACGAAGTTAGAAGATGATGATGATTGGAGTACTTTGTAGACTTTTTCGAGCAAGGGTATGGATGCAAAGAAACTAGAAAAAGATGCACTCAACCATCAAACAAATATTATGACATGTTTCAAGCCCAAGGCAGGCATTTCTATGCTTGAGTGATAAAGACTTTTAGGTATGGTCACCATAAAATACACTGCAGATCCATAATTATATTGACAAAATGGTATATCCACTGCAGATACAATGTGGATCTATACTCATATGACCTAAACTAATCATATCCACAAAGAATACACAGTAGATCTACGAGATGACAAGACATAGCCATGACCAATACAAAGTGGATCTTTGTAACAGTATATGTGTCACAGTTCAAAAGAACTCCTTCGAAACCTGGGTAAAGTATACATAAGAGTGAAAACTCAACCTAGGGTCTTCTTACCGATCTCAATGTAGTACGAATCTAACCATGTGAATAGATTTCCTAATGTCGAACATGGCAGAAACCACTTGATTACCAATCAAGGATGTAAACTATTAACAAGTGCAAGGGAGATCACCATTGATGTCAATGATTCCCAAGGTACTCTAGTACATTCCAACGAATGTGAATGAATGAGATGAAGTCGAAAATCTGTGGAATCATCCAATCATAGGTCAACGATTTAAACCCACTATCGGATGCAAGGAGGCCTACCATTGAGGCATTCAGGTCCTAAGGTACTAACTAGTTTCTAAGTATAGCTCATGGATAATGTGTTGAGGTCGACAGGAACAGACTCATATAAGGAGGGCATTGATGTATCCCCCATCAATGACATGAAACTGACACCGAGATGTAATTTGTACATCAAATGAACATGGAATGACATGGGTATTGAAACAAGATATTTGTGATGGTTGACACTTGAGGCAGATACTTCCCTTGAACACTGAGGCACAACAACATAAATTTGACATGGACCAAAATACGATAATGCAGTGGATGTTATGACTTTCGTCAGGTGACCCAACGGAGTAAACGAAACTCAGAGGATTGGCTCAGTGTAGAGGTCCAGCGGATTACAATGCGTACAAAGACAAAGTGTCATGTTCAAGGGTGACCGTAAGAGTTAGTGGTAGTGTTATCAAAAAAATACTCGGTTTTATTATTTCAATTTTTCCCCCATCCAGATAGATTATTACCTCTTTTTAATTTAATGAGCTCAAGGAGGGTAACACATGCTCGATATGACTCAGCTTCGGTAAGTCCCTCTTCCTTTGTTTAACAAACTGGAAGAAGTAAGGGTTTGGTCCCGTATGGGCCCTTCAATGTATGATCATTTAATGAGTCCATAGAAGGTAAAATCGGTGGTTTTTCATATTTAGAGAGTCTGAAAACAAATTAAAGATGACTCCAATGTTTTCCTTTTTTGTAATATTAGTCTCTCGAGGCCAAAAAAGAGATAAATTATCACTCAAAATATTCCCTTTCAAACCTTTTAATGAGTGGGAAAGGAAGCAAGATCACTCGATAATCTTTTCATGTTTAGGGAGTCTGAAAAGAGTTTAAAGAAGACTCCAGGGGGTTCCTTTCTCATATATCCATGCAGGTCCAAAAAAGAGATAAAATTTTACCTAGATGCATTCTCATGTATTTACGAGCACGAGAAAGAACAAAGACTAAGATCAATATGCCCCCATCTTGAATGATGGGGGATTAACTCTAGAATGATCATCAAAGGTTGGAGTCATGCCCTACAAGCTTCAATTCATTCACCGACTTTGAGATTGTCACCAATTTCTCTACTACAAGGAGAAAGAGGATAAGAGGGGATGAAATGAAGGTTCAAGAGACTGTTTCATTTTTTAATGAGCTTGGCACAAAAAAAATAACTATGCTCAGGGCTTTGGGTGCAATACCCAGATTGTTGTTTCATTTTTTAATGAGCTTGCTACAGAGAGGAAAACTATGCTCAAATCTTTTGTTTCATTTTTTAACGAGCTTGCCACAGAGAAGAGAAAATTTTACTCATGACCTCTATTTCATTTTTTAACGATCTTTCCATAGAGAAGAGAAACTATGCTCGTGGACTCTTCTTGATCATGGCTTCCAAGAGAATAATGCTCTGGAAGAACACCATGTCAAGGGACAAAACTCAGTCATGGCTTCCAAGAGATCTTCATGAATGGAAGAAAATCACTTTGGAAGGAACACATGTCGGGGGATGCAACAGGGTTAAGGAGATCAAGCTCCAATAGCCCTATTGAAAATATCACCATGTCAACTACCAGATCCAAATCGTTGGAAGTTGAAGTGATGGGAGACAATGGAAAATCGACAGCAGAGGGGGATATAGAGTGTATATCTGCCTTAATTTTTTCACGAGGGGGAAGAAAAGAGGATCGATGATGGTTATCATCCTTAGGTAGCTTGTCAATGCTCGACATTTCCTTAATAGATTCATCAGAAGGAAAAATTGGGGAAATGTAATCGATCGCGGATGACAAGGAACTTAACCGTGATGGAATCAAGTAACTGTCGGGTGCCAATAGATGTTGGTCATCCAATGAGGGAGAAGTGGATTGGATAGAAATGTATGAGGTTTCAGTTGGACTAAGTGGCATGGTGTCACCTAGTACATCGAATTGTAATGGACTAGGTATAATGCAAGGGTCAGATGATTCCAAATAATAATAAGCCACAGTCGAAATCATATCGACGGTGGAAATATGATGTATAGTCGGTGGAAGTTGTGTAGGGAGGGTACCCATGAGGCCAAAATATTTTAGTAAGCCAACACCAACACTTTCATATGTGATCTTGTGGTCTCCCAATAAAGGAATATTGTTGGTAGCGGGAGCGTGAGCATTGGCCGTGAAAAACTCTAACTGATCAATAGTGACAATTTTTCCCTGATGAGGAAATTGTACACATCGAAAGAACGATGAGGAAACGATAGACATAGCATAAAACCAACTTCTTCCAAGTAACAAGTTGCAATCAAAGGGAGCATCGACCACCTCGACATCAACAGTGACAGTTTTTCCACCCAATTGGATGGGCAGGGACTGTAAAACCTTGTGGGGATGAAAACCTCTCCCATTAAAGGTTTGTAACATCATTGGGGATTTGTTAAGTGTGGGTGATTTTAAACCTTTCCAACATGCTAAATATAGGACACATATTGAGGCTTCCTCATCCAGAATAGTTCGGTGGATTTGTTGATTGTGAACAACAACATCAACTTGGAAAGAAAGTTGGTGGGAGAGTCAAGATGCATAATTTTCCAGGTTAAACATGATATGCTTGGAAGAATCAGGATAAACAGTGCCAATAGCAGCCAAGAGCATTCTACGTTGACTGGGGCAGTGTTGTAGAACTTCTAACACAGACATAGCACACGGTGCTTGATACAAGTCTTCAACAATGTTGTACTTATGGGTGGCACGTGAACTAGGATTAAAGGTATATTTGTGGATAGTGCTCTTAGGAGGGCATAAGATAGAGTCAAATGTAGGTTTCTCAATTTGAAATGGTCCAGATGGAGGATTAACCAATGTGGGACTAACGGAGGATGATGATGGATCCGATAAAGTATTGGTACCATTAGTGTATTTTCCTTTGTCAGGGTTAGCTAGTGTGTCGTATGTCTTAGAGTGAGTGTTAAAATTAATCCCATTAAACATATAAATATGTGCAATCATTGAGGCCTCATCATGAGGATGGCTATAACTTACCCCAGGAGAGGGGGTTTGAGCAACCATGGATTGTTGTTGTGAAAAAGGCTGAGTAAGAACAACGGGTTGTGAATTTCCATAGAAAATTTTATCCACTTCATTGCGATGTGGACAGTCTCGAGTGTAGTGATCGTCACCACAAATGATACATGAGAATTTCAGTTTCCATTGTGGTTGCTTTTCAGTAGTAGGTGTTTGAGCTTGATTTTTTGGTTGTTCATTGTTATTAGTATGTTTTGATTTATTTTTTGTCTTCTTCTTACCTCTGGATTGTTGTGAAGGGGAAGATTGAACTGCATTCACCTCAGAGATCTGAGTTTTGGGGGAGGTAGAGGAGAGTGTGGTCGATTGGGAAGTAGATTGATATTTGATAGAACCGATAACACCATCCACATGAGATGAGGATGACGGCTTGGATGGATCAGTATTAGCTTGAGCAACATTCAGAAGCAAATCATACAATGTACCAGATTGGGAATAAACCAAATCTAAGTACTGAGCTCGAGAAATGGTTTCTTCCTCAGTGACTGCACCACCCATAGTGACATCGTGAGAGATCGGAGGTAAAAGTTATTTGGTAAACCATTATTCCAATAATATGTTGGGAATGATTACCTTGATCATCCTTCATCATCGTCTCCACTCATGAATATGGTCAGAGATATGCATGGAGTCAGTTTGACGAAGGGAGGTCAAGAGTTCAGTACCCATCTCGTAGCAAATAGGTAGTTGAAAGTGCATGAGGAAAGACATGGAAAGGGAGTTGAAATCATGAAAAGAAGCTCGTGGTAGTTCAATATACCACTTTGTTGCTAAGCCCATAAGTGTTCACTGGAAAAGACTCAAACATATAGAATCATCCATGAGGGAATTTGATGAACACCACAAATGGAAATTCATCACATGGTTATTTGGATCTTCTCCAGATTTTCCGTCAAATTTTGGAATATCGGAAGGAAGTTTAGCTGGGATAACTAGCCAAACCGGTGAATGAAAAATAGGATCATTAGTCAACCGAGAAAATTCTAGGAGATCCAAAGTCGCAAGGAAAGGTAGTTGTCGGTTAATTTGTGGATGATACTAGTGTGGCATAGGAACACTAGTAGGACCATAAACTGGGTTAGGTGGATAGTTGTAATCAGTAGGTCCTCCTACATACGATTGTTTCTGGCTAGGATAAGCATGATTTGATGATGGCTAAGAAAAATTTGCATCACCCGGTGGGTTCTAAGCATTATAAGACGGGTGATTTGCTTTCCCATAAGGAGGATAAACATTTTTCTCTTGAGGATGGTAAGGATTAGATCCTGAAGGTGGATACACATTAGACCCATGAGGAGGATAAGGTTTTTGTCCCTGAGAACTCCAGGTGGTGTTTGGGATGCCGCCCAGATAAGGTTGTCCATAAGACGTTCCGGAAGGAACAAGATTTGATACTCCTCCTTGTGGGTTATGATATGATTTCCCCCCAATGTGGGGTTGTGTAAAAGTGCCTCCTGAAGATACTCCTCGGGATTGTGAAGGGCTTCTAGAAAATGAAGGTTTCCCCACTCCCAGCAGTGGATTAATGATTGGGGTATGACTAGCAAAGGGAGGTTTCCCTCCAGGAGGAGGAGCATGAAAAGGGGGCTATCCCCCAGGAGGGGCAGGCCCACCATAGAATGGTGGTCCTTCGAGAAGGAAAGGTCCACTAGATGGTGGTTTCCCTTCAGTCGGTTGTATTTGGCTGGAAAGGGTCTGCATTCTTTGGTGCAAAGATGTCCTGGCAGGATCTTGCGGAACATGTAGAACTGTAAAGTGAATATTTGTAAAAGCGGTGGTAGGGATCGAAGTGACTTGGGAATGAGTAGAGGTGATGAGTCTAGCATTAGGATAGACTTGTATTGACGCAACAACAGGGTTAATGACCTGATCGATGGGGTGATTCATGGTTTGACCAAATGGTCCGCTTTCAACAGGAGGGTTATGAGGATTAAAGGGTTGTCAAAAGGACTCAAAATGCTCATAGAGATCGTGTCCTGATGAAGTCGTCCATACAGAATGCACAGGTGTGGGTTTTTTATCTACTATAGTGGTAGGATGAACATGAGTCCTATACTCATCACCGAAGGTTGGTTCTGTGGATCCCATATATGTCTCGGTAAAATCTCTCGTAGGTAACTGTGGGACCTCTTTGTCTATGACGTTCCCAAGGGAGTCTAAACGAAGAAAAAGTTGTTTGAGAGGGGTTACCAACACAGATGTAGTGCGAGGAGTGGGATTCTCAACCATAACCAAAGTTCCTTATGAGTTATCTAACAGAGGAGCAACAACACTCCCAGCATCAGATTGATTTTCTACCTCTCCACGGTAGTTGTCTTATGGAGGGTTAGGAGGTAAGGGTTGGTAGCCTTCCGAAGGCATCCCTTTCATTCTACATGATTGACGAAGACCTTTATCATCTAAAGGCTCAATTTTAGAGAATAACAGTACGCGCTGGAAATCTAGGGCCAACTAACAAAAAGAAGCAATATACGCTAATAAAATCTAGGAATCAAAACCAAGAAAACAAAACTTCTCTCAACATTCATACTAGTTGGTGATTAAATCCAATGTTGCATGATCAAGTCAAGAAGGGGCTAGGATATGGTGGAACAGTTACAATGTGACCTGCTTAACAAACTTTCACCTTGGTGCAAGCTTCCATGTAGTAATTGTGGATTTACCCTCCAAGGAGCCCGAGTGAGTTTGACCAATGTCTATCCAAGGTATAGTGAGACTTCCCTTCACAGTCACCTCATGTAAGTACCTAAGGATTATGGAAAATATGGAAACCAACTTGCAGCCAACCCCTGGGCAAGCACAGTCGACAGTCCAATCTGAATGCATGGGCAGGATAACAAGTCTGAAATCAACTCGAGAGGATCCCACACATAATCATGGGTATACCTTCAAGTAACCCCCAATATATGATTCGACCACTACAAATAGTTGAACCACGGAGGGATAATCTTCGTAACTCACCTGATGCGACCTCATGTGTAACCCTTGCATGTGAGGGGAATCCCAAAAAGCCTATACAACAATTGGATTTGACTCTCCCTATCTCAGGATGATAATGTTCATTTTGAAAACTTTGGAGAGTTTTACTCACAACCTAATCCAAAGTGCTAAACCTAGTCTAATGTTGGTCGAAGATCCTAAAAACAAAATTGTTCTAGATAATTTTTAATTAGCGTTGATTTTATGGATGTTCTTTACTCAAAGGGTCTATGACAATGAAATTGATGGTATGATGACTCAATTCCCAAAAATGCACAAGAATATGATAAGAAATCATTTCTTTCTATAAATGGCTATTTAAGGGAAAGAGAGAAAGTTTTTTTCACTATCAAACACTAATATGCAATGTCCTCAATCGATTTGTTTCTCACTCAAATCCGATGCAATGCTAAAAATTTCAGAAATGCCTTCTAATATCCAAACCAAGCACTAAAATATGTCATTTTTCTTATATGTGAATGATAATCAGATGCAATACTTCTAAATGTCAATTAGACTTCAAGAATAAACAATCAAAAGCAAACTTCACACAAAACAAAAAATACACTCTCGTCATGAAATAGACAAGAAGGACAAACATAACCAAATTGCAAACAAGAACCAAAAACCTCAAACAAAAAAGAAATGATGGAAAGTTGACCTCAAAGATCAAATGAAAAGTTCATAGACCTTTGGATTTCCTCACAAAAAGTTTCACTCAATCAGATAAAGGAGAAGAAAACAACAAGTTAACTCTAGGTCAGCAAAGACAAAGAGTTATTGCAAAGCAAGGAAAAATTTCAAAAATCCAAGAAAGAGATGAATAATCCTTAGAAATCAAATAATTGGAGGATAAACAAGGACACACTAAGATAGCACCAACCCTGAGCAGATGAATCAACAAAAAGACCGAGGAAAAACCAATTTCTAAGAATCCCCAGTGGAGTCGCCAATTTCTGTTGTAGGTGAATCCCCTTGTGGATAAGTGGATTCCCTCTTGATCTCTAGACTCCTAAGGCCAAGAAAGACAGGGCTTAACATGGATATTGACTTTCATTTGGATCTGATCAAGCTAATGAATGAAAGAGAAGGAGAAATATGTGTACCTTATGAATGATGTTTGTCCTTGCAAAGTCCAGGCTGAGCTTCGATATTGAGCTCCCTAATAGATCCTGTAAGACAAACAAAGATACAATGTACTTCCTACTCTACTAATATTAGCTCAATCATATATCCATCTACTGCAGACAAACTCATATGGAACAAGCACAAGTTTGAAAGAAACAGGCCAAGCATTGATTATATTAATGAGAACAAGTAAAAGTACTTACAATCCTTTGAATGAAGGTGTAGCAACCTCTTCCAGTTATCCTTGTCCAACCCATTTTCTCAATCAATCTCCACTGATTGCTTTGATGACATCTCACTCATGAGATCATAAGTTTGATGTAATTCCCAATCTCCATTGTGCCTTTCACCATGAGAAGGCTTCCTTATATAACCTTGGAGAGGTCCAACCACTTGAGAGATATTTGGGATAAGTTGAGGATTCGTCTCCTTCATTTGAGGATATCCCCTAAGATAATTACTTGACCATCTATTTGAATCCAACTACCTTCAGGAATTGAGGGATTCTTCCCTTATTTTCCTTAACAAACCTAGAATTTGATAGAAAGAGGGTAGCACTCCCCCATAAGGGTGCACAGGGTGCTCAAGCACTCCCCCATAGAGGCTCAGGGAGTGCCAACACTCCCTGATAGTGGGTAGGGGAGCGCTCCTCTCCAAAATCCATTTTTTTGTGGTTTTCTTAATGGCAAAAGGCTTGTACTTCCTGTCAAGTGGTTTCTCTTCTTCCAAACTGACCTTTGAGGTGTCTCAAGTGTATTTGTGATTTCATTAGAGGCACGACATGGGAAATATGGCAGTATGATTCTTATGACACTTGCAACACTTTTGGTCAAGATGCAACACTTGCAGACAAGATACGACACTTACAACACTTGTAATGATGATACTTGCAACACTATCGAAGTGAGTAATTTTGAGCTGTAACAGTCTCTCAAAATATTTGATACCCATATTGGTGGAGAAGGTATGGAAGGTGTTTTTCAACTCCGAAAATTCTTGGCCCTTATATTGAAGCAATGTTGTCCATCTCATGTACTAGTCGTCATAGTTACCAACAGGGTAATATTGTTCCTTGACCACATCCACAAAATATCCCAATTGGGATCGGCGCCATATATTCTTCACTCCTATGTGGAAATTTCTTCCTAGTAATTTTCCCACAAATTTTTGACATGGGGAATATATTTAAGGAGTGCAAAGGTGATTTTTCCCTATCGATAAAATTGTGAACAAAGAAATAACCTTCTAGTAGATTTAACCATTTTTCTAGGGCATCTGCATCAATCTGACCTTCAAATACGAGAATATAAAAATTCACTTGTAACTTGAAAGGAGAGGTGACTCCAAATTGGTCGCTTGATGAATATGCACCTTTTTTTATCGTTACGTATTGAAGGATGTGGGAAAACATTTCCATCATTTCATCCCTACGTCACGTGAGATCTTGCTCAAGCAACAAATTAATAGAATTGTCTGCTCTATCGTTTTTGTTTTCTTCCTCCATGGAGGGTTTCTTGGGAGTGTTATAGATATTTTCCTTAATATATACAATCTCGACATGCAAATTTATATACTCGGACCTCGTCAGGGACACGCACTGAAAAATGATCAAGAGAAACCTGCTCTCATACCACTGATCTGGATTATTTTTAGCATGAAATGAGAGGGGAGATATAATAAATAAATGTACAAAGATATATAAAATATCCAATAATATAATAGATATTTATTATATGTATAACCATAACCATAGAGATATAGTAATACACAATTTCTATTAATGAGCAAAATGTACAAAACCGTAGAAATACAGAGTGAGAGACTCGCTAAAATGGTGACAACTTATTTATGAGAAGAGATGTGACGGATACTCACATTTACAAGAAGATGATTAAAATGAGGCTCTAAATTCCTTTTTAACATAAATAAAATCCAGAACCCTAACCCCGGAAGATGAAAAGCCAACAATTTTGTGAACCCCATTTTGGCTAGCTTGGTGTATCAACTTCCCAGGGGCATAACTTTGGCATACGATCTCTATTTGGGGCACACGATAGCATGTTGGAAAGTATCGTCAAGAAGATTCGTTTTGGTTGCTAAATAAGAGAATTCAACTATAAATGAGGTGATTTATCCCCAAAAAAAATCATTTAGGCCCTCAAAATGGCACTAGAAGTTTAGGAACTGAACAAATGCTAAAAATAGTAAATTTCTAGAAGACTGTTTTGAGCCTATAGGAAGAGGTGTGTGGCCAACGATATCCACCTAGATCATAAAAGAAAATATTATTTACCCTATTGACAAGGAATAATGTTAAAGTGCCATGGTGTTGAAACCAAAGAAACATGATCCCAAAAAATTAAGAATTTGTGTCAATTTATGGGGACTCATCAAACTGACCATGAAAGATTTGTTCCCCACCCCCTTTTATGATGAAATAATCAATGAATTCATTGGTCATGAATGCTACTCATTCACTTATGGGTTCTTAGGTTATAATCAGGTTCCAATAACAAAAGAATATCATCCAAAAACAACATTTGTCTTGGATTTGGATCCTTCGCCTACAGAGTCATGCCATTTGGATTGAAGAATTCACCAATGGTTTTTTCGAGAATAGTTGTTAAGGAATTTAAATATTATTTCTATAAAAATATGGTTGTATATTTTGATGACTGGACAATATATATTCTATTCAAAAATCTCTCTATGGCTAGGGGAAAACCACAACAGATAGAACAAAACCCAAAAATCAACTATAATCTCAAGTATTCTATATAAATGAAATCTTAACAAGAGAAGGATATAATCCTACCTTGTCTCGATGTTTGAATAATACCACCATTGAAAACACGACCCAAAGATTTTCACCTGTAACTTGTCTTCAACAACCAAGATATGCAAGCATGTGGTAATGATATATAATGTTAGGATATAAATCAACATAATCCCTTAAAATACATAACAAATAGAGCCATGGAAAGAAATATAATATTTTCAAGATATCAATTGGAAAATAAGAGAGTATTTCTATTAATGTAATCGACAAAAGTACATAGGTGACAAACGTTTATAATGGCACATATCAGAACCGAGAAACTAAGTCCCTCTAGTTGGGCCTCCACCACTTCAATCCTCAACAAAGGCAAGCTCACATGTAGGAGTCAATAAATTTCTCCACTACAAGATAATAATATCTTGGTGGATGAACACACAATGTTAATACTTTCAAGGACAAATGGATGTAGACTCAATTGAGGTGAAATTTCTCTAGAATGTCTTTTCTCTCAACCTTTTTTTGTGTATCCACAAGGCTTCTATATGGATCAATTTATAGCCTCCAAATGGAATTGAATGGTCAATTCAGAGCATTTCCAGTATATGGAAGGTCAAGGATCATAGATCTCATGACATGGCATGGAAACCCGACACAATTTTTATTTTTTGTGCACCAAACCTGATGTACGCAGGTTGTAATGGACCAACATGTGTACATACATGTGTTGTATAGCTGTCAAGTCACATACATGTCTAAAAATGAGTATTTTTAAGTTCTGGAGTGATTCAAAAAGTGGAAATGAAGGATGAAGAGGGAAATGGAAGGCCATCCAATCAAGATGCATGGAGTGTGGAAATTTTTTCTATAAAATATCCCCCCTAATATACATTTCATTAAGGTATATCATTAACAAAATCAAGAAAAACCATCGATAATAAAAGTAGGTGTCAAGGAACTGAGTACATTCAACAAGTATGAATAAGGGTGTTGAGGTCGAACACTTGAAGAAACCATCGAGAAAGATACATTGATGTATTCCAAACTATCTATGGTGAGAGAACCTTCCACTGATGACGGCAAGCCCATGTGTATTCATAGGACTCTATATATCGATTACATAATAGATGAGTTGAAGTCGATGGAAGGAGACCCATTGAAAGGAGAGCATTATAATATCTCTCATCATCCAACGCAAGGTGAAAATAAATACATTGATAATTAGGAGGAGATCATATGAATAGGATGTTCATGAAAAAATGAGCATGTGCATCTCTCACATGAACCAAATGCATGTAGTGCAAGAAAGAGACCCTTTGAATAGCATCCTATAAGGAAAATTGCTTACAAAGGTGAGGAAGCCACAAAAAGGGATAATTGAATCCAGGATACAGCATGAATCCCAATGTGTGAACATATTTCTTGTCGTCGAACACAAGGGAAACCCCCAATCAGTGACCAATGAAGATATGTCAAATGTTATAGGTTCAAGGTTACCTACCAATGATGAAAATAGACCTAGAGTGTGAGGCAGGAAAACAACTTCATGTGATTATGATATACACTGAGGGTATGGTTGACATGAAAAGCCAATAGTTTTGAGGAGTGGGCGACACAGGATTTATACTTCCTTTGAACAAGAGCATGAGAAATATGGATAAATCAGGAAACATAGACTTAACATTGATTATTGACAAAATTTTGTGACGCAAGAGGAATCAACAAACTCTTCATAAGTATTGGAAGAATAAAAAGGCATAGGAGTAGACTCTAAATAACAAGATCAACTTCGTAAGGTCATTCTAAACCCAAACCTTGGATGAAAATGGACTCAAGGGTTTTTTCTTTGTTCAAAGGTGACACAATTTTTGCCGATAGGAGATAATATTATTTTCTCACTTGTCTCTCTTTTTTGTTTTTCATAGTAAAAGAAATGCTATGATATAGGAGAGGAAACAATTGTCGCGAGTAAGAAACTAGTTCCAAGGAACAAATCACACCTATTCTCAATGTAGGGAAGTTCATGCAGGACATGGACACTTGGGGGGATGTTTCAACTATGGGTAAAGGGTTTCAAGATGAAAAGTATATATGAAAGGCATTTCCTGGATAATGTTGATAATTTATAGGGGAAAAGGGATTATAATGAGAAAGAGGGAGCCGACATTAGTCTCAACAATTCAATTAGGATAATGGGATGCAATTACAACTTAAATCAACAAGGGTCCTTTTTTGTACATGTTATTCCCCTAGGCCCGAAAAGTATAAAATAATACCTAGGATAACTCTTATAGCCAATGGAGAAAATAATATTCATTTTTCATAACTAGTCTACTTGGTCCATAAAAGGGTTAAACTTATACCAAATAAACGTCCTTTCAAAAACATTTAACAAGTGTGAAAGAGACAAGTTTACTCAAAAATATTTTCATTTTTTTTAGTCTAAAAAGAGATTAACTAAGACTCTAGGATGTTTTTTAAAGAAACATGTCATGGCAGAGGCCAAGGCTCCCATGCAGGATTTTTGTCGAATTCCAACAACATACAGGTAGCTGACACAATCTTGGGAGAACCCAAATCTTTCTAAGACAACCAGGATAAAATACTTCTAGAGGATCCTTCATCTACAATACATTGACGAACACCCATTATCTAGAAGGGTAAAAAAGAATGAATTTGAGGCTCTAGAATATCATCCCAATCAAAGGAAACCATCCTAGGACTTGGAGGGAGTGTACTCAGAGAGAGTGGAATGATCCCTTATTTAGAAGGTATGAAAATAGAACTTCTAAGGACGTCGTCAAAAGATGCATCACCTCCCAAAATAAGAGTGGGATTGGATAAAGATTGCATCAACAATATCACTCCCTTAGACTTGTCACTATCCTAAAGAAGAGTGGGATCGATCGAATATTTCATCGACACAAACACTTCTTCAATTGTTGGTTGAATAGGATGTGAGAAAACATGGTCAAGAGATTTATCACTTCACAAAACATGAGTGGTGTTGGAAGAATATTGCATCGACACAACCTCTAGTTGAATAGGTTGTGGGACAACATTGTCAAGAGACACATCACTCCCCAAAACAAGAGTGATGTCGGCCTAAGATTGCATTGACATGAGCATTGGTTGAACATTATGTGATACAACATGGTCAAGATATGCATCACTCCCCATAATAGGAGTTGTGTCCACCAAATATTTCATCGACATGATCGCTATATCAACAAAAGAATGATTATAATGTTGGGAAAACAAATATGACTGAGAACGCGCTTCTCGTACCACTGTCGTAGCAGAGAACAAATAAGTTAGGTGATTTCCTTTGCAATTTATACAAAGGAACTTTGGATTGTTTCCTATACATATAGGATTATCAATTGTAGAAATTCCCCTAGCATGACTTGAAGTGGTCGGTGACATGCTCCCAGCATGAATTGTATAGGCTAGTAGTATATCTACAACATGAATTGCAAAGGTTGGTGATATTTTTCCAATGTGAATAGCAATGACTAGATTTGTTCCCCCAACATGACTTGTAGTGTTTGGTTTCATACCCCCAGCATGACTTGTAGAGGCTGGTGACAGGTCTCCAACATGACTAGCAAAGGTTGGTGATAGGTTTCCAACATAACTAGCAGAGGTTGGTTTCAGGTCTCCAACATGACTTGCAAAAGGAGGTGACAGGTCTCCAACATGACTTGCAGAGGTTGGTGGATTAATACCATTATGACTCATAGTGACTATACTTTTGCTTCCAAAATGGCTTGCAGTGGATGGTTGCGAAATTTGAGACCATGGTCTTGGGAAAAAGACTGGTTTTGAGAGATTGTTGGTCAAGAAGGGTTATGTTATACACCATGTCCCTTCCCAGAAGGATAGTATCCTCCTTCAAAATAAATCATAAATGTTTGTAATGGAATCATCACCGAGGAATCCGCTAGCGAGGAGAAAGCAACATGACATGGGTTACTCATGTGAGGATATGTGTTTCCCTCATATGAAGGAAATCCATGAAATGGGTTTCCCATAATATAAAAATGACTCCCCTCATATGGCACACCAGGGGATAGAGGAAGGTTCTCCATGAGAAAATCATTTGCAGGAACCAACATAGTGGGAGAAGGATACGTGGATGGGATATAATAAGTAGAAGGACCACCCATTTGAGCACTTTCTCCTGGAAATGTGAATCTAGGATTGGGTCTAGAGGAAGGAGGATTCCAACATCCTACCATAGGATATGGTTGAGGGATATGACCTCCATGAAAAGAAAATGGAGAATAAGGAGGCATCATGCCCCCATACCCAAAATTATGATTCACATAAGACAAGGAGACAAAGGATGGAAACTGTGAAGTCATGTCTAGCATACCAATAAATAAATAATTAGAGGCCCAAGGTATTGGATGATGATTATGATTCATCATACCGTTCAGAAATAAAAAAGGATCCATCCCCATGGACTGAGAAAATATCATGGTTTGGGTAGCACTAACTAAGGGAGTTACATGGGCTCCACCAACCATAGCAGTCAAAACTCATGATGGAATACAAAATACTAGGGCCAAATAATAATCAAAGAGCACACTCATAAATAAAGTTAAAATACAATGCAGACAAACATGATATGATGGTTTTAAGGGACCTCCCAAACTAAAGTAGGTATGCCTCACCCAAGAGGGGCCTGAGACTCCCAAAAATAGAGTGGATGTGTCATAATCAGTTATAAGGACCCATGTAGGATTCATAGCGCAGTTGGTCAGATACCTCCAGAGAGGAAATCCTCCATAAATTATGCGTTTTTTCCAATACCTATCTAACTCAAGGTACTTGCAGAATAACCCCTACAAGAAACTTATGTGGTTACCTATGTCAAGCAACTAGAGTCACCATGACATAACCAATCCTTAGGAGAGAAGTTGCAAGTCCGGTCCACCATATGGGCAGGGTATAAAATCCCAAAATATTGAAAGAACTGCCTCTCAAGGAGGTAAAGGCACTAGCAAGACACCCAAATATGAATAAAACCCCAGAAATATCTTTGATGCTAAGAAGGTATTAGAGGGATATCTCTACAACCAACTTCACGCGACCTCGTGCTTAACTCCAGTGTGAGGGGAGCCTGATGAGGACACCAATTATAAAATGGGTTTAACCACTCCTTGGTTAGACACATACGTTTAAGTTTTATAGCCATGGATAAGTTTACTCACAAGATCCTATTCCAAGGCCCTAGGTCATATACTTGTTTGTCTACCCTCAAAAATAAAATCATTTCTAATCAATTTTAATTATTCATCATTAATTTCAATGGCTTATTCTTACTCAAGATGTGCAATCATGAAACTGACAGTATGATGACTCAACATAAAAGAAGAAAATATAAAAGCACTACTAATTACTAGTATTGATTTTCAATGAGATGGTATGCTTATAAATGTTGCTACCAGAATGAAATCTTTACAATTTCAATGAAATGAAACCTTTCCTAATATGCCAAAACTAATGTAAGGAATCCAAAAGTGAAAATTCCATAATTAAAATGCAATAAAGCAATTTTATTTTTTTATTTTTAGTATAATAGAATGAAAATGCAAGGAATGAATAAATAACCTCTCAGAAAGACCCTACTGCAAGAAAAAGGAGACAAGCCAAGAGGATACCAAGAAGTACCTACTCAAACCCAAAACACAAGGAAGAAAAAAATAAGGACAAAGAGTTCACCCAAGAATTCACCAACAAAGTGGCTTCCTATCACTCTTTAGGCACTTAATAGTCAGAATAGGGACCCAAGAAGTCTCAGAAACTAGAAAAACTCACCCAAAAAATACCAAACTCAGCCAAAAATACTAAAGAGATAGTGTGTGTTACCTAAAGGAAGAAAACTCATATATGTACGTGCCCTAAAGGAAGACAACTCACGTATGTACGTTTCCTGTCAAGGGAAATCCCGCGTATGTCAAGGAAGACACTTCCTGGGAAAGGGTTAATCCAAGAAACTCAAACATAATGAAAAATACATATTGTGAAGAAATAGGTGACAGAGAAAATTGGGAAAACAAAGAGAAAACCAAGGAGAAACAACACCCAATACCCCAAAAGGGAAATCTCCTCAGTGGATTCATCAATTCTATTATGAGGAAAATATCTCTATGTCTAGGGGAACACCATGATATATGGAACAACACACATAAATAAACTCTAATATCAAGTATGCCATATAAATTAAATGCTAAAAAGAGAAGGCTAGAAGCCTACCTCATCTGGATGTTTGAAGAAGACCACCATTGAGCACACAACCCAAATCTTTATACCTGCAACTTTGTCATCAACAACCAAGATACACAAGAATGTGGTAATGATATATAATGTTATCATATAATCAGAATAATCCATTAACAAGAATAATATATACACCCCGGGAAAGAAATAAAAATATTTTCAATATATCAATTGGACGAGAAGAGCGTATTTATTTTAATGTAATCAACAGAAGTACATAGGTGGAAAATTTTTGTAATGAAACATATAGGAACCGAGAAACTAAGTCCCTCTAGTTGTGCCTCCACTACTTCAATCCTCCACAAAGGCAAGATCACATGTAGGAGTTAATGAAATTCTCCACTACAATATAAAAAGAGCTTTGGGGTTGAACACAAGAAATTCATACTTTCAAGGACAAAGGGATGCATACTCAATTTAGGTGAAATTTCTCCAGAGTGTCTTTTCTCTCAACCTTTTTTTGTGAATCCACAAGGCTTGTATATGGCTCAATTTAAGCCTTAAAATGAAAATGAAGGGTCAAGTCGGAGTGTTTCCAGTGTATGGAAGGTCAAGGATCACAGATATCATGACATGGCATGGAAACCTGATGCAAATTTTATTTTTTGTGCACCAAACCCGATGTTCGGGGGATGTAATGGAGCATATTGGTACATACACACGTTGTATAACTATAAGGTTGCATACATGTATAAAATGAGTACTTTTAAAATATGGAGTGATTAAAAAGGGGGAATGAAGTCTACAAAGGGAAATGGAAGGCCATCCAAGCAAGATGCATGGAGTGTGGAAAAAAATTCTATAACACTTCGACTTATGTTAGAAGGTTGTAGACAAATTCAAGTATCATTAAACATCAGGAAATGCATATTTTCCACACCAATTGGAATCCTTCTAGGACATGTGGTATGTAAAGAGGTATTAAAAGTCTACATGGTAAATATTGAAATCATCCTCGGTCTAAATCCACCTGTGAATAAAAAACAAATCAAAATCTTATTGGGACACACTAGATATTATAGGAAGTTTATATGCCACTATTTGTACATCACCTTCCCAATATATGAGCTCTTGTAAAAGGATGCTAAGTTTATATGGACCCAATATTGTCAGGAATCATTTGAATTCTTAAAGAAGAAGTTAGTCGAAGTCCCCATTCTAAAATTTCTAGACTAGTTGAGAAACTTTTGTGTCCATGTCGATGCATCCAATGTAGCCATCAGGTCAGTATTAGCAAAACCATACAATGGCACAATTGATCATCCAAATGCATACGCACGTCCAAAACTGAATAAGGAATAAATAAATTATTCGACTACGGAAAGGGAAGCCCCATCAATGATATTTTCTCTACAAATGTTTCGTCACTACATACTTGCAAATCCCTTCACATTTTTTACAGACCATCAAAAACCGAAATACTTGGTCAATAAATCAATCCATCAAGGAAATATTTGTTGTTGGTCACTCTTATTTCAATAATTTTAATTTGAAATAATCATACGATCGAGGAAGAACAATGTCTAACCTAACCACCTATCATGACTTGAAACATGGGAATACCTAATAGGCATCGACAATGATCTCCCCGAAACACACTTATTTTGATTTGAATATTCCCCTAAATACTTAGAAGATTTTGATAATTTCCTAGAAGATGGAAATGCCCCAGAGGACCTCCGAATGGGAAAAAATAAAGTTCTATCCCTCAAAGCTGCACCTTTCACAATCATAAATAGATATTTATACAAAATGGGAATTGATTATGTTTTAAGAATATGTGTGTCTGAGCACTAGAGGGATTATATTATCAACAAATCTCATGTAGGAGCAGTCGAGGGTCACTTTTAGGCTGACACGACAACCATAAAGATACTGCAATCTAGCATGTGGTTGTTGACTCTACATAAATACTATTGGGACCAAGTAATAAAATGTGATAGTTGTTAGAGGCTTGGACGACCTCTACCGAAAAAATAAATTCCACTAAGTTTGATAAACCCCAACCATACATTTGAAATCTAGGCTATCGACTTCGTCGGGCCATTTCCACAAAGGACAAGAAGAACCAGTGCCAATTACATTATTACTGAGATCGAATACATGACTAAGTGGGTAGAAGATGAGCCAATCAAATATCGTACTAAAAATATAGCGAAAAAATTCATCTATGAGAATATAATTACAAGGTTTAGTTGCCCTCTAACATTAATAAGCAATCAAGGAACTCACTTTGTGAACGAAAGAACTAAAGTTCTGCTAGAATATTTTTTGATCGACCATAGAAGAACAAAACCTTACCATCAAAAAGAAAATGGGGAAGTCGAATTTAAGAAAACATTACACAAACGACTCACAAATATTTGCAGCCTCAGCAAAGATGACTAGGATGACAAGATTCATGTTGTAGTCTGGTTATATAGATCAACATACAAGTGATCCACTAGGAAGAATTCATTTAAGCTTGTCTACAGACAAGAAGCGGTTATCCCTTTACAATTTTGGACCAATTCTGATAAGGTTGCGGCTATAGGAAAATTTGACGATAGAAAAAGTGTGAATGAACGAATGTATCAATTAAAAAAACTCAAAGAAGGAATATTAATAGAAATACATCACCAGGAGGTTCATAAGAAACAATAGAAAGAATGGAATGATCAACATATAAAAAAAAAAAAAGATATAAAATATGGAGATTTAGTCTTGTTATATGATAGTCTCATAAAAGGTAAACCTAAAAAATTAGAGACGGGATGGCTTGGACCTTATGCTGTAGAAGATATTCGACCGACCAGAGTTGTCTAACTCCAAACATGATTAGGGAAACCATTTAAGAAATTAATTAATGGTGCCCTTCTAAATAAGTACCATGTGTAAAAGAAAAGAACCCTATTGGAAACATTTAGCAAGGAATTGCCAATAGGAACCACCTAAAGTCAAGATAATGCAACATAGTGGCTGAATTCATAAAAAAAATCGACTAATTATACTTATGAGAAATAAACCCTACTTAAATCTAATAAACAAAAAAATGTTGGAAAAATTTAGGGATGTGAAACCGAAAAGGTAAAATATTTAAAACACCACCATGGCATCAAAGAAAAGTAGCAACAAAGCATAATGGAGAGAGAAATAATCCCATGGTTGATCCTAAGACAAAGAAGCAGAAGATATTATAGACATTCCACCCCATCAACCGACTTACGACAAATACTTATGAAAATATAATCAAGAAAGAAGATAAGATCGACAACAAGTGAGCACAGATCAAGCAAATGCAAATCAAGCGAGTGGAGACTAAGAGAGCATGAATCAAACTAGCATGGAGAATGATAACATCATTCAAACATATTCAAACATAGAAAACTAAATGAGAAGATAAGCTACCAGCGAAATCAACTAAGTCATCTCAATAATAAAGAACAAGACAACTCAATAAAATTGGTCGATCGTCCCACATACCGACCATGAATAAACAGAGGAGACTTCGTCAGTTGATACCATGACAATGTCAATCAAGGAAACAATGATGTCAACAAAGAAATAACATTTAATTATGGATAGGTAATATCCAAACATAATATTAATGCCAAACAACACGAAAAATGATCCTTGTATAGTCACTCACATAACAGATAATCACACTACTATGTGCAGTAATCAATTACAAAAAATATCAATTAATGACTAATGGGACACGAACGAACGACAGTCGAGCAACGATAAATACGTTCACTCATTTGAATTAGTTGTACCACTAATATTTATGACAGAAGAGAGCAGTTGAACACATTCAACCTGACACTTTCACTACCAGATATAAATATTGAAGAAGCTTATGAATTCGCTTCATTGTTATTTTTTCCCACGCAGTTAAGTATAGAGCAGAGTTCTCAGTCAGATGAACCCACAAATTCATTAGTTTTCCCTGAAACCAATGATCAATATCCACAAATGCCAAGGATGAGAGGTCAAGTTGAAAACACAATGGAGGGTTCAAGAATGAGACAAGTTTTTGACCAAGTGACTATGATGTTGTTGCAAATATGGATGCATAATATCCAACAATTGAGAGTAGAGAAAGAAGATTGGATTAAACATTAGAAAAATTTTACAAAATGGGAAATGCATGAAGGCAGCTGGAAAGAAGAAATTGAATTCCTAGAAAAAGTAGGAATAAGACACATCCTTGGAGCCCCACAAATTGTTGACATAGGATGATGGAAGGAAGAAGCGGTGAATTTCACTATTAGTTGGTATCATAAAGAATACCTATGTCTAGACCAACAAATAAAAATAATGAGAGGACTTATCCACCCATCATGGTTATTATGAAGACAAGGATCAAGGTATCTCAATCATCCAACACCAACGACTTGATGCAATTTTTGACAGGGTCAACGACAAAAACAAATTATAAGGGGTTGTTGATTAATAGAATCCCATAATTAAGATCCTATTGGACAACAATAATAGTTTATTTGTTATTCATACTGGCAGGTCAAGAATTAGATGTAAAAATGGAAATGGTCTACTGAATATCACAATTTTATAAGAATGTCAAAATGTTCAACTCAGAGGAACACCTAGCCGACATAATCAGAAATGACTACAAAGAATGCCAATATTACTAGAACGCCATGAAATTTCCCTCATTACTTATTTGTCTAGCAATGGAACAATACAGTCCCACTAGAGAACCAATATTTACAATTAATGAAGTCCCTATAATGGAGAAGTTTAGAGTCTTCTAGTCTAATCAAACAGGCATGTCAATCCCACTTCCACCACAAGATATATTTCAACTATCAGTCACAGGTTTGAAAGAGAGTACACATAGATGGTGGGTCAAACAAGTAGTCCATCAGGAATTAATATCACCCTACCATATTCAACTTGACCTCAACTGCACAAATTTGTGGTGCGGAGTCGATTCGATACCAAATCCAAAATAACTACACTACCAACCGAAAACAAAAGAAATTTTCATAGAGTTGGAGAGACAAATCAACTAGGAGCTAGAAATTCCCCCTAAATCATAATAGACATGGGCACCTTTAGTCAGGTTGCATGAAGAAGAAGAAAGAGAATAAGTCAGGTTGCATGAGGGGATAGAGAAGATACCAAAGACACAAATCCTTTTATCAGGATTTAAAGAGCTAATTGAAAGGTTGATCAAAACCAGTACAGAATACTAACAGTGATTAGTGACATTGAAAAAGGAAAAAGAGGAATTCAAGCAACAACATGACTTAGCATCCAAGGAAATTAAAAAAACACAAGATTAGATGGACATAGTCTTAGTGATAGAAAAAAATAATCATAATGGATTCAAGAAGAATATAGACAAATTGACCAAACAAGCTATCTCACTGAGTTCTATGGTAAGTGAATGGCCTACCCATTTTGAAGATGCATTTAGAAAATGTCGAATACAAAAGGATGTAGTCAAAATTATAGAAAGAGAAATAAACTAGACCACTGATAGAAAAATCAAAGAATCCCTCACCACACAGCTAGCAAAAGAAAAAGAAGTGGAGCTACAACTCTCAAAGAAAGTGAAAGAATGGTAGGAGGGACAAAAAGTGTAGTTGGAAACCAACCAAGCAACCAACCATCTCAGCCAGCTCAAATATAAAATGCACGACACAATTTTATTTTTTTACCAAGATTTAGGTACAATTTGGACATTAGATATAGCATAAAAAGTCGACTGGATTGACCAATCGAAAATACTAAACTAGAAGAACAAAAGGAAATCGAAACATGTTGTGATTTCATACAACAACAAAAAAAATTCATCCCCTAGCATCATTCAGACCTCCTTCAAAATAAGTATAGAAAGTGAAAAGAGCAAGGAAGTCGACGAGACCAACAAGAGAAGTCTAAGCATAAAAGAGAAGTCGAAAATAGCACTTTAAGTCATCCCGCCATATGAATACTTTTTTCCTCTTCTTGCATTTCTCTCTCTCTCTCTCTCTCTCTCTCTCTCTCTCTCTCTCTCTCTCTCTCTCAATTTTTTAATTTTGTAATCAAAGTATGGAAAAATTATTTTGTATACTCTCCTCTTTCTCGGGACAAGAAAGGAATTGAGGTGGGGGGAAATGTTGTAGGGGATAGTAGAGTCTATTGAATAGACCTCATGGTCGACTAAGAATTAGTCGGTCGACCATCGAAGTTAGAATTAGAGGTCGATCGAAGTATCTGTTAACCAGCAGACCTAGACAATTAAGTAGTTACAACTCCCTGAAAGGAGTATAAATAGACAAGCAGATGAAAGATCAAGTAGCTTCATGGGATAGTTTGTATACACTTGTGTTATACTGTTATATCATATAATAAATTATTTTTCTTTGGGTTCTCATTACTTGTGTATTTCTTTATCTATGCCTATATGTGTGTATGTATCTTCTATGATGTCTATGTAAGGATCTACCGGTAAATCTCCTTTTCTTTACCTAGATTACAACAACAACCTAGATAAATTTAGGGATGATTTTAAGGATGGAAATTTATTTTAAAACATAGTATTCTTGGTGAATATTAGTAATCCTTCATATGCAAACTATAAAGGTTTGGTGATATTTTTGTAAAAAAAACAAATTTCTAAGGATTTTATATAGTTTGTATAAAATTTTGGCGATTTTTAAGGTAAAACAATTTTATCCTATAGAATTTGGGTGAATCAATTTTAAAATAGCGAATTTGTTTTGGAAAAACCATGGAAAATTAGCCCATGAACAAAATTTAGACCCTAAAATCATCCCTGGATGAATTTTGGTATACCCTAGGCCACGTGGAAGTGAAATTTTTTATACAGGTTCTTCTAATATGGTATTAATCAAATGGGTACCAAAAGAGGTTACAATAGTGTCCAACTAGGTGAAACTTCTTGTATTTCCTATGTGTATTCTTCCCCTACCATAGATTTTCCCATTGAATCATAGATCACTATGTTATTTATAAACATTAAAATACATCTCTATATTGAAGAAAATGCTTTAAAATATGGGCTCAGGAAAGTGCTTAGATACCATTTATGGTGTTCTATGTTAATAAATTGGAAAATGTAGAGCATAAATAATAAATTTGACCCATATTTATTGCTGAAATGAAAAATTGCAACCACAATATCCAAATAAAGAAATATAATACCTCACAATTTTGTACCTTTATTCATGAGATCTATTAGCACCATAATTTTCATAGCTAGAGTTAGAGGTTTGTCCAAAGTTTTCAAAGTCATGACATGATCTTCGGAAAATCAAGGCATTTCTAGATGAGTCATAGGTTAGGGTAAATATCATGTCAAAAGGTATTATGGCTCATCATCACCTTTCATGAGGTTAGAGAAGGAACAATCATCACACTCCATGTCATTGGTATCATTGCAAACTTCAAAATCATACTCATTGTACAAGTTTGTTGCATAAAGGCTTTTGTTTCTTTCATTTGTTGCGCATTACGCAGAGGGTTTCGTCACAGAGAGGATTTCTTCGTGTAGAGGATGTTGTCATGTAGAGGATGTTTCTGCACAAAGGATGTTGTCATACAGAGGAAGTTGTCGCGCAAAGGATTATTTCGCACAAAATATGTTGTCTCTTAGAGGATGTTGTCATGCAAAGGATGTTGTCGCACAAAGGATTTTGTTGTGCAGAGGATGTTATTGCATAGAGGATTTTTTCGCGTAGAGGATTTTGTCATGCATAGGATGTTTTCATGAAGAGGATGATGTCACACAGAGGATGTTATCGCACAAAGTATGTTGTCACGCAGAGGATGTTTTCACGCAAAGGATGTTGTCGCGCAGAGGATGATGTTGCGCAGAGGATGTTGTCACGTAGAGGATTTTGTCGTGTAGAGGATGTTTTCATGCATAGGATGTTTTCACGTAGAGGATGTTATCATGAATAGGATGTTGTCATGCAGAGGATGTTTTTGAGCATAGGATGTTGTCGCGCAGAGGTATTTCCTGTGCACAGGATACAAGGCACATTGCGTAAATGATTGGTTTAGTGGACAACTTCAATATCACTTTCTGACCAAGTGGAGAGGAATTTTGAAAATCCCCAAGACATTTTTATCTAGGAAAAAAAAACAATAAAAACCTCTCTCATATGTGCAAATGGTTTCTTGGATTGGGATATTTGAAGGAATCTTTGAGCCCTATTTTTCAGTTTTCATGATTTCCTGTTTGAGACATGTTTTTGCGACATGTATTCCGGCCAGTTGGAGATGAATTTCAAGAAACCGAGAGAGGTTTTTCTTCATAAAAAGATTGAATAAAAACAAATTCTCATATTTTACACATCTATTACATTTTGATAATTACAAGTGGCGTTTTGAAGCCTATTTTTCAGAATTTTGCCTCCTAAAAAGAAGAAATGAGTTAAAACGTGTCATTTTCTGTTTGTAACTGTTTCTATTTTGGAAAGGGGTTGGAGTTTGAAATGGTGAGCTGGAAAGGACCTATAGTGATATATATTGCATGGTGCAAGAGAAGAGAAGGGTTGGACCCTTGGGGGATTGGAATTTGTATATTTTTCCTGAATATATTTATGAGCTAAATGCAGAAGTATCGTTCTTTCATGAAGAAGAGATTCATCACGGTGTTGTTTTAAGTATGTATTTTCTTTGTAATGTTGATCTCCATAATTTTATGTTGTTTCCACTATTTAGTTGAGATTAAATGTTTTTAATTCATCCATCTTCGATGCTCCATTCATATGGTAAATACTTGTTATGTGTTTAAATATTGCAGGTTCAGAATTCATCCATGCTTGATGCTCTGCTCATAGTAACTTATCTTTCTATATTTCATCTAAAGTTACATTGAGAACTCATTATTTTCTAGATGCTCTCAGTGTGATGGCTTCCCCTTTCTCTTTTTTGCTTCCATCCAAAATATTTCTTGTTTCTGAAGAATAACACTTACTTTGCCTTTGTTCTCTATGAGTACACCACCAATCATTACCTCAATATTTTGATTTTGGAACTTGAATCCATTTCCTAATGGTACCTTTTCCTTGTTTGTCCTACCAACCCTTTTAAAACAAAAAATAAAAACATCTTATCATAGAATTTGACCTCTGTTCCTTTATTGATGAAACCCTTGAGTTATTACTAGTCATTGGACATCTAAGAGAGCCCTCTCTGGTTGTATAGGTCATAATACAATCTAAATTCGCTTGATATAGTTACATTGGGGTTTTCTTTGATACATCCCAAAGAAAATTCTGAGTGTTAACATTTTGGCCTCGTTGTCGGGGACGATTGCTATTATTTTCCTCGGGAAGAACGACATTGTTTTAGTTCTAAGGTTTGAGAACAACAGACACTTAAGAACATATTGGTTGTATTTCTTCTCTGGCGAATCCACACATCAAAAAATCAGTTTCAAGGTGATTTCATTGGTATAAGAATCCAGAGCTAAATTTTTCATGGATATGTCATTGTTCAAAGAGCTCGAGGTATGAAGAGTTTATTGGCTTCAGAATGGAAAGCTTATCTTTCGATCTGGGTACTTGATCAAACAAAACAACAAGGTTGGTGGAAGACCTTGTTTCTCTTCAAAATTTCATAAATTGGATTGATATGTCTCCTAAGAATTATTGGTGTGGAGATATTCATTCTTCATTATCATCTTATTTGGATTCTTCTCATATCTTTAGTCAAGTATATAAGTTATAATGTTTATAGAATATTATTACAAAACTTGAGATAAATCAAGAAAAATAAAGGATATCCTAAGATTCATCTCCTTTTGAAGATTTTTCTGTCCAACAACAAGAACAATATGAATTAAAGATAGATGAAGCACCATTAACTCATTCAGAACAATATAAAATAGGGTAAGAGGCTACAATGGCTCACTTTTACAAGAATTATGATCTCAGGCCTGAGGTTAGTAGTCCAAGGTTCATCATACCAATAGAAAGTGAATCTTTAGTTAGTAAACAATCCTCATATCGAAATAAATATTTGTTCAAAAACATTTTTATTACATAGACAATGTGAATAGTCAAAAAGAACCATTTAAAGATGATCTCATCATTGGTCATAAAGAAGTGATAGTTGTTTCTTTTCTCAAGGATTATTTTGCATCTCTACTAAAATCTTCAATCGAAATGAGATATGTAGTGTTTGAACATGAGGACAGTTTCAAATGGTGGAATGACTTGTCATATTTCAGTTTTGAATTTATGACTAGAGGAGCTGAAAGCATGCTGCAGTCAAGAAGCCATTTGCTTGATTGGCTTCATTGAAAATATGAGATTACTTGATTAGAACTTTGTTCTTGGAAAATTAGGGTAGGTAGGAGTATGAATAAGCTTGGTTCTATGAGCATTTCGTTCATAAATATGCATTTTTCATTTTCATCTTAGTTTCCAGATTTCAGTTTGGAGCATATACAATTTTGGGTTTTCAATGGATACAAGTAACATGTTAGATCAAAGTTTTCAATGATTCAGGAACAACCTAATGTATAAGGAACCTCATCTACTATTATTTTCTACCTCACAGGGAGGATATCATCCCCATTGGAGACAACTGTTAGCACCATAATTTTCATAGCTAGATTTAGAGGTTTGTCTAAAGTTTTCAAAGTCATGACATGATTTTGGGAAAATCAAGGAATTCCTAGATGAGTCATAGGTTAGGGTGAATATCATGTAAAAAGGTATTATGGTTCATCATCACCTTTCATGAGGTTAGAGAAGGAACAATAATGACACTCCATGTCATTGGTATCATTGCAAACTTCAAAAGCATACTCATTGTGCAAGTTTGTTGTGCAAAGGATTTTGTTTCTTTCATTTGTTGCACATTGTGCATAGGATTTCTCTATGCAGAGGATGTTGTCGCACAGAGGATGATGTTGTGCAGAGGATGTTGTCATGCAAAGGATTTTGTCTCATAGAGGATGTTCTCGCGTGAAGGATGTTGTCACATAGAGGATGTGGTCTCGCAGAGGATGTTGCTCCCTACCATTGGTATCATTGCAAACTTCAAAATCATACTCATTGTTAAATTTTGTTACATGATGGATTTTTCTTCGTTCATTTGTTATGCGTTGCATAGAGGAGTTTTTCACACAGAGGATTTTGTCACATAGAGGATGTTGTTGCATAGAGGATGTTGTCACGCAAAGGATGTTGTTGCCTAGAGGATGTTGTTGGGCAAATGATGTTGTCACACAGAGGATGTTTCTGCGCTGAGTATTTTTTCGCGCAGAGGGTGTTGTCACATAGAGGAAGTTGTCATGCAGAGGATGTTGTTGCGCAAAGAATGTTTTGACGCAAAGGATGTTGTCGCGCATAGGATGTTGTCACGTAGATTATTTTGTCGCACATAGGATGTTGTCATGCATAGGATGCTTTCACACAGAGGATGTTGTCACGCAGAGGATTTTATCATGCATAGTATGTTTTCAAGCATAGGATGTTGTTGCATAGAGGATTTTTCTGCACACAAGCTACAGGGCGCACTGCGTAAATGACTTGTTTAGTGGCCAAATTCAAGATCACTTTCTGACCAACTGGAGAGGAATTTTGAAAATCCCCAATATTGTTTGTCAAGGACAAACCAAATAATAAAAACCTCTCTCATATTTTAAAACGGTGTCACGGATTGAGAGATTGGAAGGAATCTTTGAGCCCTATTTTTCAGTGTTCATGATTTCATGTTTGAGACATGTTTTTGTGACACATATTCTAGCTATTTGGAGATGAATTTCAAGAAACCGAGAGATGTTTTTCTTTATAAAAATATTAGCTAAAAAACAAGTGGCATTTTGAAGACTATTTTTCATAATTTTGCCTCTTGAAAAGAAGGAAATTAGTTAAAACTTGTAATTTTATGTTTGTAACTGTTTCTATTTTGGGAAATGGGTTGGAGTTCAAAATGGTCAAATGTAAAGGACCTATAGTGCTATATATTGCATGGTGAAATATTAGAGAATTGTTGGACCCTTGGGGTATTGGACTATGAATCTTTTTCATGAATATCTTTATGAGATAAATGCAAAAGTATCGTTCTATCATGAAGCAAAGATTCATCATGGTGTTGTTTTAAGTATGTATTTTATTTTTAATTCTCATATCCATAATTTTCTATTCTTTCCAATATTTAGCTGAGAGTAAATGTTTGTAATTCATCCATATTCGATGCTCCATTCACACGGTAAATACTTGTTATGTGTTTAAAGATTGTGGGTTCGGAATTCATCCATGCTTGATGCTCTACTCATAGTAATCTATATTTTTGTATTTCATCTAAAGTTGCATTGAGAACTAACCCTTTGTTATATGCTCTCAGTGTGATGGGTTGTCCCTTTCTCTTTTCTACTTCCATCCAAAATATTTCTTAGTTCTAAAGAATAACACTCACTTTTCCTTTATTCTTTATGAGTACACCACTAGTCATTAGCTAAATATTTTAATTTTAGAACTTGACTCCATTTCCCAATGGTACATTTTCCTTGTTTGTCCTACCAACCCTTTTAAAACAAAAACAAACCCATCCTATCACAAAATCTGACCTATTTTCCTTTATTGATGAAACCCTTGAATTATTACCAGTCATTAGACATCTAAGAGAGCCCTCTCTGGTTGTATAGGTTAGAATACAATCTAAAGTTGGTTGAAAAAATTACCTTGGGGTTTTCTTTGATACAAACCAAAGAAAATTCTGAGTGTTAACAAGATCTATGTTCACTTTCCTCCTCAAGGGGAAACCTACAATTGAGTAGAGCTCTGATGAAAATATACCTCAAAATAGACATCATTACATTTCTTCTACTTCTTTATATTGTTCTATCTACCCCTTAGGAACTTTCTAGTAGGTGGAATGTTCAAGTAATATTTCTAACAATTATATCTTTCCTACTACTACATGGGCCTTATTTACTAGAGACAACATCCATACATAGTAGCGTATCAATGTACTTAGGGGGTCAGGGTATGACCCTAACATCCCTAAAAAAAAATTGTTATTATTTTTTATGATATACTAATCTACAACAAATATTGGGAAGATCATGTACAACATGTTGACATGGTCTTAAAAACATCAGAATAGAAACAATTATCTATGAAGCCTTCCATGTGTCCCTCTACGGTTTAGGAAGTGGAATACTTGGGTCATTTTGTATAACATGAAGGTGTCAGAGTGGATGATAGAAAAATTAAATTTATGATGGAATGGCCAATTCCCAAAACCTTGCATAATATCATAGGATTCATGCAATTTACAAGATATTACTACAATTTTTCCAAGAATTATGCTCAAATAGCAACAACTCTAACAACTTTATTAAAGGAAGCACTTTATTAGATTCAAGAAGAAACCAAATCTTTTGAAAAACTTAAGGATTTTATGTGTGAAACTCCTATCTTGGCCACACCTAACTTCACAAAAACCCTTATTGTGTAATGTTATGCCTCAAGGAAATTAATTGGTGTAGTTTTAGTGTAATAAGGAAGGTCTCTTGACTTTCAAAGAGACCAAATTAATAAATGGTTCTCTTAGCCAATAGGAAGAAACTTCAAGCTAAAAGTAGATCATGATAATTTGAAATACTTCATTGATCTAGGAGGATATAAGGAACTCTTATAGAGGTCCAGAAGGACTCAGAATGCTCACAGAGGTCCCATGGGGTCCAAAAAAACTCAAAATTCGACCATCTCAAATTATCAATAAAATGACATGATTGCATAAAGATCGTCATCATCTTTCCAACTGCGCAAACGACACATCAAATAGAGTTTGTATGAAAACGTTATGGGAATTCAAAGTTAAAATCAACCAGGTCAAAGTAAAAAAAGTCAAAGGAGTAAAAATGACATGTGTCATGTCCGTATAGTGAAACGTGGCACGACCATATAGGTGACATGGCAACATTCCAAGGTGCCACATGGACTGATCATACAATTTATTGGGAATATGAGTTGGAAGATTATACCTCCAACTAGACCAATGTTTCATTGACAAGTGGAATTGGATATCCATTAAGAAGTTTCCATGTGGTAGCCCCTCATTGGCCAATATTGGTTAATGTTGTGTAAAATTATGGAGTCGACGGGGGTCAAACCCACTGTTAGAAAAAAACGATCATGGAGAAATAAAATAAATCAAATGCGGAAATAAAACATAGAAGATACATAATACAATAGATACACAAATATACATCATTCACCTAGTGTGGGCTATGTCCACTAGAGAAATTTCTAGGTCCTTTCTTTATTATTATCTAGCAAATGAAGGGATAAAACCTACAACATAGACATTGTAACTTCCTCTTCTCTTTCTTACATTCTCCTCACTCAGAATAAAATATTCTCCAATGATACATAGCTGCATCACATTTCCCTCATAAAAGAGGGTTTCCTTTTAGGGAAAAAAACCCTAACATAACTTATATCATCAGATCTATGACCTTATAATGAACGATATATATTTACAATGAAATTACAATATACATTTACAAGGCAATTTTCCCTTCTGGGGCTTCGCCCCCGAAACCCATCACGGAACATTGTCCCCTGAACCCCCATCGGGGGCCTGCTTTCCCTCAGACCTCGTAGAGGGGGTAACCCCCCTCTGCATTCCCCTGCATGGAGAAGTGTACATTCTTATAGGGTGTAAAGTCTTCATGGGGTATAAACATGGCTGAAAACAAAGAACTTTGAATCGGGAAGATAATCAGGCTCTACAACCAACAATATCCCACTTGGAGACTGATCTCAACGACTCCACCATTGTTGTATATGTTGGACTATGATCCTTATTGGACCTGGAAAATTTCTCATCTTCACCTTCATGCTTGAAGACCAACTGAAACTATAAAGGAACTAAATTTCTCCCTGGTTACTCCCTTAGTTAACATGTTTGTAGGATTCTGGCTAGTGTGTATCTTTTCTAGCTTCAAATGTCCATCTTCCAAAACGGATCATATGAAATGGTACCTATGTTATATATGCTTTGTATTCAAATGGAAGGCTGAGTTATTTGCAATATGAATGGCACTCTCACTGTCACAATATAACTTTCTATTCTCTTTCTTCTTTCCCAATTCCTCCATAAACCTCTATAACCAAATCATCTCTTTACTAGCCTCTATAGCAGCAACATACTCTGCCTCTGTTGTTAAAAGTGAAACAACCTTTTGCAGTTTCGAAATCCAACTTATTGTTGTTCCACCCATAGTAAAAATATACCTTGTGGTGCTCCTCTTGCTATCTTTATCATCTGCCATATCCGAATCAACATATACATGTAGAAAACTGTTTGAACCTCCAAAACATAATGCATGAGTATAAGTACCTCTCAAATACCTAATAATATACTTTACTACCTCCCAATGTTCTTTACCTGGATTGTTCATATACCTACCCACAAGTCCCACTACATGTGCAATATCTAGTCTTGTGCAAACCATCACATACATCCAGCTGCCAACTATTGATGAATAAGGGACCCTGGACATGTATTCTATCTCCTCCTGTGTCTTGGGACACATTTCCTTAGTTAATTTGAAATGGCTAGTGCAAGGTGTACTAATTGGTTTTTCATTCTGCATTCTAAACCTCTCCAACACCTTCTCTATGTACTTAGCCTGAGACAATGTCAATTTCCAATTTTTCTTATCTTTTGTTATTCTTCTACCATGTATTTTCTTTGCAACACCCAAATCCTTCATTACAAATGATTTATATAATTTCTTCTTGAGCACATTTATATATTACATATTAGACCCTGCAACAAGCATGTCATCTACATACAATAGACAGATAATATAGCTTCCATTTTCTATCATTTTAAAATAAACACAGTGATCATAATGACATCTACTATAACCTTGTTCTTTCATAAACCTGTCAAACTTCAAATACCACTGCCTTGGAGCTTTCTTTAGGCCATAAAAAATTTTCTTCAACCTGCATACCAAATTTTCCTTTCCTTTGACCTCATACCCCTGTGGCTACTGCATATAAATATCTTCCTCCAAATCCCCATGGAGAAAAGTTGTTTTTACATCTAATTGTTCAAGATGAAAATCTTCTACTGCCACAAGCCTTAAAATATTCCTAATTGAATAAATTTTAACAACAAGAGAAAATATCTCATCAAAATCTATGCATTTCCTTTGTGCAAACCCATTTACAACAAGTCTAGCCTTGTACCATTTTTTTCCTTCAACCTGTAAACCCATTTATTCTATAATGCTCTTTTTTTTGCAGGCAACTGAACCAAGTCCCAAGTCTGGTTATTTACCAAGTAATCCATTTCTTCTTTCATTCTTTTCTCCCACTTCTTTTTGTACATTTTAACCTTGTACAATATTTACTGCAAACATATTTTTAGTAAAAGAAAATAAAAGATATAAAGGAAAATACAAACATTGCACAAAGAATTTTCCCCTGGAATCCCAAACCAAGAAAACCAACATATTTTATATGCATTCATGGTGATACATTGTTTACAATACAATATACATATAGGAGCTCGCGGCATCCAAAATCATAACCTAATGACATGGATTAGTCAACAACCCTAATTCCTTAACTGGAAATAGAAAACCATCGACAAAAAACCATGTTCCAAAAAATCGTCCAACAATGGACACAAAAATCGAGGCAACTCGAAAAACTAGGAAAAAATGAGACATTTTTCCTGAGGAATTTTTTTTTTCTCAGGGGTGTTGCCCCCCAACCCCCACGTGGGGGGATTTCTCCCCCGTAAACCCCCTTGGCGCAATGTAGACACTACTTTGTGCAAAGAATATAACACATGCCCAACCCTTTTTGGTGTCTACCTGCATTGTCTCTTCATAAAATTCTGGTTCACTAGAATCAGTCAACAGTAAATAATACAATGAAGGAGAGTATCGTTCAGGGGATCTACTTAACCTTGTAGATGTTTTAACAACACTTGAAAGAGTTTGAGGTACCTATTGATTTTGTTGTTGTATATTATGATTTTGTGGTTCCTTTGGAATTTATTTTTCACTGATCTCATCAAGCACTGTGTATTCTGGTTTTTCTTTTTCCTGTTTCTTTCCCTGCAACTAGTCTTTGTACATAACCTTCTCATTGAATATGATATCTCTAATCCTAATGATTTTTTTATTTTCATAATCCCATAAGTGACAACCAAAATCATTAACGTTGTATCCAATAAAGGTACACTTCTTGGATTTTTCCTCAAGCATTGTTCTATTTTCTTTATCAATATGGAAAAATGATTCAAAACCGAAAGTCTTCAAAAAGGAATAGTTTAACTTTTTACCTTTCCATCCCTCCTCTAGAATTGTACCATCCAAAGAGCTTGAAGGTCCTCTTTTTATTAAGTAAACAAAAATATCTACAACATATGCCGAGAAATGTAAGGGAAAACCAACATGCAATCTCATACTCCTTGCACGCTCCATGATTGTCTTGTTCATCCTTCCTGACACACCATTTTCTTGTGGTGTTCCTGGAACTGTCTTCTCTCTACGAATCCCATGGTATGAATATTAATCATCAAAATCCTTGCTGCAATATTCACCTCCATTGTATGATCTGGGACACTTCAACCTTTTTCCTGTCTCATTCTCAACCAAATATTTCCATTTCTTAAAAGTATCAAAAACATCAGATTTTTGTCGAATGCAATAAACTGAATTTTTTCTAGTTGCATCATCAATAAAAGTAACATAATAATGAGAGTTTCCAAGAAATGATATCTGAGTTGGTCCCCATACATCTATATGCACAAGCTCTAACCTTTCACTTTTCTTTTCTTTTCCGACTCTGAGAAATATGACTCTCTTATGTATTCCATAAACACAATGCTCACAAAAATCCAAATCAATTTGTTTAAGATCTAGCAACAAATTTATTTTGTGAAGTATCTACATCCCATTCTCACTCATGTGTTGAAGCCTATGATGTCATAGTGTTGTATCCACTCATGTATAAGTTAAAGATATAAAAGAGTCAATATTACCAGTACATAAATACAATCTACATACCTTCTCTCTGTTTGTTATCACCAACGATCCTTTCGTGACCTTCCACGCCTTATCTATAAATATGGATATACAACATTCCCTTTCCAACTTCCCTATTGAAATTAGATTTTTACTTAGATCTAGAACATGACTTACCTCTTTCAGCAACCATTGGTTTCCATTGCTTTTCTTTATTTTTACCTTTCCCATTCCAAAAATGTTGCATGGTGCATCATCACCCAAATGAACCTATCCAAAATAACCTTGAAGATAATATAGAAAATGTTTAATATGGGGTGTGACATGAAATGAAGCCTCTGAATATACTACCCAAGACTTAGAAATATTATCTACAGAAAGAATGAAAGCATCTTGTAACACATCACCTATTACATTTGCTTCCTAATTTTTCTCTTGTTGTCCATCTCTTTGTTTCTTTGGAGCTCTATAGTCTTTCTTCAGATGTCCTTTCTTCCCACAATTCCAGCACTCTATCTTTCCAAATATGCATCTGGATCTTCCCTTCCTAGAATTCGTGTGGTTCCTTGAGCCCTTTCCTCTATCCTTTTGTTTTCCCATGTTCTCCATGTTCAACACATTACCTGATGTCTCACCTGTGATTTTCCATCGCATTTCCTCACTAAGGATAACACCAACAACATCATCAAATTTTAAAGTATTTGAACCACAAACAGAGTTACTTACAGCCATGACCAAGCCGTTCCAAATTTATGGCAATGAGTATGAGATTAGAATATCCAAATCCTCATCATCAAAGTCCACTTTTACAAAACTTAGTTGATTAGTAACCGTATTAAATTCATTTAAATGATCTGCAATAGACCCACCTTCTGACATCTTCATATTAAATAATCTATTCATTAGAAATACCTTATTGGACGCTGAGGGTTTTTCATACAGTTTAGCCAATGAATCCATCAACTCCTTCGTTATCTTTTCTTTCGAAATATTGAAATCCATCGACGCTACCAGGCTCAGTCATATCATTCCTAGGGCATTTCTATCAAGAACCTCCCATTCTTCATCCTTCCTGGTTGTCAGCTTCTTTTATATTCCACCCAATGGTAGGAATAGATCCTTCTGATATAAATTATCTTGCATCCACATATTCCATAACTGGTATTTTTTGTTGTTAAATTTCTCAACCCTAGACTTTCCATCTTCCGCCATTGCTCCCACTCGAACCAGGAACCCTCTTTTTCTGTGAGTTACCTTTTTCTATGATACCTGTTTTTAGAAAAACAGGATCACAGAGCAATAAAATAAAACAAATGTAGAAATAAAACATAGAAGATACACAATACAATAGAGACACATATATACGTGGTTCACCCAGTGTGCCATATGTCCACCAGAGAAATTGTCGGGTCCTTGCTTTATTATTATTCAACAAATGAAGGGATACAACCTACAACACACCCACTGTAACTTCCTCTTCTTTCTCTCACAGTCTCCTCACTCAGAATACAATATTCTCCAATGATACATAGCTGCAATACATTTTCCTCATAAAAGAGGGTTGCCTTCTACGGAAAAAAACCCTAACATAACTTCTACTATCAAATCTATGACCTTATAATGAATAGTCCAGATTTACAATGAAATTACAATATACATTTACAAGAAAATTTTTCCTTCAGGAGCTTCACCCCGAACCCCCGTCGGGGACCCGCTTTCCCACGGACCCAACAGAGGGGCTAACCCCCCTCTACACTCCCCTGTGTGGAGGAGTGTACATTCTTCTAGGGTGTAAATTCTTCATGGAGTATAAACACGCATGAAAAAAAATAACTTTGAATCAGGAAGATAATAAGGCTCCACAACCAACACCCACGACCTCCATACTCCTCCAAGTCTTAATATACCCGCCACAACCAATATACCACATGATGGGTCTTAACCATTATATGTCATATATTATATTTAAATTTAATTTAAGTTTCATATGGAGGGGAAAAGGGGTTGGTGGCTAACCCCTAAACCCTAGTCTTCATTCTATAACACATGACCATGCCTTAATATCCATGGGGAGCTAACAAGAAATTCATACACGAGTTTTTGTTTACAATGTATACTATATCTAGTATATAGTTAAAAACTATATACTATATATAACCATATATATATAAACCACTCAATGAATATTCCATGGAAGGGACTCAAACTTGGAACCTATGGGATGTAATCTGAGATTTTTAACCAACACACTAACACCCCCACATTTATTGGGATTCTCTCGAGATTTGGAATTAAGTTACGACAAGTTTCATAATTTCGTTAAGAGGGATGCCATATTTAATGGCATGCAACTCGAGGCAGTGGACACATGCATTTCAAGTTGGGCACACATATCAAGGTCAATTAATTTTAATGCAGAGTGTATTTATGTGTCTCGAAGTGTGTGTGTCAATTTTTCTAAATTTATGTGTTTCATGGAAAAGTGTGCCATAGGGTATATTGTCCACACCTAGGCAAGTTTATACTCGCTAAATTGGTTTTTCCACGTGGATCATGAATTTTAAGTCTATTTTGCGATCATAGGTCATTTTTAAAATTATTATCTCTATTTTTTCATGTATGAGACCCATAGTCCAGTTATATGTGTAAAAAGGGAATTTTCAGCCACTATTCAGAATCTTGCCAACTTTATACTCATTTTTCTCATAATTTCGCAAGGAATTCAATGGTAAACTCATTTTCTATTTTTGAGAAGTGGAATTAAAGAGATTTCAATAAATTGGCTTTTTATAAGTCCATATTTTAATATAATTTGGTATTTTGAGATGATGGAGAACAATCATATAAAGGGACTTTCAAGATGAAGTGATGTATGTCAATTACATATGTAATTTGAGTTCTTTTATTTTCTATTGTATTATCTCATTTACACTTCAAGTTAATCGTCAATTTATGGTTTTATGGATAAGTAATACATTCATGTGATATTTTGCAAATAGTCAAGTGATCTTCATTTATATTCCCGAATCCAGTCGGATGTTTAGTATCTACATATGAACTAATTGGCATCTAAGGATTGAATTGGTATCAAAGTTTTATTAATATTTTGAATCAAGTTGGTATCATAACTCATTTAGTATTTTCATATCATTCATGGAATGATGATTATCTTCATAAGAGGAACAAGTATGCATTACAAAGATTCTAGGTTATGACTTTGAAATTATTTATAGGAAAGGAAAACAAAATGTGGTAGAAAATGCACTTTCAAGGAAAAAAGAAGACATGGAGGGCTTACTATGTGCCATTTTCATTCCACAATTTGATTTTTGTGGAAGAAAAAAGGATAGAATAGAAGAAATACTAGAAGGTATGCAAGATCATTCAAAAAATACAAGAGGACACAAGTGCATTAGATAATTTGGTTTGGAAGAATGATTCACTATGGTATTAGGACCACCTATATTTATTTAAGTATTTCCAACTTGAACAAAAGGTCCATTTGGAATTGCAAGCTTCCCTATAAGAGGACATATAGGGTTCCTGAAAACTTACCATAACATCAAGACAAAATTTTTATGGGGAGGTATTCAAATGGATGTTCAAAATCTTGTGGTTGAATTTTTGGCTGTCCAAAAGAATAAGGGAGATATAATTAAGACCCTGGGTCACCTACAACCATTATCCATACCAAGTCAACGTTGGGTAGGGATTTCAATGGATTTTATTATGGGTCTAACCAATTCTGAAGGAAATAATGTGATCATGATATTGGTGTATCAACATGGAATCTACATGGAATCCAGAAGATTATTTTAAGTGATAGGGATCCAATTTTCAGTAATAAATTTTAGACCGAATTATCTTCTTATTTGGGTACCAAATTATCTCACAAATCCTCTTACCATCCTCGATCCAATGGGAAAAATGAGAACGTGAATAAATTTCTATAAGGGTATCTTTATTTCTTTCCATCCAATAAACAAACACAATGGGTCAAGTGGTTGCACCCCTCAGTAAAAAGGTGGTGCAATACGTCCTTATGTACTTCATAAAAATTGTCCCTATTTATGGTACTTTATGGTATCATCCTCCATACATCCCATCATCATTGAGTGGGAAAGAAAATTTTCAAGAAGTGGATAACCACATAGAGACCTACAACAGGTTCTTAAACAATTGAAGTACAACTTAGCTATAACATATAATATGATGAAACAAAAACTGATATCAATATCATAGTGAAAGGGAATTGGAAGTGGGGGATTGGGTATTTTGAGGATGCAACCATACATAGATATGTCACTCTAGAAACAAAATAAGGACAATAAATTATAACTTATTTACTATGGTTGAGGTAAGGTGTTCCATTGAATTGGAAGTATGTCTTACAAATTTGAGTTTCCTCCTTCATGGATATATCTAGTCTTCAAGGTTTCTTTCTTAAATAACTTCATCAACGACAAGATCCTACTTTAGAATATTTTAAAAGATATTAATGAAGAAGATAAAATCATACTAGAATGAAAAACGATTGTTGAAACAAGAGTCAAGCAATTGCAAAATTGAGAAACCAATAAGTACCTCATTAAGTGGAAGAAGCTACCAATAGAAGAAGTGACACGAGAAGATGAATTATTTATGTAGAAACATCCATGATTAATCAAGTGTTAAGGGAAACAATTGTTTGAAGAGTATGGGAATGTTAATCCATAGATATTGACGTATTACATTTATATTGCTATATTATTGTTTTCCTTATTGGTTGGATAGATCATTGTGTTGTAATTGTACCCTTTATCTCTTGTATGTACCAAGGAGATGTAGTTTTAGTGAGAATATCATATTTTGAATTTTTTATATTGTAAAAGGAGATTCCCCACTAAAAGAGGCTTCCAATCCATTCCTCTTTGTCATTCTTAAGGCCTTGATTTACTTCTCTTTCTATTTTTATGTCGTTTGTTTTTTAGTGCATAACAACTATCTTCCACCATGTGATCAGATATAGGCATTGGATAATATTTTTTAGAAACTACATAATTATGAATCCATTCCATGTAACCATTCAAGTACCATCCCACTCAAACATTGGAAAATGTTATGTGGTCAATCCATATGATTAACATCACTATTTCAAAAAAAATCTCTTAGATCCCAAAACTTAGTGCATCACCCTTGATCCATCATGGAATTGAATCAAAATAACATAATAATATTGACATTGAAAAATAAATTGCACAAAATACCTTCCACTATGATGATTGATTTCTTCATTTATTGGGCACACCCAACATAATACAAATAAATTGTTAGCATAGTTGTTACCATAACTAGATATAACCACAAAGTGGGGTTTTCAACAATTTTTTATCAGCACAACATCAAGGACCCAATTTGAACCAACGATACATAACACCATAATTCCAAATCAAAATAGAAATAAACCCTGATTGGGCACACTCAACACAATACAAATAAACACTTAACACAATTGTTACTACAACTAGCTACAAACACAATTTGTTTTTTTTCAACATTTTTTTCATAAACACAACTGGGTCAAGGACCAAAATTGAGCCAACAATACAAAACACCATAAATTTCAAATCACAAGAATACAAATGATATATATGATAGAAAGTATACATCCTTTTCCTTCTTCTTGTCCTTTTTGTCTTCTCCTTCTCTTATTCTCCCTCTCATTCTTTTTGTTCAAAGGAGAAATAAGATCATCCTTCTTTTATCACTTCTTTTGCACTCTTTAAAACACATTCTTAGGATTCACCTTACCAATCATAGTTAGCTTGGTATTCCCTACATTAGCTTTGATATCCTCCAGACATGCAATAACACATAATTAGATGGCCACCAACTTGACGCTCAATACAAGAATCCTAAAAAACAATAGTTCATCAAGATATATATACCCAATAGAGAAATCCTTGAAACAAGAAAATACCCAACATATACATACACCTAATACACATAAATCATATACAACAAGTAATACTAAATGAATATATAATCATAGCATGGCCTTGATAGACTTCTTAACCTTCATAGCACATGCCAACCTTTATCACAACTATGGGAGGTACATCTTCCTTCTTATCACCACTTCCCTTCTTTTCCTCCTCCTTCAAACATAGTTTTAGGATCCACCTTTCCAACACAACCGAATTGTTATTGCCTAAATCTACTTTGTCATCCTCCAAACCTACAACAAGAAAGAATCAAGCAACCTCCAACTTTAAGCTCAAAACAAAGAAAACCTAAAAACCAATAGTTCATTAATGTATATATAATACACAATAGAGAACTCCTCAAAACCAAGGGATACCTAATTTATATAAACCCAATACACATAAATCCTATAAGCAAAAAAATACACTATGCATATGTAAACTTGTCATGTCCTTCATATACTTTTGGACCTTCCTAGCACAACTTTCACAGTGCATGCCCACCTTTACCACAACTATGAGAGGCCCATATTCCTGCTTATCATCGTTTCCCTTATTTTCTTCATTATTTTAATTCTTCTCTTTTGTCTTCCCTCCTACATAGACTACCATTGATTTCCCCAAATATCCTCAATTTCTTGAAATCCATTGAGTTAATAAACAAAGAATGCAAATCTATATGCCTAGCAAGTGAAATTCATCAAAATCAAAGAAAAATTTAGTAAATACTACACTAGGAAATATCGCATCGCCCATTGTTATATATAATTCCTAATGTGGATCAAATGGAGTTCGAGAAGTCATAGATCCTACATTTCAATGGAAACTTTGCTAGTGATCCCATCATCATAGACATATATGTAAAATGAGAGATTGATACAAAATGCAATTTCAGGGCTCTACAAGTTGTTTGTCGTCCTTTAGTCTTTGTCTACAAGAAACTGAAAGGAAATGGATTTTGTGGATTCTGCCAACCATTTCTATTATGCAAGAAAGGTTCCAATGGAATTTTAATTGATCGCTAAACCTCAAATCTGAACACAAAGATTACACTTCCAAGTTTTGAAGCCATAAAATATCAAGACACCAATGCTTGTAGATTCCAAGATTACTAGCAATATAAAACCACAACAAAAATACATTGCATGGTGCATTTCAAATTCATAGCATGCATTCACATCCACTGACATATTGTAACTTACTGAGATGTTTGAGACTAGGAGGCATTAAAATGAAAATTCATTCATTGTTATAGTCTGTCATTTGTATAAACCCTAGCACTTTTGAAATTTTGTTTTTAGTGATTATCGAGACAAATTCAAACATCCAAAAGAATTATCATTCAACTCAATACCATCCAAAAAGCATTAAACATGCCACCCACTAATGTCGACAATATATATATATATATATATATATATATATATATATATATATATATATATATATAATAATAATAATAATAATAACCTATTTTTAAGGTTACAACCAAGCCAAACACCAATTGATGTATGAAACCTCCTCTGCACGGTGATTTGAATACTAAAGTCTATGGAGGTGTACATACCCTACCACCCTATGTATTTGAACTTGTGACTTCTTAGAAGGAAACACATATTCTTAACCATTAAACCCACTTAAATTTAAAAACAAACCTAAAAACTCATATTTCGTACTTTTATTTTTATTTTTATTTTTTTAATGATAAAAATAAAAATTTAAACCAACCAAAATTCAAAAACATCTATTTAAAAATAATAATTAAATAACTAATTTTTTTTAACTTTATGACCATCAAAGTTCATTTTTTTTTACTTGTATGTATGGTTGTATGTATGGTTCAGATTAATATAAAAACAAAAACAATAGTACCCCACCCATAGTGTGGACTTGAAATAAAAAGAAAAGGTACGAAAAGTCATTATGAAAATTCTTTGCCGTAGTGAATCGATTAACACTTGGAAGGCTTCATGTTGAAATGTCTTTGTATGAATAAGGAGATGCCATTTTATCGGGACCCTTAAATCAATGAATCCTTGAACATAGACATGTCAAAACTATTTACCCACCTAATATTATTGGTAAATGTGAATTCTAACATGTTAACAAATAACATCAACTTTACCTTTTATGGACATGGATGTGATGGGATTTTGATTTGCATATTAACATAAAGGGGTAGAGGACAAATTAAAGATGTTACAGGACACTTGAATCAATATTCTTTGCACACACCCATTTCCATTTTAACGCGGTGGAGGACAAATTAAAGATGTTACAGGACACTTAAATCATTAATCTTTAAACACACATTATCCATTTTAAGGGATTAAAACTAGTACTCACCCACCTTATATTGGTAATGTCTATCACATCAAATTAACAAATAGATCAATTTGCCTTTTTATGGATTTTGAAAGAGATCAAAGATTTTACTTTGCATCAAGTTGGCATAAAGTAAGTAGAGGAGACATTTTTTTATTCTTGTGAATACACCAAATTAACAAATAGTATCAATTTGTTTTAGATTGATGAAATTAATAATTTCAATTTATTTGCTTTTTATAAATGATGAAATTAATAATATCAATTTATTTGAGTTTTATAAATGATGAAATTAATAATATCATTTTTATAAATGATGAAATTAATAATATCAATTTGTATCAGGTTAGTAGAAAGGGCTTAGTAGAAAGGGTTGTTCGTTTAGAATTTATTATATATATATATATATATATACCAAGAACATGTAGTTTGTATTATAAAAGGGGTTGTAGGAGAGTTAAACGGCCAAATGTTACAAAATTTCATGTTGTTTGGTAATGTTTGTTAAAATAGAGGGAATGTACATGTTCAATTGACTAATATCTCACAATATTTTTACAAAAAAGAGATTTTCCTGTCAAGTTTCACTCTGACATAAGAGAAGAGCAAAAAGACATTTACAATTGATGACTTGATTAATGAAGTTTCATTTTGATATTAACTATTGCTAGAGTGTCATGTTGATTGCTAAGGATTGGGTGTCGGTTCAACAACTACATAACCTCAAAAGAGGCATAACATCCTTCTGTTGGAACTGTTTCTCACAACATGGGATTTCCATGTTGGCTTCCATGGATTTCTTTGCCCAGGGATCTAATTTGACCAATATGCTTGTTAACCTTTCTGAGAACTATTGTCAATTCCTTGTCTCACTTTTCTTCCATGTCCTACATTTTTTGGTGTAGTTGGGAATGAGACTCCCGAAGTTCGGTAATCTCTTTCTGTTGAAACTTGATTTTTCCCTTCATTGCCTCTAATTCACAACTGCTACAATTGCAAATGGGTTGACTCCTATGCCACATGATACTGATAGAGGCCGAACAGAGGGGCCAAAACATACTACAGATATGATGAGAGTGCAAAGGAGAAAGAGGAGAGAAAGTGGAAAACATAGAGCTTACTTCGCCGATCTTCTGGCTACTTGTGAAATTAAATGGCCTGGAAGGTACCCCCAAAAAAACACATGCGGGGATTTGCTAGAGTGCCTTTGATGATGAAGGGAAGTGCTAGTACCAGGAGATGAATATCAGAACCCGTAGGCTGTTGCTTATGCGATTTGGGACGGGATGACTATTGAGAGGGGATGGGCACCCCATAGTGACGTCAAGGGGAATGAAAATCCCATATACAACTTGCATAAGAGGGGGAGGGTCTTTAAATGATAACACAAGAGAGAAGGAACTCGATTGTCAGGTGGAGAGAGAGGCTCGTGGAGATGACACAGGACATGTGTCGAGAGAGATATCAACTTCGGGGAGATCATAAGGTTCATCGATGAGGAGGGGTGGGGTGGGGAAGGTCACATCGCCCCCCAAATTATTTTTTTTGATTAGAATTTGTTTTCTCCTTTACCCATTAACGTAATGTAGAAAGTGCATGGATGTTGCTTCATTTTCCATTAGGATACCTTGATTCGGGTGCTTAGCATTCTTGGCTAAAGTATCAGCCTCCCTATTTTGATGTCGAAGAATATGAAAGTAATCCACAGAGCAAAATTTTTACTCTATTTTAATTTTATGGTAGATTCTTTACATATTAGGTTGGGAGCTCTGACTAATCTCCCTCATGCCTTTTATAATCACTTATGAATCGCGAATGATAATGACACTCATAGTTTCATCTGCTATCATGTACAAAATCAAAACTTGTGTTGGATTGTTTGTATTATTTTTCAACCCCAATCAAATCTTATATTCTTGTTTCCATCTAGATCATATATAACCCCTTGCACCTGGAGCGCCTAGAATTTATTTAATATTTTATTAATATTAATAAGTATGAATTTATTTTAATTTAGAATTATAACGTATAAAAAAACAAATATAAAAATACACATGTTATAATCAACGTAATAATAATTAATTTGAGCATAAATCAATCCTGCTAGAAACTGCTCCCCTCTTACTTAGAAATTACGGATGGGAAATGACCTAGAAATCAAAAGTGAGTGGAGGTCACTACGGCCACAGATAACAAATAAATCAACGTGTGAGAAATGGGAGAACGATAGGCGGTGGCAATTTAAGTGTACCATGGCCTAAGATGGACGGTGAGGATGGTTGAGGGGACTTGTGGCATGATAGAAATGACATAAAGGCCTTTAGATTTCGAGTGGGTTAGTCTTGGAAAAAACGTAGGGAGGAGCGTGAGAGATGGTTAGTGGAATGTCGGGAGTGGAGAGAGAATAGATAAGCACGAGGGCAATGACCCAGCTTTGCCCACGATTACGCTACCCCACACTCTAGCCCTACTCCTAACCCACTCTCGTAATAAATACCGCCTTTTGGGAACAGAGCGGTTTTCTCATGCCCGAACGCCGCCGTAGACCCGCTGTTTTCCTTCCTACCTTTTTTTTTGGTTATTTAGGTTGATTTCTTGCTGTTGTTGCTCTTCGTTTCTTTGTGAGAAAGATTAGAGGCCAGGGTGAAGGTCCTCTGAACCGGCTTTATGCTCTGTGAGAATCGAACCCGCGGCCGATTGGATTGGGTTGATCGATCAGAGTCGGAGAAGAGCTAGAGCTAGCGAGGCGTGATAGAAGGCAGGGAGTTTGAAATTTTATGTCAAGGTCGACGAAGGTTAGAGAGATTTTGGTGTAGGGAATCTAACGACGCAGTCCTGGCAACCCGGTGGTGGGCGGGCAATGTGGCGATGGCGGGAGTCGTTCCGGGGACCCGCTCAGGCCTCGGAGATGTGTATGCTCCTGTTCCCGGTCCGGGGAATGGCCACGCCCACGGGATGCTAACCAGTGACTTTCATACATCTGAAGACGAGAACAGCGAGAACAGCGGATCGAAGAAACGAAAGAAGAACAACGACGACGACAACAGCGATACCGCCGGCAAGTCTCACGAAGGCGATGAGGTTGGGATGCATATTAGCCGGAGGCCTCGCGGCAGGCCGCCGGGGTCCAAGAACAAGAAGAAGCCCCCCATAATTGTCAAACAGGAGAACGCCAATGCCCTCAGAGCTCACGTACTGGAGATTGCCAACGGGTGCGACGTAGCGGAGAGCTTGGCGACGTTCGCACGCAGACGGCAGCGAGGAATCTGCATTCTCAGCGGGAGCGGGACGGTGAATAACGTTACCCTGCGGCAGCCGGCCACGGCTAGTGCGGTTGTGACCTTGCACGGACGCTTCGAGATCTTATCCCTGTCTGGGGCGTTCCTGCCCACGCCCGAGCCCTCCGGAGCTACAGGCCTCACAATTTATCTCGCCGGAGGACAGGGACAAGTAGTGGGAGGGAGCGTCGTAGGCGCCCTGGTGGCCTCCAACCCTATCGTGGTCGTGGCTGCCACATTCCGTAGCGCCCCTTACGAACGGCTGCCCCTAGATGAGGAGGAGGAGCTCGAACCCCACGGAGGACTCTCCCAATCAGCCCCTGTGACGGCTGGGCAGCAGCAGCAGATGCCCGATCCGGCCAGTATGCCCATGTTCAACGTTACCCCAAATCTGCTTTCTAATGGGCAACTGCCTCATGACGTCTACGCCTGGGCACAGCATCCCCGTCCCCCATATTAACAGAAGTACTCTTTCTCGTGTATCGCCGGAGGTCACTGATTACACCCTACGAGGAGGTCAGTTCATTCATAATTTGTGTACAAACTACATTAATAATAGTTTAATGTGTACAAATTATATTAATAAGAGTTTCATGTCTACAAAGTATACTCAGAGTTCATTTCAGGGCAACTTTGACCTGAGTTGGGGGATTAAATTCAGTCATGATCATCATTTTTGCGTGCCGTTTTAAAAAGAAGAAGAGTAGAAACGATGGAATATTTCAGGTCCAATGTAATAGAATTTTCCAAGCTTGTTTGCGTTGTATAATTTCTTACTACAATAAGTTCTGTGATTTGGTCCAAAATGCATTTCCTTCTCTAAAAATGCCTACCAATATTTTATGTGTTTAATTAATCACTTTTCATCTGTATTTGGTTAATTACTTTTCATGTTATTTTCAACTTGCTCACTGATCATGTTGTAACGTTTCTTATGAAATTTTCATTTATGAAATTTTAAATGAAAAGAAAATGGATAAAAACTTAAACATTTACTCTAGTTAAATCAATTCTCATCTATGCAGGGTAAGACTTCTTCCAAAAGTTTTTGGTTTCTTGTAAAAATAAAATTCACCCCACTAATATTGTATGTATATGATTAATCCTTTTTATGTTCTTTTCAGTTTGTTAATCTATGTATGGTAAGATTTCTTTCAAAAGTTTTTTGGTTTTTTGTAAAAATAAAAGTGACCTCACTAATATTATATGTATATGGTTAATCCTTTTTATGTTCTTTTCAGTTTGTTAATCTATGTATGATAAGATTTCTTTCAAAAGTTTTTTGGTTTTTTGTAAAAATAAAAGTAACCTCACTAATATTATATGTATATGGTTAATCATTTTTTTATGTTTTTTTATGGTTAATCATGCAAATTAAACATGCATTTTTCAAAGGTTTTTAATTTCTATAAAAATTATTCCAAATCATATTATATATTTAGTTAATTAGTTTTTATGGTTTTTTCAACTTGCTATTTAATGACCATATTGCAAAGTTTCTTATGAAATTTTAAATGAAAACAAATGGATAAATTGTTTCTGCTAATATTTTATGTATTTAGTTAATCACTTTTTTTTGTTGTCTTGACTATGTTGCAAATTTCCTTATGAAATTTTAAATGAAAACAAAGGGATAAGAACTCCATACTCAGCAAATTAGGCAGGCTTTTTTCAAAGGTTTTGGGTGTATCATTATGTTTTGAGTATTTCAACTAAAATTTTCATTAAAAATCAAAGATTTGACCAAAACATCAAAAGATTACTTCTTGGAAGAAATTTGTACTAAATTCCCATTAATAGAAACAAACATCACTGGTGGAAGGACTTTGTACTAAATCCCCACCTACTAAAATCAATATTACTCAAAAGCCAACCTCACTAGACCATTTTCTTGGTTGCTCCTTTGGGAAATAGAAGATGAGAAGTTATTTGGATATGTCGGATCATTTTGATATCATTAAATGATGGAAGCAATTGGTGTTGTTAAAATTGTGTTTAATATCAAATTAGTTTCTTTGTTAAATTAAAGTAAGCATGAAAAAAGGGTAGTCCATGAATTTACATAATTGGATATCAGTGGGACATTTAATAAAAATATCATATTTTTTATTAGAATAGTATATTAAGAGCTTGGTTCCAACAAAAAGTTACTTGGAGGTATTTTTTATTTATCCTATGAACTTAGGAGTATTATGGAATATCCCAAGAATAGAATTGATATGTCATGAGTTTATGAAATATTCTTGTAGATTTGACCTCTCATATTGAGTAAATCCTAATCCCAAGAAAGAAGCAGGCCAATCTAAAGAAATAAACTTAAAAATAAAGATAATAATAAGAAATTGAAAAATCTTTGAAAAAAAATGGTTTACTTTATTATGCTAACCAATTAAAACAATAAACCTAAAAATAAAAAGAATAATAAAAAAATATGAAAATCCTTAAGAAAAAATGACTTACTTTCTTTTGTTAATTAACTAACCTTTAGATAAGAATACAATAGGTCTAAAGAATACAATAGGTCTATAGGTCTATTCAAGATGCACATAGCCCTAAGGATGAAAAAAATTATTTAACCAACCAACCAACCATCTTTTAAATAAGAATACAATAAAGATGTACAAAGTCTTGGGATGAGAAATATAGAAATATGAAACTATATACTTACACAACAAAACCAACAATAAACAAAAAGTTGGAAATGAGAAAGTGTCATATAAAGGTTGGCCACTAAATTGGGCATAGTTGTACTGATGGGTACATCCTCACTCACTAAATTGGGAATAGTTGTATTGATGGTACATCCTTCTTGGGGAGGTTACCATGGCTCTAAACATCTTGGATTGAGATAGGTGTCACTTGGATTAGCTTGAATGTGTCCCCACTTTCCTCTCAATTTAAAAATTAGATGACACGGAAAGCTTTCTACAAATATTAAAAATCACTTAAAGTAGAGCAAAACCCCTAGCCAATAGTGATGTGGGCATTGCCGAGGGAGTGTGAGAAAGGCTAGGGGAACATCCTACACTACTGAATGTCTACTTGCAACTACATCGACAGCTGGCAAGGTGAAAAGAGGAGAAAAGGGTGTGTTGTGACATGTTTACTACTCATTTGAAAAAAAACATGTTGTGCCTAGTGATGTCTACCCTCGGACAAGTTGATACTGTAAAGGTGCTGATGTCACGGACGAGGAATTACACTGCCCTTGGACAAGTGTCGGTTGATGCTGTAAAGGTGCTGATGTCACGGACAAGGAATTCGGATAGAGGTAGAGATAAAGCAAGAAGCGTAGAGGTGTAGGAGAGAAAATCAACAGAATTATCTATAGTTGTTGGCTTTGGTGAACTAAGTCATGCTTAGAATGTATTATGGTATGATCTGCAGAGATCATTTGTCTAAGCAAATTGGGGAGTACAATAATAGACCTTTGATATTTTTGTTGTTGTATTTGTTGATACAGTGGTTGAATAGATGTACTAATAAATGGAGGAGCAGAATAATGGAGCTATTTGTAGGGGAATAAAATTGTTCTAGGTTTGACGAAGTTTGAACAATTTTAGTAATAGTATTTTATTTATGGGTAGATCATTCTTTCATTCAATATTAGAAAAACAATGAAAAGATGAAAAAAAGATATTCATGGGTAGATCATTCTTTCATACTTTTATAGTAACCGTTGAGGTTATGTTGTGAGACGGATATAAGAGATTGTGCCAGTGGTTGGGACAATCGTAATGTTGTGTCTAACCCTAGACGGAAATGCGTGGATCTCAAGAGTGGGCCACCATGGGAGCAGAGTGATCCACAACGAACAGTAATTTCCAACGGTCGTCAGAAGAAATGGATCTGGGTGGATCAGAGGTGGTTGTCTCTTGTTGAATGTGCGAAAGAAGCCATGTTAACAACTGGGAGGTAGAAGGATATGTACTGATGATAGCGCACTGGAAATAGATTGATAGTGCTGTATGAAAACTATTCTGTGATCATCAAACACTTTAGTCTACGGTGCAAATGGCTATAGATTTCTAGATGGCGATTGTATGAAAACTATTCTGTGATCATCAAACATTTTAGTCTACGGTGCAACTGGCTATAGATTTCTAGATGGCGACTGAAAGCGTAGCCGTGTATAAGTCCTGGGAGGAAACCTACTGATATCAAAAGAGATGGATCTGGGCCGTCCATTTGTCTTGGCCATGTTCCCAGATGTGAAATATAGATGCTGCATTTACCTATAATTGTGGAGGATACGTTGGGAGTATTGGAGTATTTATTTAAAAGAATATTCTAGGTATAAAAAATATTACAAAATTAAAATTAAAAGAGGAGAAAATGTGATTTATTTATTATGTCAAAAGGTGTATATCTATTGGAAATGGGCACATTTAATGATCTTTTAATTACATATTCTAATTTTATGGCTAGCATTTGAAGATGCTGGTATATTTTTAGTCGTCCTTCCTTCCAAATCAATGAATGAGATTTGATGTTCATGACATCCTTGCATTTTTAAATGCATTTTATGGCTAACATTTGAAGATGCTGGTATATTCTTAGTTGTCCTTCCTTCCAAATCAATGAATGAGATTTGATGTTCATGACATCCTTGCATTTTTAAATGTATCAGTGAAGTGTTTACTTTTTTACATTTACATAATCATATTAAAAAATTATTGTCTGACCATCTAATTGCCACGTTTAAGTGATTAACAAATATTAATATATATACAAATCTTTATTGACACTTTTGGGTGATTAACCAACACTACTTCATGCCTCTTTGTGAATGATTTTGATTTGAAGCTTGGGATGGCCAAAGTTTCAATTAAAAAAGACAATGCCATGTTTGATTGGAGTATGAAGGGTTTGGTCGGAGTATGAAGGGATCGAGATATGCTGAAGACAGGTAATGGATGGAGGCGAGGAATTTCATTTTGATTTGAAGCGTTTCAATTAAAGAAGGCAATGCCGCCATGTTTGGTCCGCTTATGGAAGGATTGATAAATGTCAAAGATAGGTAATGGATGGATGTTGCTCAAGAAATCCAGAACCATTGGAAACACAGAGACGACTCAACATCACATGCATATGGGTTGACAAGAACCCTAGCGGATTTTGAAAATAATGTTAGATCCATGACCTCTTGCAAGGGACCAAAATCGATTGTTCAACTTGAGATCAAGTGCATCTGGTACACAAGAGGCCTCAAATATTGAGATAGAATGAGTAGAGGCCAAATTCCAGTGGACCACAATAGATAATGTTGGAGACAATTTCGAGGAATTTTTAACTTTGTTGGATAAAATTCGATACATGAAAACCAGGGTTGGCTCTCTTGTCAAACCTTCCTTCGGCACTAAGAAACTGACTTTCTTTTCATTCAACATTGCGTGTAAGGCATAGACTGTAACTCATGGCTGGCGAATGTATTTTATTTAAAAGATTTTCCTTGTATTTTGCAATGTTATAGAAAATAATAATATTAATAACATATTTTTTAATGGGGAAAATGACATTATTCATAAACACTTTCCCTAAACCACATTTTTGTGTGAGATTTGTGTTTACTGTTACTTTTCTGTTAAAATATAATATATTGAAGACTGTTAAAATCAAATATATGTGCTATTAGTATTTTTTAACCTTATCATTAATCATTTGTTTCATGCATGAGGGTAGTTTTAAAATGAATAAATTCGCATTTGGGCAGGGTTAATGATTGTGTGAAAACCAATAGGGATTTATTATTACGAAGAAAAAATCAGAGAGCAAGGAAGTTATTCGTACATGTTAAGGATCTAATAAAAACCAGGTAGTGACTTAAACCTTTATAATTAAAATTGTTAATTTATGTATTTGTTAGAAGATGGTTGTCCCCTCAGTTATCTATTTGCCTAAGTTCTACTATGTGTAAGGCATTTTTATTTTTTTCCTTTTGAATGAATTTATTTGAATGGTTTTTGAGGCTATGATAAATGCATATATGGTGGCTCTCGATGCATGTATGAGCTCGTCGATACTGGTTGGGGTTTTTCCTTTTAAATGAATTTATTTGAACAGTTTTTTATGATATGATAAATGCAGACACGGTGGCTCTGGATGCATGTCTGAGCTCCTCGGGATTGGTATTGTTTTTGTTGGTTATAATCCATCGTTTCATATTCTTCGTTTCATCTTACCAGCCTTAAGTCGAAAGCCTTAACAGCCTTAAGCCTTTTGGTATTCACCAACAACTATTTAGCGGTTGTGCTAGTTATATTGGCAGTGGTCTAAATGTTCTACTTTTTGGAGTTTTTTTGACAACTTTTTTCATTTGATTTTTCCCAAAATCTGGTGATGAATGGTTGGATCTGTAGATTTGAGTGGCTAAATTTGTATAATCTGAGTGCCCCGTGGATTTTCAGTTTGATTTTTCTCAAAATCTGGTGATGAATGGTTGGATCTGTAGATTTGAGTGGTTAAGTTTGTATAATCCGAGTGCCCCATGGCTTTTTCATCATGATGAATCCATTTATGCATTTAGAAATAAACAACATAAAATAGTGATTTTGTCCAAATTTACATGGTCGGATTCCAACCCAAAATCCCAAAAGGTAGAAGTTTAGCCAACACCATTATATTGTATATAATAAAAAAAATGTTGCTTATATTTAATAAAATGGCAGAGGCTTAATATTAACAAAAGATAATTGTTTGAGAATTTAAGGATAGTAAGTTTACAAGGAACAATAGTTGGTTCTCCTGGAAAATGAAAAAATGAAACTAACAAAACATTAGATCACCTCAAGGGAAACATAGGGAGTAAACAATAGTTGGTTGTATTGGAAAATGAAAAAATGAAACTAAAAAAACACTAGTTCACCTCAATGGAAACACAGGGAGTAAACAAAAAAGACAAAAAAATGGTGTTGACAACTAGGCCTATTAAGGTACCCAAGTAAAACATCTCATACGTGGAGAAAAAAATAAAACTTGAAAAAAAAACTTTACCCAAGTAAAACATCTCATACGTGGAGAGAAAAAGAAAACTTGTAAAAAAAACTCCACCCAAAAAGTGAGAAAACAACAAAAGGTGAAGATACAAGGACTTTGGATCACTCCCCAAAGACAACTTCCTTAACCCAAAGAATTGATCGTAACTAAATAAAATAAGGTGATGCCAAAGGTTTGGTGAAGATGTTTGCAACTTGCTCTTTAGTGGGACAATACTCTAAGTTGAGAACACCATCTTGGATGAGTTGTCGAATGAAGTGTTTTTGTATCTCAATGTGTTTTTCCCTTTGATGTTCCCCTAGGTTGCAAGAAATGTGTATGACACTCTAATTATCACACCAAAGAGGAGCAAGATGATCCTTTTGAATGAAAAACTCCATCGTTAGTTGGAAAAGTAAAAGCAATTCCTGACTAGCAAGAACTGCAACACGACACTCACCTTTTGTAGAAGATAATGCAATTGTTGATTGCTTCTTGAAAGACTAGGAAATAGGAGTAAAGCCAAGGCGAAAAACAAATCTATATGTGGAATTTCAATCATCAAATGAATCAACCCAATCAGAGTCAGTGAAGCCCAAAAGTTGAGAGGCACGAGAGATGTGTTGAATGCCAAAATTAATAGTACACTTAATGTAACCCATAAGGTACTTTGTTTCCTTCTAGTGACTCTCATGACCATCTTGAGAGAATCAAGAGAAAATCCCAATTGTAAAAGAGATGTCAGGATGTGTATGATTCTGTAATGTCCCCACTTTGGGACATCATCACAGTGTAGAGATTTATGATGACCAGAGTAGCCAGATGGATGTTATAGCGAGTACAGGGGTATTTGAGAGGCATTGTGGGGTCCATCTTGTATTGATGATTATATTCCATTATTATGAGCCATTCCGCACAGGTTGGCTTTGGTTTCATTGCATTCCGACGATTTCCATGATTTTGACTATTTTAAGCTATAAGTCAATGGAATTCACTAAAGAGGTCATTTTGGGCACATTACTTGGAGGAACCTCTCAGTGTAATAGCTCACTGGAATCGGAAGGATCAACACTACAGGATGGGATGGCTAGAGGTGACTTTCAGTGGCCAGGGAAGCCACAAGGAGAGATAAGGAGCTTTTCAAAGGTAAAAAGGTTAATTAATTAATTAAAGTGATTTAATTAATTAATTAAATATTAATAAAATGAAAGTCACTTTGGAGGGACAATGTGACCCAAAAAGTATAAAGGAAAGGCAAGGGCCTCTTCTCATTCATTCATGTATGTTTATCTTTTGATTTCTGGCTTCTAGCTAGTGAGCCCAACATTGGGGGTTTTGAGGGTTTTGACTTAACAAACCCTAGAGGACAATTCGGTGGTGAAATATTCCACCTAGATTGTCCCAAGCTTGGTCTCGGAGATGCAATACGCTCCCACACCATTCTAGTTCCAGATCTACTCAATTGCAGGAGGATTCCACATCAGTTGCTTTGCTTGTGCAGGTAGAGAGAGGGTGCACCAGTTGGGGTTTCCAGCAAGGGGGGCATACCATTCATTGAGGAGGGATTCGTCCTAGCTGAGGAGAAGGGATTCCGGGAATTCTAAGTAGTGGGTTTCCTTTGCAGGTGTCTTGGCATCATTCTTGGTGGTTTTCCAGAGTCTTTCAGTGGAGGATCGATTTGTATTGAGAGTGGGACGTTTTCCCAAGAGGAGGGCACACCATTATTTGGAGGGTATCTAGATCTAAGGATCTAGCCGGTATTTGAGGATTTGAGCACTTGGGTTCTCGTTGCAGCGTCCTGATCTATCATTGTGGAGTGTTTCAGAGCATTTGGAGGCCTCTTTCATCAGGGCCGAATTATCTAGGGTTTCAGTCATCTAGTGGGGCGTACCATTCAGTGGGGGATTTAAGATCTACATAGATTGAGAGGGATCTTGGATATTCGGGCACCTGGGTTGTTCTTACCATCACCCGATCTACTTTTTGGCATCTTTCTGGAGGTGATTGGACATCTTTGGCACCAGGGCCGAATTGTTGGGGAGCTTCAGTTATCTAGCAGAGTGTGGCATCTTCCAGCAGTGAGGGGTTTGGCACTTGGCATTGGTCTTCATCTCTTATCCAGCCTTTGGAGGCTTATTTTGTATTGTCGGGAGCATTTTGTAGCAGCTCATACTTGTTATCCATTGTCTATCATATTGGCCATCTGTTGAGCATTCCAGATCGACATCTCCATTGTACCAGGTTCTTCTATTTTATGAATAAAGAAGATTTGAGATGTTTTGGCTTGTCTATCTTATTGCATATGGTTGAGTTATGTTCCATGGTTATATATTTCTATTATTTGTTGCATACACACATCTAAACAAGTAGATCAACAAACTGTTTGACGAAATACCACAACCAAGAAAAAGTTTTAAAAAGACACCAAAACAGTGATGATCCTTGCATAATGGTTTGGGATCATTACAGTGGTATCAGAGCTTAAATCCTGCAAACCTGAGGGATCTTTCATAGGGATAAATGGATTTTTGGAAGGAAATGGAGATTGTTAACATGATTGAGGAGTGTGAGAGGGAATATGAAAGCCTCAATAATTTCAAAGGGATCATAACATTCCAATGGTTCCTATCCTATAAAAATCCTAGTT